>CM028133.1:434027500-434337500 GCA_016271365.2 Neoceratodus forsteri
TTGCCACCTGCCCTTGCCAGAACTGTCAACCTGTCAGGCCCAAGCAGTTAATAAGGATTCACATTTTCAGAATTACACTGTTCCCTTACATATAAAACATCTTCGGTCCCAACCCAGTCCTTCTTGAAATTGCAGTTATTTCTAAACTTTTTTTTTTTTTTATTTCCTCCAATTGTTTAACCAGGAGAGACACACTAAGCTGAAAGCTTGTTTACAGGTGTGACCTGGGAGAACAGGGAAGTTAAGTGACTTGCTCAGAGTCACACAGTATGCAAGTGGGGGGGCTGTGGGATTCAAACCCTGGTCTCCAGATTTGCCTTGGATCTTACAAGTTTCAGTTTTTCTCCTTATTTATTCTCTCAGTTTGGTCTATTTGTAGACTATTTCTACTGTGGGCTATAGGTTTAAATTGATCTTTTGTATTCTTTTCTCCTGTTAATTTTTCTCTTTCTTGTCATATCTGTGCAGTCATTCATTTTTGAATATTTGTGCTCCTTTCCTTCTCTTTAAAGCAGCAGTATTTTGTTAATCAGCAAAAATCTTCATCAAATAGTGTTTTTTTTACCAAAAACATATTTCTGACATCTTTAGATTTATAATCCATGTATTTTTAATTTTCTTAGATAATTTTTAAACAACGCTCCTAGCTAATTTTGTAATTAATGCTTCATGTCATTGAAGATGGCCACCACTTTACTTAGTAAAAAATTTCTTCTGCCGAGGTTACCTGTTGAATGTAAATGCAAGATTCATTTTGAGATGTGTTAGGATGGTGCTACCACATGTTTCTGATAGTAGACAGCACAGCGCAGTACCAAGATATATTACTTTTTTTTGTAACATGGCAAAATTAATAAGTAGCTAAATCAGAAAAACCATTGGAGGAAATAAGTCACATGTCCCTATCTCAACACGGCATTATTTTAGCAATAATGCCATGTTGAAACTAAAGTACCTTTCCAATCCATGCAACAAAAAAAAAGCACTGTGTAGAAAACAACATGGTAGGGCATCAGAAAGTGCTCGTCTTTCCCACCCACCGACCCAAATGCTCCTAACTATTGGACCACATATCCACCACAAGCACTGCAAAAAACACTGAGGAAAATGCAGAAACAAACAGAGCCGAACAACCATTATCAAACAAATGGGAGCTACCATCATGAAAGAAACAACTGACACCTGAAATCAGCAGTAGTGCAATGCACAGCAGCACTCCACATAAAGCAACACTTCCGGAGCAGACGCCAGGCGAAGAGGTGCGGCAGCTGGAAATGTTCAACCTGTTTGAGTTTCTCACGGTTACTGTACATGGAACGGAAAATTTTTACTTACTGCAGCGCACAACATAGCATGGAGGCAAACAAGTAGCCGGACAGAGCCATGCAGAATATTGGGGCAGAATGAAGAGGCAGTCGAAATGAAGACGCTCCCATCGCAGGGCACAACATCGGACGGACACGCAGGACCTAAACACAAGGTCAGACAGTGAGATACCTAACTGCCGCCACACACACAGCAGCATATTGTAGACCTCCCAAGCACGCTATAACAATAATAGCCGAGCACATTTACAAAATGTACTGAAAATAAGTTTAAGTAAGCCGTCCTCTGTCAACATGTGATTTCTTTTGTACATCTGCATGTAAATAAGCATTTCTTCAAGTTTCCAAAAGTGCAGTAAACATTTCTAAGAAAACAAAACTGTGTCTCAATAGTGTTTGTTAAATAATAGTATCTACATTTGTAACACACTTAAGTATTAGAAAACCATGTTACAAGCACATTAAGGCGGCATCTAATGGGGATTTAATGCATGGTTGAGCCGTTGTAGGCACTCTCAACCATGCATTAATTCCCCATTAGATACCACCTTCATCGTGGTTTAATGCTTATGTGGCAGGCATGGCAAGGGAGCAGGAACTGAAAAAGTTCAAAATCCTGTAACCCCCAAAGGAATAGAAGAGAAAGAAAATGGGTATACTGACGTTTTTGCCAGAAAAACAATGTTGCCAAAAGAACTGCATGATGACTAAAAAGTACTGCTACTTTAATTTCTTCCCTGACTCTTCTCCATCACGTTCTCTACTCTCTGTAAACTCCACTGTAATTTACCACTCTGCTCTTTTTTAGTGTTACATCTTTAAAGGAAATTTCCAACATGTTATTATTTGCTTATGGGCCTTACAGCCCGTTACCTTATGGCCACGAAAGTCATTCCCTGCATAAAGTTTAATGTTTTGTTCAGTCTATTTTGGAAGCAAAGAAATTGTATATCTCACCAAACTGACTACCACCCAATCCCTTCAACTTCTTTGTCCGTTGGCTCTGCCTCCACACTCAGACGTTTTATGATGTCTAACCAGAGAGTGTGGGGACGCATCCCATTGTAGTCTATGGGGGCACTTTTAAAACATTTTATGTATGTTAAAGTAACGTTTTATATAAATGAAAGTCACTACTCAACTGATAGGGTCAAGTTTTATATAAATGATAGCAACCATTCACCTGGTAGGTTACGTTCTAGGCATAGTCGGAGGCTGATCAAATTGGGTTATGCTGCCAGATCCTGAGTGAGCAGATCTTTTCTTAGTGGCAGGTGCCATGGTTTTAACACAGACAGTTTAGGCATTACTGTGAACCATATCCTTAATTACCTAATGATCATATAAGACAGCTAGAGAAAGCAGTGGGATCACTGCTTACTTTGGCATGTTAAACTTCAAAGAGTAGGACCAAACCGATGAGGGGGGGGTCACCTTTTTGTTGGTGGTCAGGCTTATCACAACTGGGTTGATTTATGAAACCAAGTATCCTTCCTAAAATCACGGTATGAAGAAAGTAAGAAACTAGAATAATTTAAAATGATTTGCAGGCTCCTTTATGCAGCAGTTGTATGTCTGCATGGGGAGAGGGGTTGCACTGGATACTGTTGGTACGTAGAATTCTGTACACTGATTACACGGATGACACTCAATTACAGCATGTACCGCAACGCACACTGCATGGGCCGGTCACTGATCAAATGCTATTGTTTCTGAAGATCAACATTCACCGAAATCCCTCAGAGATGTTGCAAAGTTTTAATTTGCCAGCAAAGTTGCGTGAATTCGCGAAATTTGAAAATTTCACAGCAGATGCACCAACTTTGCCACATGATTTTCATTTTTTTTTTTTCTTAAACTAGGGAACTTAAAAAAACAAAACAAAAAACACCTACTGTGTTGTGAGGCCACACCCTCCTCCATCCAAAAATGTTATATTCATTAATACCCCTCTCCCATTAGCACTTGCCTCCTTCCTCACCCCCTGCCATGACAAATGGCAAGCAGGAAGCAAAAAACAAACAAACAAACAAAAAAAAAAAAACGGTCCCTACTCTTACCTGTGTGCCAATCACCTCCCTCCCCACCCATGTTCCACCAAGTAAGTCACTAGTCAAGGGTCGTCATCTTAAAGAGCACCTTTCACAATGATACCAACAAGAAATAGGGAGTGTCCTTACATCATTGAGATAGTAATTTTTCCACCAAGGAGCTGGCTGCCACGGAAACATGGGCCACCCAATACCATGACTGGGACCTGGTGGTCCCAGGGAACAGAATATTCTGCAGGGATAGAGAAAACAGGAGGGGGGCATTATACATGAGGAAGGGGCTAAAGTGCATTAGGGAGGAGGGGGAGGGGGGAGGAAGGTGAAACAGTCTCATTATGGCTGCTAATCCAAGATTCCAGGAATAGGACTCTTCGGATGGTAGTGCTATATAAGCCACCCTCCCAGACAGAGGAGTTGGACAGGGAACTTGCAAGGCAGATTAGAAGAGCATGTGGGAAGGGGAGTGTGGTGGTTGTGGGGGACTTCAACCTGCCAGGGGTAGACTGGAGAACCCCAGCCACCAGCAATAAAAGGGAGCGGGTACTCCTGGACACCTTTCAGGAAAGCTTCCTGACATAGGTGGTCAGCGAACCAACCTAGTGCTCACAAATGGGGAGTTTGTGAGTGACATCAAGGTGGACGAACCACTAGCGGGGAGTGACCATTACTCAGTATGGTTCAGGTTGATTATGGGCAAAGAAGGGGTGGCATCCAACGCAGGTGTGCTGGATTTCAGGGAGGTGGATTTTGCAAAGATGGGGGAGATAGCGAGGGGGTACCTGGCCAGGATCCAGCCTAGTATGGACACAGACCAGAGATGGGAGCTCATTAAGGAGGGGATACTAGAGGCTACGAGTTCTGTAGCAGGACTCAGAGTAAAAAGACCAGGGCAAAAAAGGGCAAGTTGGATGAGCACGGGGTTGTGGAAAAGGTGAGGAGAAAAAGGTTGCCTTTAGGAGATACAGAAAACCGGGGGACTGGGAGGAGTATCTGCAGGAGGCAAGGGAAGTGACGGGCAGTAAGAACAGCAAAAGCCACCAATGAGCTCAGGCTGGCGCAAGGCATTAGGAGGGGGAGAAGAGCTTCTTCAGGTACAGAGAGAAAAGCAGCTGTACAGAACAGATAGTGAGGATTAAGAAGGACCGGCGATGGGTAGAGAAGGGGGAGAAAAGGCAGAAGCACTCAATGACTACTTCTGCTCGGTATTTACGAAAGAGAGAGGGGAGTGCTACCCAATGGGGGTGGGGGGGCAGTAAAGGCTGGGGAGGGAGTAACGGATGGGGTGATCACAGAAGGCACAGTGCTGGAGGGTTTGACAGCGCTGAGGGTGGACAAGGCACCAGGGCCAGATGGCATTCACTTCAGGGTACTGAAGGAGCTAGCAGTGATCCTGACAGGGCCCATGGCAGGCCTCGTCAATGCCTCACTGAACTGGGGATGCGTACCCAAGGATTGGAGGTTGGCTCACGTGGTTCCTCTGCATAAGAGCAGCCCCAAAGATGAACCAGGGAACTACAGACCAGTGAGCCTCATGTCCATCATGGGGAAGCTAATGGAAATTATCATGAAGGATAGGCTGGTGTCCCTGCTGGAGTTCAGTGGGCTGCAGGACAGTAGACAGCATGACTTTGTGGCAAGCAGATCCTGCCAAACCAACCTGGTAGATTACTATGACTGGGTAACCAGGCAGATGGACAAGGGCCATGTAGTGGATGTTCTGTACCTGGACTTCAGCAAGGCATTCGATTCAGTGCCACATGTGAGACTTGAAATAAAACTTAAAGGCACAGGGGCAGGAGCATAAATGGTGGGGTGGGTGACAAACTGGCTGCAGGAAAGGCAGCAGAGGGTGGTGGTGGAAAGGGAACTCTCATCCCCAAGGGCAGTGACGAGCGGGGTTCCACAGGGTTCCGGGGCCCAGTATTATTTTCGATATTTATTGCAGACATTTCCATGGGTATCAAGAGCAGGATCAGCCTGTTTGTTGACGACACCAAGATTGGGGTGGTGGTGGATGACAGAGGCATGGCAGAGTTTGCAGGAAGATCTGAAAAAGCTGGAGACCTGGTTGGACACTTGGCAGCTGAGGTTCAATGCCAAAAAGTGTAAGGTACTGCATTTTGGGGCCAAAAATCCAAGGAGAAACTACCAACTGGTGGGGGGAGTGCAGCTGGCAGGGACTGAGGAGGAGGAGGAGAAGGATCTGGGGGTGGTCATCACGGGATCAGTGAACAACGCAGCACAGTATAGGAAGGCAGCAGCAAGGGCCAACAAAATGCTGGGTTGCATCACAAGGGGAATAATGTCGAGGAGTGGGGAGGTGATTCTGCCGCTGTATAGATCATTAGTTAGAACTCATCTCGAATACTGCTTGCAGTACTGGTGCCCGTACCTGAAAAGGGACATTAAATTACTGGAATGGGCATCGCCCAGAGCAACTAAGATGATCCAGGGACTGGGGGACTTACTGTATGAGAGTAGGCTAAAGGAATTGAAAATGTACTCGCTAGAGGAAGGACAGAGGGGATATGATCGAGACATTCAAGTACATGAGAGGGATAAACAAGACTGGTACGGAGGGGCTATTCAGAGTAAGGGTGGGGAGGGTCACTCAAGGCCATGACATGAGATTGGAGGGGGGAGAAGGTTCGGGAGAGAAATGAGGAGACACTTTTTTTTTTTTGTTACAGAGAGGGTGGTACAAGGTGGAACATGTTACCAGCAGAGGTGGTAGCCTGTAAAACAGTGGGCTGCTTCAAATGGGGCTGGGACAGGGCAAGAGGGAGGATACGGGGGGTGAGGAGGGAGGGGCAGCTGCAGAATAGGGCTGCTAGCTGCAAAATGGAGCAGACCCAATATACCTAATGGCCTCTCTCTGCTGGCAAATTTCATATGTTCGTATTTATAATGGCAGTACAAACATAGAAAGCAGAGTCCTTCTTCTGAGTTTTTCTTCTCAATTTCCAATCTCAGTCTCTCAGTCTCTGTCTCTCCCTCTTGCAAAACGCTGCAGCTTTTTCTGTAGCGAGTCTTTGCAGGGAGTTCGTTATGAGAGCATTCTGCTTCTCACACAGTGTTCTTCTCAGTTTCAGTAGGTGCAGTAAAAAGAACACAGTGGCCCAGAACTGACCTCTTGCTGACAGCTCTGGAAATATTTTTCAAACCAGCATCTCATGTTAACCTCTTGAATACCAAATAGCTTTGCAATCATGTCAACATTATAACTACATACAGTTTTAAACAAAGGGATCCCTGTATCAGTTACATTTCCACATAAAGATTCACATATATTTTATAACTTCAGATATGCAAGGGGGAAGAAAAGACAGAACAGCAAGTGAAGGCAGAGAGATAGCGAGAGGCGGAGATTGTGAAACCATCAGAGTGATCAGTTCCTAGATCTCACAAGAAAATTTGGTTGCGCAACAAGATAGAGAAGAGGCGGAAAAGGAGAGGATAGAACAAACCCTTGCATTTAAACTCTTTCTGCATAACAAATGAAATAGGGCCTTATTCAACCCTGTCACAGTAGTGCTGGGCTGCTGCTACTAGGGTTGATAACCTGAGTCACGGCAGGAGCCATTTTTAAACTCGGAAGGATGCTTATTCAATCACAAGACTGCAGTGTGCATATTTATCAAACTCATGCAAACAAGAGAGAGAGAGAGAAAAAGTGCCTCAACTGGGACTTGAACCCAGGCCACTCAGAATACTGTTCCGGTTACGCTACCAGCTGCACCACCAAGGCAACTGGAACCTGGGACCTCCTGAGGCACCTTTACTCCTTCTGTAATGCACAGCCTGGTACTGCACAGATAATTACATTTTCGAACACAAGAGTGTGGTGTTCATATTTATGGAACTCATACAAACAGAAAAGACAAAAAAGTAAGTGCTTCTGCTGAGACTTGAATCCAGGCAACCTGGAATACCCTTCAGGTTATGCTACCAGCTGCACCTCCAAGGCAACAGGAACCTGGGACGTTCTGAGGCACCTTACTCTTTCTCACATGCACAGTTTGGTGCTGCACAGATAATTACAGTTACCTTGGTGATGCAGCTGGCAGCGTAACCAGAACAGTATTCTGGGTGGCCTGGTTCAAGTCTGAGCTGAGGCACTTACTGTTTCACGAACTTACTGTTCCACAAACATTTTCCCAAGTTCAGCTTTCTTTATACTATTAAAAAACATGTTTAGCTGAACTCAGGTCTAATGATGCCTGCACAAGCCTTCTGCCGCTTCAGCGGCATTTAGAAATGAGAGCATGCTCAGCATCAGGCGGGATAAAGAGCAGACCAAGAGGGTTTCACTTGGAAGTAAAAAAAAAAAGTAATTTTATGGATGAAAATAATTGCTGCCATGGATACTGTATGGTAAGAGGAACTGCCGCAGGCAGTTTAGCCACAGGTTGGAATAACTGCAGAAAACGCAAATAAAGGGTCTGACAGCGTCCCCTTAACCTGTGAAGGGCTCCAAGATGAAAAGTGATTCCTGAATATTTACAATGAAATAGTGCAATCTACAGGGAAACTTATGACAGACCTGAATTATTTAAATGAGAAAATGGAGTCAGCTTTCATAGGAAATAATGTAATCTACAGGAAAACATGGGAGAATTGCCCTGGCGTTACAGGAAGAATGTCAGAATGATCTGGAAGGTGTGCTTGTGCAAAGTGCATGTGGTATATTTACTTGGTGCACTGTTTTTAGTGGTGACTACAACATACACATAATGCAGTACCGCTGACTCCCTTACAAGAGTCATACAGTAGGCTAGTTACTGAATCGCATTGCTTGTAAGCAAACATGTTGGAAATAGGGCAGGGCTCCAGATACGTTTTTAGGCCAAGAAGTAAAAACTTCCTAGTTTTCCAAGCGGGTAGTATTTCAGTATGCCATGTAGTATTTTGAGACATGGTCACACTTTTCTGTTGCACGATGGATTTCTACTTTGTCCATATGAAAAACAACAAATTTCTTAAGGTAAATACAACACACACTGGTAATAGTAAAGACTACCTTAACAATCACCGCCAAAATGCGGAATTACTCATGATGGGTGACTTTAACATCAATTGGTCATCCCAGGAGGCTGCACCCTTTAGAGGTGCATTATCCTCCCTCAATATGGCACAATTGGTGACCTCCCCCACTTGTATAAACTATTGTATGGGATCAGGCACTCTCATTGACTGGATCATCACCAACTGTCCAGAGAGAATTACATGCACTGCAGTCCTCCCGGATTCCCTCAGCGACCATTCACCCATCCTCCTCTCCTGGACAAATAAGTTCCCAAAGACCCCTACCAAAACAGTCACAATCAGACTACTAAAAAAAGGAAAACTTGCTGCCTTAAAAGCCCACCTAGCACTCAAACACTGGAGCTTTTTAGACACTGTAAACAACGTAGACTCCACACTCGAAGGCTTTATCCACAAATTTAATGCGACATCTATTCCCCCCCATGTAAAGCAGATAATGTGAGACACCAATAATTCTTGGATCACCCCCAAGCTCTTAGAACTAATGAAGAATAGAGACAACCTCCGGGCCATAGCAAAATTCATAAGCTCCCCTGCCGATACCAAAAGTATAAAGCAGCCCGGAACAACTGCACCTGGGCAATTCGGAAGGCTAAGAGTCAACATTACAAAAATGAACTGGAGAACTCCTGGGCTGACGGATGCCAGTTCTGGGACAATCTCAAAACACTGACAGGAAAACCTATTAAGGCTCCTCCCTCCATGCTGACTGTGAACGGTTCACCCAAACAGGATCCCAGCATTATTGCTAACATTTTTAATGAGGCATTTCCCGACTTCAGTGGGGTATTGCCTCCAGAATTCCTTCCGCTCACGAGGGATAGCAACTCTACCCAAGACTCTATGAGCATACTGGGCTCCGCCTCACCCTTCTATCTTAGGATTATCACCCCTGGAAAAGATAAAAAAATACCTCCAAAAAGCACTTGGCAAATCGCGAGCAAGTAGTGACAGGCCTGACCTCAAGCTTGTCAACTCACCCTTAACAACATACTAGCCCCTCTAACCAAAATACTAAACTTATCACTCATAATGGGTACCTTCCCCAATCTCTGGAAAGTGGTCGTAGTTACCCCAGTCCACAAAAGTGGGACAGAACCAACCACTCAAATTATCACCCTATTTCAATCCTTGCCCCTATCAAAAGCTTTAGAACGCATCGTAGTGGATCAATTGACAGACTACCTAAACAAGTACTAATTGCAATGCCATCAGTAATGCAGAGTCCGGAAATAACATAGTACCACTACCGCTCTTGTTGAATTCACGGGTTATATCTATGATGTGCTGGATCGGGGGCTATTGGTGGGGGCTACTTATATAGCCCTCACCAAGGCCTTCAACACCATGAACCATGAATTGCTTCTGCACTAACTGGCCACTACAGGTCTCTCCAAAGACTCAGTTGCCTGGTTTAGCAGTCATCTCATGGGGAGAGTCCAAAGAGTGAAAATTCAAAACACCCTCTCTGAAAACAGGCCTGTTACTACAGGAGTGCCCCAAGGATCCATCCTTGGCCCATTACTTTTCAGCTTGCTCCTTAACCACCTCCCTCTAGCAGTACAGGATAACATTTCACTATACGAAGATGATGCAGTTCTATACTCATCTCTCTCTGACTCTACAACCCTAGAAAAGCAGATGCAATCTAACATCACCTCTATGGAAAATGTGGTTCCTCAAATCTAAGCTACTGTTAAACTACAAAAAAAGAAAGACCATGATGTTCACCTCAGCCCAAAATAGGCACAGGTCCTACCAGCTCCAAATATGTAACAAACTAAACTCACCCCTTGAAATGGTACATAACTTTAAATAGCTAGGAACCACCCTAGATAGCACGTTATCATACGCACAACATATAGACCTAGTAGCCAAAGCGGCTAACGGTAGGCTAGACCTGCTCTTTAGGTACCAACATTGCCTAACTAAAGAAGCCCTAAAAGTTGCTGTCTCCAGTTCCGTATTGACAATCATAGACTATGGTCAAGCAGTCTATGGTACTACAACTCACGTGGCACTTACATGTATCAAGACCAGTCTCAACAAGGCACGCAGGCTTATTCTGGAAGCTGACCAACAAACTCACACCTGTGAAATGGACACGCAGTAGGGCTGGCTCAACTTGAATTGTAGAATTCAGTACCAGGTCTGTTTTCTTGCCAAGAAATCAATGGTAGGGGGCCCCCCCCAGTGTGTCAACTCTCCTCAGCATACCTAGGGTGGGGGTAGAAAGAAGTAGGCTGCTGGTTAACTAGGATCTGCAGCTTATCCATTAGGTAGGAAAATGGGCAGACTGGGTGGGCCAAGCGGTCCTCATCTGCCGTCAAATTCTATGTTTCTATGTTTCAGATGTATTAGGGGTTTGAAAAACCAAATGCTAAAAGTACCCTTCTGCTGGACTGCACAAGGCCAGCGCTCATACAAGTACCGTGTGCCTCTCTGGTTCAATGCCTTCAATATGGAGGCACAAAAGGAACTCAAGCTGGGACCCTTTAAGTCAAAACTACGTGCCCTACTTACTTCTAACAGTGGTTGCGACTGCAGGACCTAATCCTTCCCCTAGCCCCCTGCCTTGGCTGCAACTTAGTCACTAACCCCCACAGCCCCTCTGCTACCTCCTGCCCCCTCCTCCTGGATATTACACTGCCAGGCCTTCTAAGCTACTTCACTTTTTTTTTTTTAATTCAAGTTTATTAAAAGTCAAGAAACAGTGTACAGCCAATACAATTTATCCTGAATTATTCATGTACATAGCACTTAGTATTCATTGTACTTATTACCCATGTTATACTTCAGAGGTTTTCATAAAAACAATAACATCAAATTAAACCATTGTCTGTCATTGTATTATTACTGCATCCAGTTAATAACAGTATTTGATTGAGTCTCATACCATAAAGAAGTATGGTCCATTAGGGTTGGAGTGTTTCAGTTCTCCCCTATATCTTGGTTCCTATTCCCATATGTTAGTAATCTCTTTACTTACTTTAGCCCTCTGTCCTACATGTCTCATCCTACTTCACCTTGACCTCCTATTATTTTTTCACTCTAATTCCTCCCTTCCCATCCTCTCCTCTCCTCTCTGCCTGCTCCATTATTTCCCCCAACACCCATTACTTTTCCTTCTCTGTAGCACATCCCCCCTCTGGCCCCTTGGTAAATGTGTATTCTCACATACTTTTCCTTAGTGCCTAGACAATGGATCTGATTCATCAATCCTGCTAGTTGTTGTGCCCCTGGCTTGAACTTTTAGATATAGTTCTTTCTTTCTGACGTATATTTTGGTAAAATTCTTCCTATTACAAGTATATGCAACTCTCACTCATATTGTGACTTCTGCAATTGTTATTGAAACTATTCTCTCCAGGATTGTGTAATATGACATGGAACCTCTGTAAACAAGCTGCTGGCTCAAAGGTGTATTCCGAATAATTCAATAAATAAATAAATAGAACATAATGATTGTTTTTATTTAGCTTAGCATTCAGCTAGCCTAGATTGTTTTTATTTCTTCTATCTTTTTTTAGGAAGATGCAGCTTACAAATCAAGACAATGTCAGACTGGTCCCTAAGACCATACGTAGAAAGATGAGGCCGGCTGGACCACTTGGCTAGAGCCAGCAGGAAGGTCACCATAAAACCATCTATATGCAGTGCAGAGTGGTGCAGCCACAGACAGATTCAGAATTGAATGAACTGTATTATTACTGGCTGTGTTATGCGGCTGATAATCATCAGAGTAGCTTGGTGTTATCACACATTCTTGGGTTGCAGCCTGCCCTGCTCCTTTCCTGATCTCCCCCCCCCCAACCCCATGCAGGCTGACAGGTTTGGCGCAATTTGTATGAAGCAGTCTGCCTGGCCAGCCAGCTGATTGCACTGCCTTTGTAAAATGAGCTCCCCACAAGGGTAAATCACACCTGACAGCCCGAACTTAAGCTGAAGACAGTTGCAGTCAGCAGATGGATGATGCTCCAAGTGGAAACCACAATTGTAAAAAAGTTGTTTTCCTCCAGGCAGACATCCAGATGCATTTATCTCCACAGTACACCCAGGCGCACTTTTACCAGCACTCTGGAGGCCGAACCAGAAGTGAGGCATGGTTATGGGAAAAAAATCCTCCTCAACAATGTGCATCAGACATCCTTCTGACAGCCCCTATGCAAATGTCACTTAAGCAGTGACCAGGCCAGCCACCCTGACCCTGTGTGCTTTTCTGCCAAACTGCCCCAAGTCATCTAAACCATTGCCTACAAAAAATATTCTATGGAGGCTCAGAGGCAGAGTTCTTCTGACACAAAGCAGCAGGCCGCAGTCAGAACTTAAGACCCCAAACACTGTGTCCATATGCGGCTGGGGTGGGGGCGGGCCACGGAGCAGCGTGAACACTCAGCCTGAGACAGAACTGAGCAGGGATCGGTAGCAGGGTTGCTCTGCACTAACTTTAACTCTTCCAGGCTGTCCAGACTCCTAGTCCCGTACAGACTACTGGATGAATGGTCCGAGTCCCACTCCCTCCATGTTGTCAGGAGGAGGAGAGTGAGATCTGATTCCAAAGGACACTGTGTTTTTTTTGTGTTTTTTTTTTTCCAAAGAAAAGTGGTTGGGTGGACAGTGGACTGCTGTCGGGCTGGAATGCTTTTAGGGACAGTCGGACGACTTGGTGGGACCAGATCTGATTAAAGCCTGCCTGAAGCAGCCCGCTATAAAATCACAACACAACAGCACTGTGTCTCTGGCACTCACAGTGCAGCTACACATTTTTCTCTGCAGTCGATTTCATTTGCTGTTGTGTTGTGGTCTAAAAGCCACAAGGTACCAGGGTGGGAGAAGAAAGAAGCTGCAGTGCAAGCTAAACACTCTTAATCTCCTTACTGTTTGGAGGACTTCTAATAGTGAGCTGTGGAGTGGAAGTGGAACAAGAATATCTCTGAGAGAGACGGACTGGGGCTGTGGTAGGGACAGAGTGCATCATGTTTATAGCAGTGACCTGACCTCTCTGAACCACTGTTTCTGCCAGGTGCCCAGCCCAGCTCAACTCAAGTTCAATAACAAATGCTGCACCTGCAAACCATCTGAAACTGCAGTAGCTGTCACCCTGACCTTGCACAGAAGTGCCACAAATTGCAATGCTATTTCCAAAGTGAGTGTGGCAGCTGAGTGGCAGGCAGACGGAGTATTATGGCATGCAGTCAACAATTCAGGGCGAGCTAGAGCAGTGCTGACAAGAAGGGAATATTGGCATAGCAACCATAAACAGTTCATGTCTGACTGGCCGAGCCACACGTAAGTTCCACGGCACCATGCTGTAAATGATTGTGCTGCTTGCATACAGTACTTGTGCTGCTCATTTCCGTGCTCTTTTACAAATTTTTTTTTTTTTTTACACAGCAAAGGGGTGAATTTATGTGGAAAAAGCTTTACCGTTATATGCGCATGCATGAAGTCCACTGAAACACCCGATCATGATGAGATGACCCAGGACTCCACACAAGACATAAATAAAGAAAAAAAATAGGCATAAAATATGCTGATAGGCCCCTTAACTGGACCCCTGAAATAGGGGAACCCACCACCACTGATGCTGAATCAAACATACCTGGCAGGAGCTGCAGACATTTCACAACCATACTCATGATAATACATGTAAACAACAATACAGGACAGGATGGGTGGTGTTGAGTTGTAACCGCCTGCTCATGGGCACAGAGAGGCACAACACTGCAGGTGGAGAGCCTTACAGCCCCTGGAAGGGCAGGTAATACCCCAACATCACCCCCGCTGGAGTGTATTACTGCGCTTAGAAAATGGTATTAATTTGCGAAGTTTAAAACACAGATGTAAAACATTTTAAAAGAATTAAAAAAAGGATAAAAGGATGTTTAAATCATTTTTAAAAAGCGTTATTGGATTTGTAATCCATGACATTGCTATGTAAACTTGTTTACTTCTGAGGATTATAACTAGACAATGTATTTTTGCACTTGTCAGTTACTGTATATGTAAGTTGTTGCTGTGTTGTTGACATGGAATCTTTGTAAATGAGCTGTCTTGCTCAAAGGTGATTATCCAAACAAATAAATAAATAATATACTGCAGTCCTTCTACTGTTACACTGCCAACAGGGGGCACTGTTGATAACAGTATAAGTAGTAATGTTTCCAGCAAGGTCAGAGTACTTTCTTTTCGGTTTCTCCAGTTTTTATTTTTTTTCCCCACTGTGATCAAGACTGGGTAACAGTTCTAGTGTGGTTGAAGATGAGCAGTAGCAGGATTAAGAGCTTGATCAGGAGCCACAAGTAGCATGGTTTGTGTGACAGGAGGCATGATGATGCTAGTGCTGCCAGCAGTAGCACTGAACATTGAATTCAATCAAAGAAGAAAAAAAAACAAACAAAGACTGATATGTGAGAGCTTTACTTCTTTTTTTCCTATGTCGAGAGGGGGAAGTGAGGACTGAGTGGAGGAAGTGAGGACTGAGTCGGGAAGTGAGGACTGAGTAGGGGAGGCGAGGAGAAAAATGGCTACCAAATAGTTTCTTAAAATTCAGTGTTTGCACAGTGATATACTGTGTAAACAGTTGAACTCTTTTCAATTTGTTTTGTACTGGTCTCTGTTGGCACAAAATATATGCCCAGTCTGTGCCGGCCCAGTGGTGCTGAGGGCTGAGGCACTGGACACCTTACCTTGCACTACGCCGGTGACCCGGGTTCAGGAACGACCCTGAGTCGTCGGCAAGCCGGTGGGGGTAGCGGGAATGAGCAGCCTCAAGGCAGCTCTCCCCTCCCAGGGTGGATGCACACACCCTCTGTAGTTCTGCTCCCACTGAGAGGAGGTCCAGTGGGAAGCACAGGTGTGAAGGGTGTGGCAGCAATAGCCAGGGGTGGGGCGGAAGGGGCCGAGCCGGTACCCGGTGTGCACATGCCGTGTCTGCCAGGGTCCTGGATCAGGGAGAAAAGGGAGAAAAACATACAAATTACATGTGAAAAAAAAAATTTATGCCCAGGTAAGGGGCCTTGCAAATCAGAGACCAGGATTTTTTCTACCCAATTTCTAAACTGCATTTTCACCACTGATACTGAGTAAGGATACTGGAAAACTTAAGACAGTTATACAGGTAAACTTAGTAGCAGAAGTGGCAGTTAATTCAGTGCTTCAGCACAGTTCTACAGTCGCTGCTAAGTGCAGTATGCAGACACACAACATGCACAGCACGTGAGTACCTCCACTGGCAGACCATACTCAAACACATACATTTACAACTGGTAGGCAACATATACGCAATATAAAATGCGCAAAACATCATATGCAAGGAAAAGAGGGTCACCATGGGGGGGGGGCAATGGGTTGCTAACTGCACACTCGAGCAGACTTGATGGATCTTATGGCCTTTATCTGCTGGCAGTTGCGTATGTTTGTAAGAGGACTAAGTGAACAATATCTGACAATACAGTATTTAAAACAAACAAGTTATGATACGGTGATGCAGCAGCATCGTGGTGACTGCCAGCCTAGTCTCACCACAGATTTCGCTGTTTGCCATTTTGAATTCCAGCAGAACCAAACATGCTGCGGGCCTTGACTGTAAATGTTTGCACAGGACTTAATATGCCTTTCCTGATAGAACTTTAGAAAAAAAATAAGAAAGGTTATAATAATCAAGAGGTTCATTAACAAAGGAAAGTTGTGTGATGTACTGTGTTAGAGCACAGACTAGAGAAAGTACAGTTACGTAAGAACTTACCGTAACAGTAGATCTTCGAGAGAGGCTCTTGCAGTATTTACATATAGGACTGAGGCCGGCAGGTGTCAGGACCCCACGAACAAATTTCTAGCTAGCAGTCTCTGGCGAGGGAACGCCCCCACGTCAGGTGACCAGCGTCAGGCGACGTCGGTATAAAGGGGCGGTCCCTCACGCCTGCCTTCCAGTTCTTTCCCGCCAAAGGCCAAAAAAGGTGAGATGAGAGAGAAGCGGATATTTCCCTCACTGGAAAAGGAGCTGAACAAGCTTAGGGGGATGGAGGGTGGGAAGGTATTACCTACTGCAAGAGCCTCTCTCGAAGATCTACTGTTACAGTAAGTTCTTACATAACTGTACTATCTTACTTCGAGAGGGCTCTTGCAGTAGGTAATTACATATAGAACTGAGTCCCAAGCAGTCTGGAACAAAGAGAAGCACATGGAAGGAGGAAACTACTCATAAGGGATCCTCTGGCTGAGAAGGACTTAAGAAAGAAGTCCTTGCAGAACTGCCTACCTGAAGCTGGCTCTCTGGTGAGAGGCAATGTCCAAACTGTAGTGTTTCGTAAAGGTATGGACAGAAGTCCAAGTTGTGGCGGCGCAAATATCAGCTGCTGACACATTCTTGAAACAGGCAGCAGAGGCTGCGACACCCCTGGTGGAGTGACCCCTGACCTGACCTGGCAAGGTCTTGTGATACTTGTCGTAGCAGAAAGCGATACAGTGAGCCAACCATTTGGACAAACATTGTTTGGAAACCGCGCTGCCTTCTCTTGTCAGGGTTTTAAATAACTGATTTGCAGTTTTTTCTTGGGACAATGCTAACTGTACAGAAAGTATTTATACAGGTTTTCTAGAAGGGTTATGTTTGTTAAACACAGTGAAGCAAGTGCTATGCATTTTCACAATGTTTTAGCACTTTTATGAGCAAAACGCTAATCAATTTTTGGAGTTAAATAAATCCCTGCTTTTGCTGGCAAAAGAAACAAATAGTTGGTCAGTCTTTCTGAGATCCTTCGTCCTGTTGGTGTAGTATCTCAGAATCCGGTGAACGTCCAGGGTATGTAAAAAATACTCGCCGTAATTGTAGTGCTGCGTGAAAAAGGCAGGCAGTTCAATGGAGCAGTCAAAAACAGTGGTTGAATTCAAGCATGCATGGGACAGCCATAAGGCAATTCTAGGGGGTGGGGGTAGAAAGAAGCAGGCTGCTGGTTAACTAGGATCTGCAGCTTATCCATTAGGTAGGGAAATGGGCAGACTGGGTGGGCCAAGCGGTCCCCATCTGCCAAATCTTATGTTTCTATGTTTCAACGTAGATTCCGCTACCACCTTAGAAAGAAACTTAGGATTGGTGTGCAGAGCCACACGTTCCTTATGGAAAATCAGATATGGAATTTTGCACATCAAGGCCTGAAGCTCAGAAAGTCTTCAAGTGGAAGTAATGGCTACTAGGAAGAGAGCCTTCCACGAAAGGAACTTAAGTTCTGCTGAGGCTGCCGGTTCAAAGGGAGGCAGCGTAGGCTTCTCAAGAATGAAATTCAAATCCCAAGGAGGGGCAGGAAACTGAAAAGGGGGTCTCAATTGAAGAACCCCTCGTAGAAAGTTTTTTGTGACCTCCAGCTGAGCGAAAGTTCTGTCCCCAAAGGGAACATGATAAGCGGCCAGAGCCGCCATGTGAACCTTCAAAGAGGAATGACTGAGACCCAGGTCGAAGAGATAATGCATGTAGTCCAGTAGCCACCCGACGGGGCAGGAGAAAGGCTCCAAGTCTTTGGACGAAGCCCAAATGGAAAACCGTTTCCATTTCATGGCATAGGTGGAGCGAGTGGACGGCTTCCTGGCCTCCACTAAGATCTCTGCCACTTGAGGGGAAACCCCAAAATGGGCTTGTGCTACGTCTGTAGGAGCCAAGCATGCAGCTGAAGGGACCAGAGGGCCGGATGGACCAGGGATCCCCGATCCTGGGTCAACAGAAGCCATGAAAAAGGAAGAGGAATCAGAGGTTCCCCTGAGTACTGTTGCAGAAGAGAGAATCAAACTTGCCTGGGCCAGAAGGGAGCAATGAGAATCATACGGGCCCCTTCTGAGCTGAGCTTGTGCAGGATCCTACTGGCGGAGGGGCCCAGCGTTTGTTGGCCCACTTAATGGTTTTTCGCCTTAGGCAGTCTTGACGGCAAAAGAGACCAGCAGCTGTGAGGGGCTCTGTACATGGAGTCGACCTCCTTGAGAGCAGTGTCCTTCTCTCTCAGTCTGGTAATGATGTCCTTGACATCACCCCCAAACAACACCGAACCTCGGAAGGGGGCGTCCTGAATGGCGGATTGTACTTCCGAGGCCAAACCTGACACCCGAAGCCAGGCACGTCGCCGCAGACTCACAGCAAATGCTGAACTTCGTCCAGAAGCGTCCACCGCATTGTAAGTGGCACGCAGCATGTGCCTACTGGCCAAACATGCGGAGCAGACTAGGTCTGCCACTTCCTGTTTAGTTTGGGACTGAGGAAGGGTGTCCAACTTGGCTTCCACCTCGCTAAGGATAGCCTTCTGGTAATCCCCCATGTAAGCCACATAGTTCAAGGTTCCGATACTCAGAGTGGAAGAAGAAAAGACCTTCTTGCCGTAGTGGTCCAGAAGGCGGGATTCCTTATTGGGTGGGGACGAGCTCAGGTGTTTCGGGTTAGCCGAACAGCCATGAGTGGCACTGATCACGACTGAATCAGCCTTGGGGTGTGACAAAAGAAAGTCAATCCCCTTGGGAGCCTGATACAGCCTATCCACCTTCCGAGGAAGGAGGGCTAAAGCAGACAGTTGTTTCCAGATAGTGGAGATGAGGTCGGCGTGAGGTTCGATTCAGGGCAGAACAAACGTGGGAGCGACCTCGGGCAAATCCAAATGGGCAGCTAGTTTCTGCCTCTGTGGATCCGGCTCCAGAGATTTCCACTGATGAAGAGCCTGGATTTTTCTCAGCAACTCTGTAAATGAGGGACTGGGCCTGGGTTTGTCAGGAGTGCGAGGCCTGTCCAGATCGGAGCTATCGGAGTCATCCGATGAGTCCGACGAACGAGACAATTTTGGCCTCAGCCACCAAGCCAGAGTCTCCCTCAGATCCACCCGGCGGCTGAGGGGTGGTGGAGGAGGGAGGAGGGGATACGGATACTGGGGGTATCCGTAGGGTGAGTATCTGTAGCCCGACGGTGGAAAGCCTGGCGTTGGGTACTGAGGCACTGGGTACTGCGGCGTCGGGTGCTGCGGTGCCGGATACTGCAGAGCCGGATAAGACGGCGTCTGATAAGATGGCATAAGATCCGGCACCAGGGGCTCTACCGGAGTAGAAGGTCCTGGAAGAGGCCCTGGCAGACTGGCCCAGAACAGGGGGCCTGGTGGGCATCAGGTCCGACGTTAGGGTGACGTCCGGTAAGGGGACGGGGCCGGCGTCCGAGGGTCCAACGTCAGGTCATCTGGACCTATGGGAGGAAGGCCTGATGAAGGCGCTGAAGAGTCCCCAGAGGCGTCCAAGGGAGGGCCGGAGGGATCCTCCGGGTCCAGCTGGGGAGACGCAGGGGCCTTGGACAGCAGCGGTGAAGGCTGCAGGGAGCCGGTGGCGCCAGATGAGATCAGAGGATCTGATGTAGGCTCCTTTGCCGGGTGACCGGCGGACGGGCCGGTGGGTGTCTGACCGGCGGGATCTGGGTGGGCGTCTGAGGAGCAGATGTCTGACTGATCGGACCCAGCGCCCGAAGAAGGCCGCGCAGGGGAGGCGACCTTGATAGGTAGCTTGATGACCGTGCACTGCCCTGAAGGGGTCGAGCAACAGCAGTCGGCTCCGGCGGACATCGATTGGAACCAGCGCCCAACTTACCAGGAGGCTCAGACAGAAGGCTGCACAGGGGCAGCCTTGCTGGGAGAGGATGCCTCACTTGCCCGGAGGAGGCCCGACAGGCCTGAGGCGTGAACCAGCGGGGACAACGGCTGTCTCAGACACCACCAAGACGGCCGTCGAGGAATGGTCCCCAGCGGAGGCGTTATCTGAAGGGCAGCGACCCCAGCGAAGTCGCCGCAGCCGCAGAGGAAGAGTCCCGGTCCCAGTGCTTCTCCTTCTTCTTAAGGCCCTCGGGGGAGGTGGAAGCCTGTCGGAGCTTTTTCAGTTCCTTTTCCATGGAGAACATCTTCTTCTTTAGTATGTGAGCCTCCAGGGACTGCTGCCTTCTTTTGTGGGTGGCCGCGTTGAACTTCAGGCAGTGCTGACAGGAATCCACGAGGTGGTCATGGCCTAGGCAGATGAGGCACCGAGAATGGCCATCCTTGTGCGGGAGTTGGGCGCCGTACGAGCTGCACTTGTTCTTGTGCTCGGACATGGTAAAGGATGACATACATGGCAGGTAAGAAAATCCTGACGAAAATAATCAAAATTGAAGAAAAAAACGACGGTATAACTACCGGCGACAACTGACTGACGGGCAGTGGAACTTAACCGCGAGGTGCTGTCGAAAGCAAACAGTGGGAAAGAACTGGAAGGCGGGTGTGAGGGACTGCCCCTTTATACCGCTGTCACTCGACGCCAGTCACCTGACGTGGGGGCGGTCCCTCGCCACAGACTGCTACTAGAAATTTTTCTGTTGGGTCCTGATGCCTGCCGGCTTCAGTGCTATATGTAATTACCTACTGCAAGAGCCCACTCGAAGTAAGATCTAGGAGATTCAGATATAAACGTCACCAAAATAACTAACTCCCTGTGTTACCTCGAGTAAGTTCCTTAACCTTCCTGTGCTTTAGAGTTTTTTCCAGATTTAAAACTTCGTAAAAAGTAGTAAGGTACTGAAAATCTGCTGCTCCAGTTCGGCTACTCCAGGCAAAGAAATTCTACATAAGGAAACAACAAATTGTGGTGGCCAAAACTGACATGCTGTAAATGTGTCAAGAAAAAGGGTCTCAGAAAAATGGTCCAGTACCCTTGACAGACAGAAAAGGATGCATATCAGCAGCCTCCCCAACAGCAGCTAATAATTTAAACAAAAGGCTCTTCCAGGAGTAAAGTCTAGTCTCCCTTCCAGTTTGTGTAACTGCTTTGGTCAAAAATAAAGTCTTAGCAATCAGAGAAATAGTTTAAGCTCGCCTACCTCATCCTGCAAGGTCTGGCCACTGCAACCAAACCTGGCTTTTCTGCACTTACAATGAAATACTGTGGTGCACTGCCCAGCAAAGCCACTCCTAGCAAAAAAAAAAAACCACTTTCGATCTGCAGAACCTTTGGGACTGCAACAGAAAATATCAACTGGTTTCCCAATACATTTTCACATGCCCAGACACCTACAGCCATCTTATAACTGTTCTATTCACTACTGTCAGACACTTCCTTGCAGCTAGTAAAATTTTTCTAAAAAAGTGACACATTTCTGAAAAGTTAACTGCCACAAAATGCAATGTACAACTTTCCCAGTTGCTAAGCCTTGATGTTAATTTTTTTTTATGCAGCATGTATCAGTTTTGAGTTTGAAATCGTAAGACCATTAAAAATGGAATATTGATTTATTATGCTCAGCAGGGGTTGATTAACTGAATAATATAATTTGCTACACAATTTCTAACTGCTATCAGTTCTGAGTATCTAGGTAATTTTTTTTCTCCTGAATGAACAGTGGGAATTATTTCTTTGTCAGAATGACTTTTATAGAATTATTTGATTCTGTCTGGAAAATCTCACTGGTCCTCTTAGGCAGAACCTTCTGCACAGCCTCTGACAGAAATGGCAAATTGGAAACTAGTCAATAATTTGCAGTGTCATCAGGATTGAAAAGACATGATCTTCTTGAGTAGACGCCTACCATGGCTGCTGCTTTTAAAGGGTCAGCAACCCCGAAATGTTGATGATACCTGCAAATACTGGAGCCAATGATTCCAGCTCTGCCTTAAGAAGTGAAGGGAGCTGGGTCCAGTACACACTTGTGATCACCTGATAATGTTGCTCTCAGACAACTGGTAGAATTCTAGATAGCCCTCCACATCCCTTGCTGAACTCCTGAAGTCAACACTTGTAGCAGTGTGGGAAGGGCAGCATTAGAAGTATGATTTACAAATACTACAAGAACTAATATTTTTCACTGGTCTTGGTTATGTTTTTAGTTTTATTTTATTTATGCTCCTGACCTGCAGGCAGATGCTTCTCACCTTCAGGCCATTCACCATGGACACTTTCTGCTGCCCACCCATCAGATTCACTGCCCACTACCAGAGCCACCTCAGAGACTCCCCCAGTACTCCAACTGTCAACTTCAATCCTAGCTTTAACCTACTGTGGGGCTCCCTCATGCTACCACCACAGAGGAACCTATGGGTTCAAGCAGCAACTGAGTGACAGAAGGCAGTGATTCTAGCATGCTACTGGACCACGTGGCAAGTGACAAGCACCTGGGAAGCAGTCATCCAGTGTGTCGTGGGCTGCTTTCCCTGTTCTGATTGCTCCTTTCCCTGTTGTGTGTGTGTGAACAATGGTGGTGGGGGGAGGGGCATCTGGAGCATGTGGCCACCCTCACCATCAAGGACTTCTCCATCAAGTCGCCTCTAACAGCCACTGTAGTGGAGGCGCACCACAACCCGCCCACCCATGAGGAAAGCTTCTGTATGTTTGCTCAGAGCACTGCCTGCCAGATTCCCCTGCTGATGTCCCAAGCACAGGAACAAACCCAGGTCGCAAGCCTGCATGGTTCTGTCTGGTGGTATTAGGCATGAGGCTGAAGGCTAAATGCCTTTAAAGACATCCAAGAAGTGCATGTATTCCCCATTCAATACACTTGAGTGTTCCACTACACTTATGAGTATCAGTAGCATGAACTAAAATAATTAAAATCTATAAATACTTTTATTGGGGCCTATGTACAAATTTGCAGAGTGTCTACGCACCGTGTATCCATGGTGCATAGCCACTTCGCACCCCCTGCTCCCCCCCCGCGCAGCATGCACTAAATAGGACATGCAGCACCTATGCACCCAATCCCCCCGCCGTGCAGATGGGGGTGTGTGGGGGGCGTGCACCAAGGCGAGTAGTGCTGCACACCGGGGTGGGGGCATAGGAGGGCACCTGTTATGCCGAGGGGAACCCTGCCATAGGTGCCCTACGCACCCAGCCCCGCACTCGCATCCCACCCGCACTGTGCAGGCAATGGACCGGGAACCCCCCCACACACGACAGCCCGTCCCTGGTGACAGACATATGTCTAGACCACTCTGCTTTTTTTCTCACACAGTCTTGCTTCTCTGATCTGCTCATCATATCTAGACATGTATTATTTTCCTGTCTGCCTGTTTTGGATCCACTAGCTCTTTAAAATCATTTTTTGGCACTTTCAGACTTACAGAGTGAGAGTATCCTGTTAAGACCTGATTTTCCAATGTGATGGGGAATCCTTGCTAGACTGCACTGCAGGACAGCCATAAGGGGAAACAAGGCAAGCTGCAAGAACTTACAACTCAGAGTGGGCAAGCTGGAACGTCGGGCAGTGTGGCAGAGCCACATAATGCCATGCTGTTACAACCTCAATTGGAAGGTGGAGTTGACTGGAAATTTAAAGCCCTTCAGGAAAGGAAGGATAGCCTTTCAGACAAACACTAACAGGTCACCGAAACTGCAAAGAACACATTAACCACTGTAACCAGAGTTGTAAAAGAAACGATTTTGGAGTTAAGGCCTGAGCAATTAGCGAATGGTGCTCATATGGCCAGTTGGCACCTTTTGGGTACACCGGAGGAATCCAAGGGAAAAGTGCAGTACATCATATTACAGAACTTTTGGACTGCCTGCTAGGACAATTTTCAGGACTTACCGTTAAAGCATACTGCATTATACTTCTGGAAAAGACCAGCCAGCCCAGACCAGTCCCAGACTCTGTTTGTTGCACCCCTGGGCTCTCATATCAGAGATTCTGTTCTAGCAGCAGCACAAATTAAGGGACTACTGCAAACTGTGAATGCGGTGCGACTGTACTGTTTACCAGACTTAAGCCATGAGATCTGGAAAAGAGGAAAATCTTTTGATGCAGTCTGAGTGGGTCCCCGTGCACTTGAGAATGCCCACAGTCTCCTAGTCCCTGCAAACTTTAGCTTACTTATGCCAGCAAGTCCTTTCCGCTTACATATCCACTGGAAGAAATAAGAAGCACTCTGGAAAGATTTTTAAGCAATATCCTTCTGAAGAGGAGGGTGAAGACTGAATTCCAGGGGCAGTACTTTTGTTCAGGCTCACTTTCTGCTTGATACAACTGAAATGTGTGTAAAAGTCTTTATGAACTACATGTGACAGGTTAAATGGGTTGGTCTGGAGTGGAAAATGTAAAAGATCTTGAAAATGGTAGATGCATGGTTGTGTGGCTCATAAGTACTTTTCTCAATGGACTAGCAGCCCTTAACTCAGGTGTGCACACTTGAGGAAAGATGGCTACTTCCACGTGGGACTTTCAGTTCTAGTGGGCTAAATGAGCAAACGCTGTCTCATCCTACACAGAGCACTTTCTCCCAAGCTGCTCTTACTGTACCCAAGATCACACGTTTATTACCAATCTGATGACAGTTTGCAGATGTTATAGCTAGCTGCATGGTGATATTTTTTGCTTCTAAGATTTTTTTTCTATTATTTAGCTTCTGTTTACCGGGTAAGCACACTAGGCAAAAAATGCCTATTTTCAGGTACGACCCAGGAGGTTACAAACGTAACAATACAGAACAACATAAAAGTGCAACAAAGAAAAGAACATACAGGCAGTTGCAACAAATAAATGGCTATACAGGCAGTAATGGCATGGGTTACCTCTCATTTATCACGAGGTTAGTCATGCAACTATTAAGTTTCAGGGCATCGGGACAGTTGCTTAAGTCTTGCTGTTTGCTTCAATATAATGTGCGCTATTTGCACTTTGTCAAAGGGTTAATGTGTTTTAAAAAGTGATTTATTTATCTTTATTAAATGAATAGTGCCCGAAGGCTAGCAATTGTTACTAGTAATTTAAACTGCCAATTACATCTTCTCATTTCAGCATGGACTATGACATCGAATGATGTATAGGGTGCAAAAGCAACTCCGCAACTCTTTGCAGACCAAGTCCATGGCTTTGCAGCTAACAGCCCTATGGGCAAATATTTTAGGTTTAACAGACCTGTTGAATTTCCCCATAAACTGTAATGAAAGGCACAAAGTTATGCATTCTCTTGCAATTATTTTGGTGCCATGTATTTCTCTGCTTAGCCACCAGGATTGATTTATGTGATCACCGTCATGTGTAAAAGTAAATAACCATAAATTAAAAAAAAAAATCTGTAACTTACATGCAATATGATTACCTGTCAAATAAAATACTGCCTTAAATGTTTCATTTCCCAGCCAACAACCTAGCAACCAGACACCCTACAGTAACTGTTGTGTATGCGCCTCAGTCAACTTGATAAGCCACTGACTTAGAAAACAGAAGACAGCTGAAAAAAGTGACAAAGAAAAAGTCTAATTTTCTGCTGTTTTTTGCGGATTATAAAAAAATCTAAAAGGTATCTATAAATTAAACTGCACACACCTTGTAGATCATCTGTAATGAGCAACCTTAATACTCATAGTGCCATGCTATTATTTTTAGTTTTAAAGTTAATCACATTTAAATATGGCTAGTACTGCTGCTGAGGCTTAACATTCTAAACCTGAATGAGAGAATGCGCTATGACATAGTGGTACAAATAAAGACGGTGACATAATGCACCATGAAAAGGTAATATTATCTTTCCATGTTCAGAGAGACATCACTTTTTATCCAACTGGTTATCTCCAAACATATGTTGTATAGATAGAGGATACGACATGGGCTGACTTAAGATATCATTTTCATCTTCATGAGAAGGGATTGCTTTGTTGATATCTCACAAGTGGCGAAGTCACAAGCAAGGTAGCAATAGACCAATACCTTCAAATGAAGATAAAAATGATATCTTAAGTCAGCCCATGTCATATATGATTTATGTAACTGGTGTTTAGGTGGTTTTGTGACAGAAATGGTGAAATGCTACAAAAAAAAAAAAGTAATCTAAATGACTGTATATTTCAACTAAAAAAATGGTATCTCACATTTTTTTTTATAGGGTTTTACTAGGACAAGCCTACTGAGCCATAAAACTCACTTCCAGAGGTGTCCTGGGGGAGAATAAATGAAGTTGGTCACCGAGCATGCTCAGAAATGTATGTTCTCATGTGAAAATTTATCATCACTCATGAGGATATATTTCTGAGCATGCTCAGTGTGACCAAAACGAGTGAGAAATTTCTGAGCATGCTCGGTGACCAACTTCATTTATCTTGGTAATGTTGAGCAAAATAACATTTTTCTGTTGGTAAATTTATTTTCACACCTGTTGTAATTTATCTGCACAAGAGTAGTTTGACCTCGGGTAACCTCACGAGTAGCGTAAGAGTTTTGAGTTTTATTTCTTATAAAACTTGTGGGATTATTTTCTGTATTCATGCTCGAGATTAGCTGGTTTCTACAGTCGCTAGTGTGGCTGCTGTGCAGATGATGTCCCGACGTTAAGAGCAAGGTTTTTTACTGGTTGTTTTTTGTACGCAAGAGGGCAGGAGATTTTGGAAAAAATGGCGGCTCTGTTTCTCGCTTAGCAAGAGTGGGGGTCTCATGTCTCTTCTGTTTTTTATAGTAAATCATTTATGTGTTTTTTCCTGCCTTCACTGTCCGTAGAGTGAAGAAGTAAGATGATAAGCAGATCAGAGAGGTGGTGGAACAGAGGCGCATCCCTCCAGTTGTACCTTTCCACAATTCCTATGCCATTCTGGCAAAGTGTGGTTCCTCTATGGAGGCACCCACAGTGGAGACCAAGGAGGATGCTGGGAACCTCCACAAAGGAGACCCACAGGAGGGTGGCAGGGGACCCTGCAGGGGAAGGAAACAACTCCTGGTGGGGGACTCCATTGTTAGGAAGGTAGAACTGGGGGAGGAAAGGGAGAGGGAGGTAAGGTGTCTGCCTGGCGCCATGGCTTGGAGGGACAGGGAGTGAATCCTCAGGATTGCCAGAGCAGTTGCACAGGGGAGGGAGCTGGCTGTCATTGTCCACTTAGGGACAAATGACCTGGATAAGAAAGGGATTAGAGAAGTGCAGGAAGAGTTTGTGGAACTGGGGAAGGGCCTTAGTCAAGTAGCACGCACGGTAACTTTCTCGGAGGTGCTACCCATCTATGGCATAGGAGAGGTTAGGGTGTTCCGCACCATGGGATTCAATCAGTGGTTGAAAAACTGGTGTGGAACTCAGGGATTTGGCTTCATTGGGGACTGGGGTCCACCTGGGTGATGCAAGCCTATACTGGCATGATGGGCTGCATCTGTCGGGAGGGAACCAGGATCCTAGGTGATAGGTTTAAATGCTTCATTGGCAAGCTTTAAACTAGCCAGGGAGGCACTGGAAAGGAGCAGGAAAATCCTAGCCCCCAAATAATCACAGTAGTAAGTGCGGCAAACACCAACATAGAGGTGTCGATAGGAGAAGGGCAGGGTAAATGGAGAAAGTGACAAAGGCAAGAAGGACAGGGATGGGGCAAAGGGAGTAAGGCCATCAGGAAATGGAGGTATAGTACCAATGCCGTAGTCTGGGCAACAAACTCCCTGAGCTGATGGCCTTAATGGAAGAGGGATGCTTGGATATCATAGCAGTCACAGAAACATGGTACACAGAGAACCATGACTGGGATGTCAACATACCAGGGTACATAACCTACAGGAGAGAGACAGGCAGGGGAGAAGAGGGGAGGAGTAGCTCTCATGTAAAGGAAGGGATAAAAGCAACTGAACAAAAAGAGAAACAAGGGAGGAGAGGAGGCACTGTGGGTCACCTTGGAGACTGGAAAGGGCACCACAATCCGCACAGGGGTTGTGTACAGACCCCCATGTCAGGGGGAAGGAATGGACAAGGATATGATAGAAGGCATTCTTAGAATGGCAGAGAAAGGGGAGATACTGTTGATGGGAGAACTGAATATGCCAGATGTTAACTGGAGCACATTTGCTGCAGCCACATCCAAAAGCAGGGCCATTCTTGATGCCCTACAGGTGGCAGGCATTAGACAGCTAGTTTGGAACCCACTCATGAGGGGCAATCTTAGACCTCGTACTTTCAAGCGGGGGCAGTGAGGATCTCAGATCTAGAAGTGGGTTGCCATCTGGGGACAAGTGACCATCAAACAGTGTGGTTCACGTTAAACTCAGCTACAGAGTCAAGCCATACAAAAGTGAGGGTACTGGACTTTAGGAGGGCTGACTTTGGCAAGATGGGAGAGTGCCTCAGAAAAGCACTAGCAAACAGGCTAGAAGGAGGTGTGGAGCAACAATGAGGAATTATCAAAACTGCCATCACAGAGGCAACAAGCCTTTGTTTGAAGCAAATAAACAAATCAAAACGAAAGAAAAAGCCACTATGGTTCTCAAAAGAGGTGGCTGTGAAAGTCAGGAAGAAAAAGATAGCATTCCAGAAGTATAAGGAAACACAGAAGGAGCAAGACAGAGAGCTGTACCAGTTAAGGCAGAAGGAAGCAGGAGGAAGTCAGAACAGCAAAGGCCAAACTGAGGAAAACATAGCCAACTCAGTTAAGAAGGGGATAAAACCTTTTATAGGTACATCAGTGAGCGAGAAAGACAAAGGGAGGGATAGTGAGGCTGAATAGAATGAAGGCGTTGGGTGGGCAGAGGGACAGTGAAAAAGCAGGAATACTGAATGAATATTTCTGCTCAGTATTCACAAAAGAGGAGGAGGAAGTGCCTAATCCAATTAACAGAAGCACTCTTGATGGGGGTCGATCCCAGTCCTTTCATGGAAGAAAGGGTTCTGCAAGAACTCCTAAAACTGAAGGTGGACAAAGCAATGGGTCCTGATGGAATTCACCCCAGAATTCTAAAAGAATTAAGGGAGGAACTAGTGAAACCACTGGCTACTCTTTTTAATAAATCATGGGAGGATGGTGTGGTACCCGAGGACTGGAGGAAGGCGGATGTGATTCCCCTTCACAAAAGTGGGACCAAGACAGAGGCAGGAAACTACAGACCTGTCAGTCTGACCTCTGTGGTAGGGAAAGTGATGGAGTCACTTCTGAAGGGAAGAACAGTTGTTTACCTAGAGGCCAGTGGAGCACAGGACCCAAGGCAGCATGGGTTCACAGCGGGAAGGTCATGTCAAACGAATCTAATAGATTTCTTTGACTGGGGGACCAAAGTAGTGGACCAGGGAGGGGCTGTGGACATGGCCCACCTAAACTTTAGCAAGGCATTTGAGACAGTCCCACACAAAAGATTAATAGTCAAATTAACCAGCCTGGGAGTGGGACCCAGGGTGGTAGCCTGGGTAAAACATTGGCTGGACAACAGGACACAGAAGGTAATTGTAAATGGAGTCCACTCTGAAGAAAGAGGGGTTATTAGTGGGGTACCGCAGGGTTCAGTATTGGGTCCAGTCCTTTTTAATGTCTTCATCAGTGACATTGCAGAGGGACTGGAAGGAAAAGTATGCCTTTTTGCAGATGACACAAAGATCTGCAACAGGGTTGATACACAAGGAGGTGTGGAAAGGATGAAAAGGGACTTGGCAAGGTTGGAGGAATGGTCAGAGGTATGGCAGCTAGGATTCAATGCAAAGAAGTGCAAAATAATGCACCTGGGAAACAAGAACCCAGGGGAAGAATACACAATGGGTGGGGAGGTAGTAACAACAACAAAAAAGGAAAGGGACCTGGGGGTAATCATATCAGATGACCTTAAGGTTAGCAAGCAATGTGAGAAGGCAGTAGGGAGGGCTGGGGGTATACTGGGATGTATAGGGAGAGGCATCATCAGCAGAAAACAGGAAGTTGTTATCCCTCTGTACAGACAGTTGGTGAGACCCCATCTGGAGTACTGTGTCCAGTTCTGGAGACCCCATCTCCGCAAGGACATAGACAGGATAGAGGCAGCCCAGAGGAGGCAACTAAAATGGTGCAGGGTCTGCAAGAGAAGCCTTATGAGGAGAGACTAAAGGAGCTTAATATGTATACCCTTGAGGAAAGAAGGAGAGGGGACATGATAGAAACTTTTAAGTACCTCAGTGGAATCAACAAAGTCCAAGAGGGTAGCATCTTTCAGAAAAAGAGACTTGCAAGAACAAGGGGACACAATTTAAAGATAGAAGGAGGCGGTTCAGGGGCAATGTGAGGAAGTATTATTTCACAGAGAGGGTAGTGGATGCATGGAACAAGCCGTCCTGAGGAGGATATGGGGTCTAAAACTGTGGGAGAATTCAAGAATGCATGGGACAGACATAAGGCAATTCTTGTGGGGGGTTGGAAGAAACAGGCTGTTGGTTAACTAGGATCTGCGGCCTATCCTGTAGGTAGGGAAATGGGCAGCCTAGATGGGCCTAGCGGTCCTTATCTGCCGTCAAAGTCTATGTTTCTATGGAGAAGCAAGACTGTGTGAGAAAAAAAAAGGAGGGTGGTCACAGAGTGGACAGCGAGTTTTTCTTTTTGAGGTCAGTGACTGACTGTGGGTACCTTTTGTTGCTGAAATTTGTTTTTCAGAAATCTAGGTTTGGGCCACTGGAGTCAAGAGTGGCAAGCATACGAATGAGCGAGCCAGCGAACGGGAGAGGTGGGGGTGGGGACAGAGAGTCTGGAGCATAGTGAAAAAAAAAAACTGAAGACAGGTGATAGACAAAAGACAATCAGTATTTAGGCAAATAATTTCTCAGGGCAATCAGATAAACCCTAATACAGTATCACATCAGTCATAGGGCCAGATATACAAAACTTTGCCCCGGGGCTAAATTAGCACTGCCCGGCGTGCTAAATTAGCCCGGACCCAATAGCCCGTTATATTCAAAAGGGATAGCCCCAGTGCTAAACCTGCTGAATATAGTATGCTAAGGAAGCCAGGTAAACTGGGCTGGGAGTGCAGTGCAAAAATAGCCTTGGAATAAGACAGCTCTGAATATAGCAACCAGGAAGTGCACACCACAACAGCAGCCAAGTTCACAGCAACATGAAGAAAGATAGAGGTGGACTATGTGGCCAATGTGTGTGCCAGGAAAGGTGTGGACTCAGTAAAGCTGCAAGCAACAGTGCATGTGAAATTACATTGTGCAAAAAGGTACAATATTTCAGAAACCGTTTGCGTGGCGCTAACATATTTGTGCAGGTTTAGCGCGCAGCTAAGTCATTTGCCCAGCGCAATCACGTTTGCCCGGGGCTAAACTTTGGTATATTCAAAAGTGACATGCAAATGAGCCTACTTAGGAAGTCTCTGGGCAAACATCCAGATTAGCATCTCATTATGACCGGATTTGCATGCAGTTTGCCCAGCATTACTGCAGGGTCCCACAGCGCCACCTGTAGGTCAGTCTGGGAGTGCATGGTGGTAGCTGCAGTCTACATTTATATAGTACAACATAGCATATTGTGCTCCAGGGGACTACAAAGCACAGGCACAGGTGGTGGTGCTGCATGCAACTGTCTAACTGTAGTTCATGCTACATTGCAGAGCAGGAACTACAGTAGCAAGGGGGACAGTAGTGTGAGGGACAAAGCAATTCCTAGGGTGTGAAGGGCAGTGATCATCACTGTTATGCTGTTGGGCAACCCACAGATGCTGCACCACTGGCATGGGATGCTCACAGTGACATATACACGGTGGCTTTGTGTGCTGTGGTGTCTGTACAGATGTGCGGTATGTGGCTGGGGGGGGCACATATGATCAGACAGGCACACTGGTGTTGGGGTATTCCCAACACTGGCTCATGTGCACTGTGTGATGTGTCCCAGCCTTGTGGCAGCACCCACTCTGTGGTGCAGCCTGGCCACTTGTACACCCTCTCCACAACACCCTCCATGCCTACAGTGCTGCGTGTGTGTGCTGGCATCTTTTTGGTGTCCACAGAAGGGTGGTCTGCAGATGTGTGCTGTATGGCCACACTGCCATGGTGTCCTCTGGGAACTGGGTCACCACTTACTGCTCGGCATGGCTGGGACTGGTGGCAGATGATGGCATCACAGTGATGTCATCAGTGAGCAGCATGATTCCTCTATGTCTGGTTTACTTCTGTGTGTCATACTTATTAATTAGGGTCGTGCAAAGCCGCGCAAAGCCACAAAGCTGGTTTGCCCAGAGTTAAAACTACCTTTTCCTGGGTGGTAATTTGCACCGTGCTAAGTGCTGCGCTAACGTTGCATGAAACCACTTTGCACAGCGCTATTCCCTGAATATAGCATTGCTCTGACACCCACCCTCAGTTTTCCCTTTGCATACATCATAATTTTGCCCAGCGCTAATGCAGTTTACACGCACTATTTGACCTTTTGAATATAACGGACCCGTGCTAACCCGGCGCTAAACCTGCACAAATGTTTTGCGCCCAGCGCAATGTTTTGAATATCTGGCCCGTACTATAAAAAAAAATATTAAAAAACAAGTTGCATTCTTGAAAAAATTGTCCACCAGTGCTATGCCTTTTGATGCAAAGGAAAAAAACTACAGTTCATAGCAGCATTTTTACTGCAAAAAGTTCCTAAACTTCTAGCTGTCAATGCTATATGTCCCTACACTATCTGTAATTTTGCATTACAGCTGCACATCACCTCCTGCTGCGCTGCAATCCCTTGGAGGAAGCACAATAGGGTCTGCTGTTAGTGTCGCTAAATAGCCTTAAAACATGAATACTTATGATCCAAATGAGCTGAAACCTTCAGAACAGGCTAAAACGGAAAACATACCCATAATATCCACCCTCCTGACAGAAAGACAAAATCAAACAAAACAAAGCAAAACATTGTAAAATCCTAAACCAAGTACAACTGAAACAAAACAAAACAAATTTACTGCCATATGACAAACAAAAAACACTGTAAAACAAAACAAAAAAGAGCTAAATAAACCATAGAACAGTCACTAAACCAAAGCTGGAGCACGTACAGTATTGCCTAGAATTTAGAACAACAAGCGGTGAACATGCTTGGTCAATCCAGCAGACCAAGTATTGATTCCAGCAACCTCCACTTGCATCCTGTGTGACCATGAGCAAGCCACTTAACCTCCCTGTACTCTCAGGCTCAGATATTCAAACTGCGCCAGGCTGTGATGCAAGCTTGGGCGCAGCGCAACTTGGCTGCGCAGGGGTGTGGACTGGGCGATATTCAACGGAGCAGCGCCATGGCACAGCATCGCTGAATATTGCACCCTGGCCACCTGCAGTGTGCATAGCGCAGTGGCACTGCACCAGCGCAAGTGGCCGGAGTGGAGCATGAGGATGCGCTAGTGCAAGTTCCATTGCGCTATGCACAGCAACTGCGATATTCAAACTTGACATGCAAATAATGCATAATGTATGCAAAGGCGCAACTGGGGCCATTTGCATGTCATTATGGCTCCATTGCATGCAGGTGCGCGGTCCCTGATGACTTGCACCTGGCGCCCTGCCAGGCAGCAGCCGTCAGGGCCCCGACATCCCCTGCAACCGGCAATGTGCTCCACAGCCCGATCGCGGGCTGAAGCAAAACATAGTACACTCCAATATCCCTGGTGGTCCAGTGGACCGCTATCTGACCAATCGCGGGCTTTAGTAATAAACAATATCCCCAAACTCCCTGGTGGTCCAGTGGACCGCTGTGTGCCCGATCGTGGGCATTTGTAATAAATAAATAAATATTTCCAAATTCCCTGGTGGTCCAGTGGACCGCTGTCTGCCCGATCGCGGGCATTTGTAATAAAAAATAAAAATATGTCCAATATCCCTGATGGTCTAGAGGTACCCACCCTCCCCACCTGCCCACTGAGCCCCACCACCCAGCTCCCCCCTCCCGGTCAGCTGGCGGGTGGCAGCACCCCAACCGTCTGCCACCCCACCACCAGCCAAATGGCACAGGTTGGTAGGGCTATATGCCCATTGGTCCTGGCGTGAGCCAATGGGTGTGCACCCATACCGTGCTACACATTCCAGATATGTGTGTGTATATATATATAGATCCCATTCACATATCTGGAATGTATGATCTGTGTCAAAGCGACTGTCCCGTTAGCTCACGCTGTGAACAATGACGTCCAACCTATCGGCCAGTGTCAGTCGGCGAGCAGTGGGGCAACAGGCGGGTGGGTGCTGCCGCTCCCCGCCTGACCGGGGAAAGCGGGTGGTGGGTTCAGTGGGCAGGTGGGAGGGTACCACTGAACCACCAGGAATACTGGACATATTTTTATTTATAACCAATGCCCGTGTCGAACGAGCATGGATCCAGGCCACTGGATTGACATATTATTACTAATGCCAGCGATCGGGCACACAGCGGTCCACTGGACCACCAGGAGATTGAGATATTATTTACTAATGCCGCGTCAGGCGAGATAGCGGTCCACTGGACCACCAGGGAGTTTGGGGATATTATTTATTACTAATGCCCGCAATCGGGCAAGATAGCAGTCCACTGGACCACCAGGGATATTTGACAGAATTCTGTATTTTTTTTTTTTTTTTTTTACAAATGCCCGCGATCGGGCATGTGGGGGGCGCTGCCAGGTGCAGCCGGAGCTCGGGTGGCCACCCACAGGTGGCAGCTGCCGTGTTGCACCCTGCAATGCGGCAGCTCACCTGTGGGTGGCCATCCATTGTTCCTTTTTTTTTGGATCAACTTTGTGGCGGCGCAGGTAGGGGTTGCGCATGCATGGCTCTGCACATTCTGGGCTGAATATCGGGCTGTGCAGGGTATGCATGGGCACGCCCCCCCCCACCTGTGCCTGCATACATTACTGATATGCTCCGGCACATCGGGATTTGTGTCGCGCACTTTTCCCTTTTGAATATCGCGCCGGGGTGCATCAATGGGTTGCGCATGGTGCAACACTGTTGCGCCATGCACAACCCTTTTGAATATCTGGGCCTCAGGATGCAATGAATGAATTTCAGCTCAGTGAGACTTTCAGAGTAAAAAACTATAAAAATAGAAACGATATAAAATAAAAAATAATATGCACGGCCTCCATTGCTTCCTCTTCCATCCTCAAAAGCTCTTCTCAAACAGAGCCAAACATATAGCTCCCACCCCTCAGCTGCCATCACACCAGCTGGTATGTTATAGTGGCATAATCACCAATCTGTCACGTCTTATTCCTTACTTATTCCCCTACGCAAGGATAATTGACCCATTAAGAGTTGCAAAGCAAACATGCTTTCAGGTTAGCTAAATCATCAGCAATACTCAGAAACCTATTTTCACAGATCTTGTAAAATTATTTATATTTGTAGACAGACAAACCAGGGCTTCCGTTAACTCTCTTTGGATGTCCTCAATTGGAATTGTTGAGGATTGTGAAGCACAAAAATACAAAGCAGTATTTCAGCGCTGTCCAAGTGTATTGAAAGGTTTGCACCTGCATCATCACCTGCAACCAAAAAAGCATCAGATAATGTAATACACTGCAGCAGACGTCAGATTCCCAGATTTTCTAGGCTGACCCCTGATAGTTAATGTAGAGAGTGGTAATCCAAGCCCCATAGACAGACACAGAATATGGGCTACAAAAATCCTGTAATCTCATTGGTTAAGGTTCATACTACGTATGTAATGTAGAAGCAGAACATATGACACAGTGAGAGCAACCCTCCCACAACTCTGTGGAAGTACTCATTAATTTTCCCGCTAGCCATGTGCTTGTCCAGCTCAACCTTAAAGAGCGCCTTTCCTACTTGTTTTCCACTGCCCCCCAAACCCACATATGAACACTCACTTACTCCCAAGTCCACTGCTAAATATTTTTTGTGATTTTTCAATGCCCCTTTCTGGGAAGGAAAGGGATCGTATTTTGGCTCCAGTGAGCCAAGCCGGTGAGCAGTTCCACTTCCTGGTCCTGAGCTCTGCTTCCACACTAGCAAGTCATGTGATATATTTATATAGAGAAGAAGAGGAAGAAGAATCAGCATCTATATAGCGCTTTTCATACACTGTATCCCAAAGCACTTTACAAACAATGCTAGACTGGTAGTGAAGTGACTGAATGTGTGGTGGCGGCCATATCGCACATCATCACCCACACACAGCCTGGAAAATTGGATGAACCGATTTATGGGAAGGGGAATGTTGGCTAGGACCCCGGGAATGTTCCCTGCTCTTTACAAAGAGTACCCTGTGTTCTTTTACTTCCACCCGGACACCCACCAGGAAAACACCAGGATGGGCAGAAGAGACCTTGGTTTAACGTCTCATCCGAAGGATGGCACACCCCAGCAGTACAGCACCCCCCCCCCCCAATACTGCACTCAGATGCCAGCGATTTTTAGGTGCAAGTCCATCCCTGTGTGGGATGAGAACCCACAACCTTCTGGTCCAGAGGCGGATGTGCTACCAGCTGAGCCACGCTGACACCTGAGAGCCACGGGGATGCGCTCCTTAGACCACCATGGGGATTGGTTTTAAAATTGTGTTTTTAATACTTCAAGGGTCTGGATTTGAGCAAATCAAGGCCACCACTCAAATAACAAGGAACTCACTTGTTAATTAAGCCGTGGTCATGATTTATCTAAATGGGAACCGGAGAGTATTAAAAAAAAAAATTACACAGGTAGCAGTGGACTTGGGGCCTGGAAAGGGTCCATATGTGGGTTTGGGGACAGATGGAAAAGATGCTCTTTAAATTAAAATATAGCACACGACTGCATTATTTTCTTATGCCCGCACATCTAATCCACACCATATAATTTTTATACAGTTTAACATTATGCTACTGCCCATTTAAAAAGGGGAATAACACATGTCCAGGTGTGGGTTGTTGGAAATACACAAATCTATCAGGTGGTTTAAGGTAACAACCCCCCGGAAAGTGTGTATTTCCTTATGACCACCTATCCTGCTGTGTTATCCCTTAAAAACACATACACACACACACGCACACACACACACCATTGCCTTCCATAGAATGCAGGCCATTAAATTGTGTTAAAAAAAAAAAAAAAAAGCATCTAGCTGTGGGACAGATCTCCAAACTACAGAGACAACTCCTTTGAACACTGGAAAAGAGGGTTCTGGCTAAGACAGAACTTAGTTTCAGTGACAACATAACAGATCAATGTCAATTTGTGCTTTTCAGTTACAGCACTGGGTTGCACAATCTTCATGAGGGGCAGACGAAGCCTTGGCTGACAGAACAAGAGCACTCACAAAGTAAAAGTGTGGCTATGCTAATCAACTTTGAAAATTGACTTCTGCAGAAGAATGACAATGGAATGAACTAACAATTGTAACTTTAACAACCTGGTCATGCTTAAATGTGAACTGTTACATATTCCATATTATCAAAGTACTGTGAAAGAAAGTAATCACTCTTGGAAGGTGTTACGATAAAAATCGCACCTCAATTATCCTTTTTTGAACTTCACTTTCTTCAGATATCTTATTTCAGTGATGAAAGCAGCCGAATAAATGACTTTCCGTTTACTCTGCTTCCTTGATTACTGTGAGAAATGCTTTTACAGTCAGCTTGGAAAGTCACCTTTTTTTCTTCTTCTTGAAGATGAAAGCTGTATTAAAATTGTTCTTAAAGGGGAAGTAAACCTTGCCCTATTTTTATACAGAGTGAAAAAGGGCCTGATTAGTAAAAAGCTATTTATTTTTTTAATTATGTATCTGGTTCAGTCTGCTTTCACCACACCAATGAAGGATAAGGATACCACGCCATCTCATTTTTAGTACCACAATATTTGTGTTAAACAATTACCATAATATATTATCATGACACTGCAGCATTCCAGATTTTAGGAAAAATAGTAGAAATCTGATTGGAGGAAAGTGGGTAATCCAGAATCAGGGTCGTACTTAGACAGGAAAATGCTGTTGGAACCGCAATTTTATACGGTTTATTGTGGTATATTGTGCTGAACGATAATCATGATTTTTTTTTTTAACAATGATAAATTATTGTCATTGGCCTTCCTGTTTTTGTATACCGCTAACATCCATTACAAGCAGGTGTCTGATATAAATCAAAGTGAATAATTTATTAAGTCGAGTCATCCCTGGAATGAGTGCAATATGCGTGATACTACAAGATCATTCAGTTATGCAGAAGTTGAAATTAAGTTCTGCAGCCACTAGCCAGCAGGGTTAGTGACTGGCAAAATCCACTAGCCTCACAGACTTTTCCTTTGGCCCAGCTGGTATACTTATTGGAATAGTACCTTCTCCAGCAAAGCTTGCCAGGCTAGTTAAAGGAAAATCTTAATAACCTGATGGGAAATCTACCAGCATTTGGCTAGTGAGCAGATGCCTATTTTGACCCCTGTTATGTGCAGCTGTGGAGGGTTTTGGCAGGGAGAGAGTGCTTCAGTGATTACTGTACTTGTACTTTGGTGTAAAACTCTTATTACAGTTGTTATGTTTCAGTAGCCTGGGTGTGTGTTAGTATGGTGAGAGTGGTTCAGTGATTGGCGTCCTTTGACTGGTAGATGGGATGTGCTTTTGCACAGCAGATAGGTTTCCGGTTAAAAACTCAAAATGCCATTTCCTATATATTGGGGGGCAGCCTCATTACAGTTAAAAAAATCATTTGGGGCATACTGTGACAAACGATTGGGCAAGGCATCACTGACCCATGCCTCAGCAGTACTGGTGTTAAGAAATTTGTTTCTCTCTGTGAACCCTTTTGTACCCGATGCACTGGTGTACCTTCCACTGATGCAGCCACCCCTACAATGGCTGGAAGTCAGTCTTGCCCAAAGTGTCATCAACTTGCTAGCCTCCTCCATGAGTATGGGACCACTTATAAGCGTGTCTCTTCCCCAGGTGTTCAAAAACCATCCCAGAAGGGCATCCTCGACTTCAGTGTCCTTTCCCTTCTGTCCATGTTTCCATTGAGGATTTCTGTTCAATTGCTAACCATCCAGCAGACAGAAGCAGCTTTTCAAATGGTCTAAAAGCGTGGTGCATGGCATGCTGAAGTGCACAGATAAAATCTCTCCGAGACAATGGCATGTTGTCTATTTCTTTAAGGATTTCAATTTTCCTGGAGAAGCTGATGGCTGTTCTTTTGGACATTGTGGAACAGCAGGCTGCAGCAGCAAAAAAAAAAAAAATCCACAAAACAGCAGGAGCAGGACCAGTGATTATCTCTGACGTGAGGCAGGTGCAGTTCACATGGTCTTAAAAAAAGCCTGTAACAAGCACTAAATGCAGGTAGTTAACAATTACTGCCAGACTAAACAAACACTCTCTTCCTCTCTTGCGTCCACTATACATAATACAGCAGTGCTGATCATTATAAAGGTAATTTGTAATACCCTATTCTATGGGCCAGTTTGGGAAAGTGGATTTTGTCCAGTATATCCGGATGTCAGCTATGTGGGTGTGCGGTATTGTCTGGGTTACACTATATTGTGATAGAGCATCATAGCGTGTTACCATGACAACCTTTACCCCAGACGACCCAGCGGCGGACATCAAAAATGGTCTCAGCCATGGAGACATCAATCACTTGCAAATATAATCACCTACAAAGAGGCATAAAGCAGCACTGAATGCTACTGGCAGTGCTTGTTCCCCCCGCATTTATCGCTGCTATCTTCCCCTTTGCAAGTTACGATCTGTGTAGGCAAATGGATGCCCCATGGCGGAAATCGACATTGATGTCTGCTGGGGGGTCATCTGGGATATATCATTCATCAGGATGGTAGGTGGTTGGGTGTAGGATCAACCAGCTACATCACCAAAATATGAAAAATGTAGGTAATCACACATTAGTTTCCTGTGCTATGTTTTTAAAAACTTTTTGCACTGCATTCTAAAATTTCACACTCTACATTAAAATTCTGCAACACTATTTTTCAATATTGGCAGATTAATTTTAGATTATTCCATATCAGATATTCTGTTTAGGGACAGCTATTTACATAAAATGGATTATGTAAAACAGCACTGGAGGTCCCCTTAACTTGATAGTTGTCCAATCTTTTTGCTGCATCTCCGTGCTTCTTCTTTGCTGTATGCAGCTTCCATGCCACTTTATTTTACTGCTTTAACCCTCTAGAATCTTATGTTCAATTAAGTCTGCTGTATTCTGCATGGGTGAAAACCAGGTATTTTCTGCTACACACAGAAAAACAGAAAACTGGCAAGAATAATGAACAAAATAACAGCGCCTTGCTAGTTTGAGGAATGGGCCCTCGTCATTAACTGTATTAAAATGGAGAAAGACTTGCTTCCACTTTAAAGGGGATATTAACCTCTCACAGGCACATAGACTGGGATATTTGGTCAAAACAATCCACCTGATAAGCAACATCTCAAATGCTGATTTTATTTTTTCCAGTTGAAACAAAGGGAGGTTAAGCGACTTGCTCAGATTCACACAGTGAGTAAGTGGCTCTGGTGGGATGCGAACTTCAGAGCTCCCAATTTACAGGCTTGTGCTCTAGCCACTCAACTAGACTACCTCCTGATGTAAATGCAAACTAATGACCTAAACTACTAATATCATCACACTAGTGCCCCTCTTCTCAGCTAATGCACAGCAATGGCACACTGATTACGTCCTAACAAGGACAAAACATGCGTCTGTGGTCAGACTGTTTCTGAGGCCGTCTGGCACCATTAAGTCATGTTTTATATGATTTGCAAATACAGTGCTCCTTCGCTATAGCAATCCCCACTATAGTGAAAACTCGGATGTAACAAATGCCCCCAGTGTTTCTCGGCATTTCCGCAGCTCGCTCCTGACATTTCCCCACTCAGTTTCTCTGACTTCTGACGTTTCAGTAGCTTGCTCCTTACAGATAAATCTGACTGCCTGCTCATTAGTCATTCAGTAACTCTAGTATGCTGTATGTTTATAAAAAAAAAAAAAAGATATAAAGATATACAATAATTCTGTATTTAAAATATATATGTACCTTCAGGGCATCGGAAGCAGTCAGAAAGCAATGGGGACAAGCCCTTCAATTTTGATACTCAGCAGCACTTTCATTTAACTAAAAAAATACCACCAGCAGCTTAATCTGGTTCAAGGTCAGTTGGCATTGATCTGTATCCCCCTCCCCCGGGTCGTGCCTGAAAATAGGCAGGATTTGTCTAGTGCACTTACCCGGTCAACAAAAAGTAAAATAAAAAATTAAAAAACTCAAACTCACCCCCTCATTCTACCCACCACTCACTTATTCTCACCCTTCTCGCTTTGCTCACCCCCTCACTCTCGCCTACCCACTCTGACTCTCTGATCCTGCACTCGCACAGGTCTGTAAACAGCTCCATAAACACTGTGCTAGGGTGGTCGATCTCTCCGTATCAGCTATCAATGCTCATTGCGATCTCAAGACTAAGTGGTAAGGTTAGCAGCACAAGAGTTCTGCAAGTTCATTTTGTTTTGACGATTTACAAGGTGGAAAAAAAAAAACAGCTTGTATTTGAGTGGAAGCAATCGGAGGAAGTGGGCAGGTTAGCTTCAAGCATCCTACAAATCTGCCCGCAAAAAATAAATTAATAAATAAAAACAGTAAAGTCACTGTATTGTGATTGACAAAAAAGAAAGTAATGTAGCTCCCTGCAAGCACACTAGGATTGAGGATCAAAACTCAGGATCACAGGCTTACTTTCAGCATCCCTGTAACACACAGGAGCCTATAACAAATTCATGTTAGGGCTCCCATTTTGTTTGTTATAGCAAGGGATCACTGTACTACCTACAACGCAGAGTTAGCCACACCCCATTTTAATTTAAAACATTCAAGATCAGCCCTTGTGGAGCTGACAGTGCCACTTACCTAAGTGGGTGAGGATCTTTTTTCCTGTCCTTTAGTGAATCAAGTATTCAGTGTGATCTTTTTAAGTGTACTTCTTGCACAGGTAAAGCCCCATTAGAAATACAACTGAGGTGGTCGGTGGACATTTATATAACAGAGGTGGACATTTCAGCTCTCACAGAATCAAAGGTTAAGAGGTTAACTTAGATGTTCCAGTTGCAAAAATTTGCAATAGTGACTAAGCTGCCTTGTAGGAAGCAGTGAATCTTTAGGCACTTTGACCATAGCTGCAAAATAACACCACTATATTTGGTGAAGGCATTCTGTGTGCTTAGCATTCTAAACAGCTCTGCAAAAATCATCAGGTATTTTCTTGAAACCACATTCCTATGCTCTCCATTAGCTGCTGATAATTCACTGCTTCCTGTTGATTTGGGCAGACAACCCACAGGAACTCAGTCCCCCAACCTCTTGCAAAACTGTATAAGAGTGTCTGCACCTCTGTCATCTTTATCCACTACATACTTAGGAGAGTTCCACCACCTAGAGATAACAATTCCCTAACCTAAAAATCTGGAAGTGAAAGTTCCACCACCCAAACATATCACTGATGTCTTCTCTCTTTTTATAACTGCATTATCACTCCTCTGTGGTCTTTAAGAATGATTCACTGAGCATTTTAAGACTATTACTGTCATAAGTATTATTGTTAGGCTTGCTTATAGCATCAGAACAGGTCCTGGAGGCTTTACCAGAAGGCAGGCAAGCCATCAGCTGAGGTTTTGTGGGTAACCACAGGATGTTATGGGTCATTTGCAGACAAGTACTGTCTTGGTTAAAACAAGAATCATCATCTTACTAAAACAAACACCAGTACATCCATGAGAAAGAATGAACACGAAGCTATTCCGGTAACAATAGAAGGCAACTATAGTTCAACACAGCACTGAACCGTGAAACAAGAGGTCATAGGTTCAAGTCCTACCACAGTCACGGACTCATGGTTCCCCAACCCCAAAGCATGTCGCTTGAAATTTCAGTGTCTCAGTCCTCCTAGCTATCAGACTGAGAATAATCAGGACACAACCAAAAATGCAATATTGCATCTCTGGTGTGGTATCCTGGGGAAATGAGCTGAGCAGCTGTATGCTCTGTAACTTAATGTTATAACTTATATTTTATCATTTGTATTATGCATTTTACTTATCTGTACTCATTGTGAGGCGCCAAGAGCCTCTGGGATTGGGCGCCACACATAAAATCGCCTTGCCCTTGTCCTGCCATACAAAAAAGCATCCCTAACTATTTATGACAGCTGCCTAGTACTTCAGTAATTTATGAAGATATCTGAAGGGACACAGTGAATCCCAGAACGAGCCAATCTGCACCCCTTCTAAGCTAAGAGCTTGAGAATATTAGATTAAGGAATTACCCTATTATATTATGCTAAACTCAAGATCTAAATCAGATGACGGAGTAAATTAGCTCAAACAACTGTAGTCTTTGGTATCGTTCAAGATGCTCTCTGTGCATGGCTTAGGATGCTTTTCTGTCTCTGGCTCAACCAAAGTTGATAAACTCTGGATCAGTCTTTGTCATTCTGTACATATTTTTTTGTCTTGTTTTACTGTCTTTTTTTTTTTTTTTTTTTTTTTTAGATACTTTTTCCTGTGACCAGCACTGACCCTGAAGCTCTGAAAGCACATACAGCCGTAAACAGCATGGGAACCACTACTGTACAATTCTTTCTGTTGCTATATTCCCAACTATATTTTTCATCTAATAAAAACATTTTTATGACATGACATGTCAGTTATATAGTTTTATGCATAACAGAACAGAGAACATTTTTGGAAGGTTCATTCAAGAGTGTGTCATAGTACTGGTAATTTACACTTAATACATGTGGTGCCCGTGGGGTCTGTTTGTTTTACTTGCTGTTTATACGCCCCCTTCTCTCTCTGCAGCTGTACCTTTTTCAGGGCTCCCTAGGCATCTCCCAGGCTCCGCCAGGCATCTTCGGGATCCATTATCAAGGACCAGACCCACATACTGCCTCAGATAACCCTTCAGGTGGGGGAGGAGAGGGACCCTCAGATCATCCCCTCCAGCCCATTCCATTGTGTTGGGTGGCCACACAGAGGTATCCCCCAGATCCCAGTCACTCCTGCTGAGGTGCCGGGGCCCATCTACAGGCACGGTTGCAGGGTACTTTTTCCCTTGTTCTGGTGTTCCTCCCTTGAGGGCAGCATCATACAGAGAGGTTAAGAAGGTGAGAGCATGCCTAGACATGCCACCACTCCGCCCTCGGCTGACGTCCTCCCCTCCCTATATTTCTGTGGCTTTACTTGTACCTCCACCTGTGGTCACCCAGGTGGTGGTGTTGCAGCAGAACCTGCAGCCCACCCTCCCCGGAGGAGAGCAGCCCTCTGGACACTCAATCCTCCTCCTCCCGGCCGGCCCTTCAGCAACCCCAGCTTGCTCCTGAACCCGGGTTACTGGCGTCACAAGCAGCCTTTTTTTTTTTCTTTCCATGTATGCTGACACTGAAGACAATGCTGCTGTTACTTTTAAAAAATAATCTGGGGCTAGATTCACAAAAAATTGCAAAGCACAGAGCAAAATTTTGCATTGTGCTTTATGTTTGCCCAGGTGTTAACAAACGTTAGTCACAGATGGAACTCACCGGATTATCAGACTGAGAATAGGGATAGATAGAGTCAGTGGTAACCCCAGTACTGCCAGTATTACCCAGCTAGCGCCACCCCAACAAGGAGCCAGTAGCATGTCCCCGCAATGCATAGCGCAGGTGCGCTATTCCCAGTTCACAAAAGTGCTATGTAAATTAGCCCACTGGGCATGCAAGGCACTAGATGACCATTTAGCCACTTGTTATGGGCCCTCATAGGCTGCACTGAGTTAGCACCCCCCAAGCCCCAGAGGCAGCCCTGTGTCCCTGGCATCTAGTGTCCTCCCTCCCCGCGACTGCAGATTGCCAGTCTCATAGGTAATAAAACTACTATATTTCCCTGGTGCTAGTGCCCCCCTCCCAAGTGATTGTCGATCGCTGGCCTGACTGTGAAAAATGAAAGTATTCCCTGGTGTCCAGTGGCCCCCTCCAATCGCTGGCCCAATTGTATACCTCGAAGTTTTCGCTGGTGTCCAGCGGTAATCCCTCCCCACCGGACCCCTCAACCAATGTAAAAATACATATTCTCTGCTGGCCAGTGGGCCCTCTCTCCACTCGATCCCTTGCCCAATGTCACAATACTGCTACCCTAGTGGCCAGTGGTCCCTCCCCCTGCCCAATACCTCACCCGATGCAACAGTACTGTTACCGTGGTGGTAATTTGTCCCTCCCCCCTACCCGATTCCTCACCCGATGTCACAGTACTGTCGCCCTGGTGGCCAGTGGTCCCACCCTCCCCACCCGATCCCTCGCCTGACCTGTAAACATATTCTCTGGTGTTTAGTGGGCCCGCCCGATCCCTGGCCCTGGTGTGACTGTTTCCCCCACCCAAAACACTGTCCTGACCCAGTCCCATCCTGTGATCTCCACCCCCCAGCCCATCCCGTGTTGGTGGTCAGTGACTCCCTCTCCCCAATCTGCTCGTATATGGACATTAACTTCCCCGGTGTCTAGTGCCCCCCCCAACCCCAATCTGGGGAATGCTCAATAACTACACTTCACTCCCTGGTGTCCAGTGGACACCCCACCCCAGCAGGTAGTGCCCCACCACCCTGCTCCCCCCATTCCTTCCCTGAGCTAGCCATCGGCAGAGTCCTCTGCTCTCACCTCATTGGCTGCCGCCAACTGAGCTGTCAGTGAGTGTGTACTGTATTCAATGCGTGCTTGAGAGCTGTCAGTCGATGAGTATGTACAGTGTACAATGCGCACTCACTGACAACTCATTCGTGTGGCCAACCATGGTGGAGAGAGCTGTGTGGTCACCGGCTCAGGAGGCCTGGGGGCAGGGGTGGTGAGGACTACCTGCGGTGGAAGGGTCTACTGGACACCAGGAAATGCTTTCATTTTTTACAATCAGACTAGCAATCGGCGATCATTGGGGGGGACCACTAGCATCAGGGAAATACAGTAGTTTTATTACCTATCGAGTCAGCGATCAGCAGGAGGCCAACACAGTACCTCTGCCAACCACTAGGGTTGTGCAGGATAAGGCAAGGTCTCGGTTGGTGGTATTTGCTCTGCGAAAGGGGACCGCGCAAGAGGCCCCTGTGCAGAGCAAATGCTTTGTGAAATTGGACAGCACTGATATTTATGTCTCCTCCCCCTCATTTGTATTTTGGCCCCCTCCAGACTCTGCCCTAACGCATACCCAGTTTGAGCATGCAAACTGGGCTTCTGTGAATACCAGCTCGGCACAAAACTGGGTTTGCACCGGGCAACGTTTTGTAAATTCTGGCCCTGGCCTTTTACTAATATTTTCCAGCAAAAGGCATTAAGTCTCACCACATAACTGGAAAACAAGCGTGGAACCCCATGGTTTATTTTGTAGATTAGAAATGTTTAGATCACCATCATGCACTGGGCAAAACATTATAAATTTCACATGGTGAGCTGAAACACAGGGGAAACATCCTTTACAGGATTTGAAAAAACAGATGTTTGAAACATAATATTTGGTTGCTCCAGCAAATTTTTATACATTTTCTTGGTGGACAAAATGGATGTGCTGGGTCTTCTCCAAGGATATAAAGTGTAGTTAAAATAATTTTAAATGCTAATGATATCTCTAGAATGTCTGAGTAGGCATTTGTTTGCCAGAAACTATTCAGATGTTTTGAATATGTTGCACAGAATATATATCTTTTTCAATTTTAAAACATTTTACATGTTTTTACTCATACAAAAATATACCATGACAGCACTACATACAACCTACCATCTATACTGTTTACGTATCAGGACGACTCAATACACCTGGATTTGCACCGTGGTCTCACGCGGCCAGGATGCCACAACGTTGCCTGTTCTAGTTTGAGTAAGTAAAGAAAGGCAGATATAAATTATTGAGCCACCCCACCACCACCGCTGGTATTTGTATGCCTATAGCTCAGAATGCTCTTCTGGGTAACATTTTTAAATATATAAATATTGGTCTGTCTTGGCGCCTGTTGGCAGCTGTTCTACGTTATACAAATGTAATAAAAAGATCAAGTATATAAACAAAGAAAATGAATATTGACAATATCCCTTTACAGCTCTGATCTTAATCCATTTTTATGAAAAAAGGAAGCAAACTAAACTTGGAACTAAAGGATCATAACTAGTCAATCGCAAAGTGCCAAGCATGGTTAGAACTATCCGCCATGTATTAAAAACATACGGTGTTTCATTTAACTGCATTAGCAGCTTTCTTTCGAGGCAAGTATTTCTGACAGCCCGAAGCCACAGAGTCTTGTAGAGAGGCCGGTAGGCATCTGCTGCAGAATAGTGTGGGTTTGTTCAATAAATACTGTAGCGTTACCTAAAATTAGCACACAGAAATCAGATAATTACTTAAGAAGTCCTCCAAAGTCTGCAGAGATTTTCTAAGCAACTTTGGTTAGACTAGCGAGACAGACTAATACAGGCTCTAAAGGACCATTTCATCACTGCAGAATGTAGTAATACTGAAACTGATCGACATATTTACAAATGATACGGATGACCAGCATGTCTGGAAACAAACTATCAATTTATTTATTTGGAGTTGCAAAATACAGATGGTGAGATGCTACCATGAGATGCAGTATCTAGTTTTCATGGGGATCCCTTAATACAAGAATGATACAAAGTACGCAAGTCCAAAAACAATACAGTGAGATATATGGGTACAGGTCACTGTCAGGGGTACTGCTAATTCAGACTTTGCTCTACATGTAGCAGGGTGAAGTTTACAGACATTACTTCCACTTCAGACAATGAAGTTCTTTTTTTAAGTGCTAAAAACACAAAATATTGATTCCTCCTACCCACCCACTTAAGACATTCCCTCCCCTCCCACCACACCCCGTGAAGTTAATCCCCACCCCTTCAGTAGAACCCACCTCTCTCCCCACCCGCCCCGTGTCCAACTGAAGTTTTCAGAGTGAGCACTGACGATCAGGTTAATAACTCTTCCCCTCCATCCCAGTGGCATTCAGCACATCCTGTTATCCATCATTCACCACCATCACCCCACCCACCGACCTAGTCAAATGTATGCGAACACCCCCATCAAACCACAGCCTGGTATCCCACCAATCTCTTACCCCACTCACTCAAGGATATGTTTTAAGTTCAGAGATCTAACCTGTAAACCTGAAAATTGTCCCACACCACAAAAACCAGCCTCTTTGTTCATCACCAGCTTACTCAATGAATGACTCGATGATGATGTACCCTTGTCATAACAGGTGATTTATCACTGTGGCTATGAGCTGTCCTTTGCCCACCACTCAACCTGTTCTGCAGGGGTTGAAAACATTTGGTCTGCTAAGGGTCTTGGAAGCCCACCCCATTCTGAAGAGATCTAAAACTCTGGGCCCACCTAGGGCCTTACAGTTACCCCCTTCACTTAGTGGATGTGCAATAAACTTTGTGCCAGCTTGGGGCCTTGGAGTGCTTCCTCCACCCCAATCAGCATGACTGCAAACAAAGTTAGACCATTACATACCTTCTCCCTCTTTCTTTATATAATGGGTAGAGATGGCTACCACAAATATTGCTCTCTATGTGGACAAACCAGGTCACCTGCAGTGCCTACATATGTACTCATAAATGTGCAATACTAAATTTTCTATGCCAAAGCCGGCCCAGTGGCACTGAGGGTTGAGGCGCTGGACGCCACACCTCGCACCACGCTGGTGATCCAGGTTCGGGAGTGGACTAGGGTTGCTGGTGGGTCAGCCGCGGGGAGAAAGGCTTAAGCATCCCACAACAGCTCACCTTCCCCGGGGAGGGAAGAGGCCGATGACCACGCACTTGCCTGACTCTGAGCAGCGGCTCGGAGTACTGCAAGCCCAACTGTAGGGAATGGGCGGCCACTGTACAGCGTGGACGTCGGCGACTTGTGACATGATGTCAGGGGTTGCACGCTGTAGGGGAGGGAGAAAAAGAGGAAAAGAGCCTGCTACTGCCGGGGAGATGGGGAGCCAGGAGACGTGCCTGCACCCACCCGATGGACCCGAGCCAACGTAACATAAGTTTCGGGGTGTTAGGGCCCCCACCTCATCCCCGCCTGGGGGAGTACAACTGCGGCTCCATGGGGTCTTGGGGTCCGTTCTGGGCAGTGTGTCAGGCAGTGAGATGTCTGCCGTGTCTCCCCTGATGAGTCGGGGGTGGCAGGCTGGGAAAAGGTGGATAAAGAGAAATTTAAAAAAAAAAAAAAAAATTTTCTATGCCAAAAAGTTTAAAACTAGGCCATTTTATCAGGGTGCTGCATTTACTGTAACATAATCAGCATGCACACTTATCCTCAAAACACACTGGAGTGTTGTATTTCCCAATGAGCCCACATCCAATTATGTGCTATTGTCTCACATACATACGTGTGTTATAAGGGCACAGTCACACCCCTATAGTTAGGGTTGAATGGTAACTTCTATGTTAAACTCAAAATTTTACACTTTAATAACTTTGCAGCTGTTCAAGCTATTTGCATGAAATTGTTCATGCGCCATCAGGGACCAAAGATGTCTTATGTGGCAAGTTTTGTTCTGGTCGGATGTGTGGGGGTGGAGCTGTAGAGTGTAAAAACATGAAATTTACCATTTTTCCCCATTTCTTTGTCACACTGCAGCACAAAAATGGTTTGGAATTTTGGTCTGAAACTTTTAGGATAAAAAGGTTGTGCCTCGCAGATGTACCTTGTGAAGGTATGGTGAAAAAATATTAATCCACTCCAAAGTTATTACATTTTAAAGTCCCAATTGTTTTCAATGAGAATTTTACTCTCCAGTTAGATGTCCCACTCAAAAAAGAATCCTTTGTCGCAAATGTGTAATCCTTTTTCGCAAATGATCATCCTGTATCGCAAATGGGAAAACTTTTTTTGTGCTGCCGCCATTTTGTTTTACAGTTAACAAGGGAAACAAAATCAAATAACTCAAAACAATTATGTATTGAGTAGAAACCAACACATGTAGCTTGCTTATCGGGACCCCCTCAGCTGGATTCTGCACTTATCTGTTAAAGAAATGCCCTCAATTTTTTTTTCCAGATTATACATCTTTTGTTGTGACTCGTGATATGAAAAAGATTATTTTTCATATCACAAGTCATGAAAAAGGATAATTTTTCGTGATGGGAAATCCTTTCCCTGGTGTCTAGTGGCACCCTCACCCTCCAATTTCCATGCATATTTTTTTTTATATTTTCATTGGTGTACAGTGGTACCCCCACCCTCCAATTATGCCCCTGCCCTCAATAATTAGCAGCTAATAGCCCTGGTGTCTAGTGGCACTCCCCACCCTCCAATTTCCATATTTTATTTTTTATTTTCATTAGTGTCCAGTGCTACCCCCTCCACCCTCCCATGTCTCTCTTATCCTGTAAATAAGAAAATGATCCCTCAATATCTTGTATTTTTTGTTTCAACAGTGATCACCGCTTTTACCCCGAGGCGCCAACTGTATCACTTAAGCCCCACACACCCTCACCCAGCTGAACTGGTCCCACTGTAAAGATCCACTCTCCAACTGAAGATCCATCTTGCTGCTGGAACTGGCAACTGCTGTATTAACTGCGGTATAATTTATTTCAATGGGATTTTTCAAACGCAGTGACCTTATTTTTCATACAGCAGTCACCGGTTCCAACAGCAAAATATGTCTTCGATCAGAGAGTGGATCTTCACTACGGGACCACTTCAGGTGAGTGACTGTGTGTGTGTGTGTGTGTGTGTGTGTGTGTGTGGAGAGGGGGCACGGGATGGTGGGTGCCCAGTGGGAGGTCAGGTGGGGGTAGGGGGTGCGATTACCATTGGACTTTCTTTTACAAGTTAAAAACAAAAAATTCAAGACATCGAGGGACCATTTTCATATGTACAGGATACAAGAGACATAGGAGGGTGGGGCATGTCACTGGACACCAATGAAAATATATTAAAGAAAATATGGAATTCGGAGGGTGGGGGTGCTACTAGACACCAAGGCTATTAATTACTAATTAATGGGGACTGGGGCACAATTGGGGGGGTACACTGGACACCAATGAGGGACAGAGATAGAGAGAGAGACAGATAGACAGACAGACAGACAGATAGATAGATACAGATATATGTTATAGGGGCGCAGCCAGGGTTGAGTAGGCACTTCAATGTTAAACTCAAAATTTTGCATTTTAATAACTTTGCAACCGTTCAATGGATTTGCATGAAATTTGGTATGCTCCTTCCCATGGGGTAGCTCTCTTGATGTGGCAAGTAATGTTCCAGTCAGATGTGCAGTTTCTGAGTTACAGAGAGATAAAAAAAAACATGTTTCTCAGCATGCTTAGTAAGCACTACAATATAGTTGTATGAAACGAAGTAGGAATCCTGGTTTGCATGGGAAAATTCCTACTTCGTATTGACACCATCTTGTTTACAGTCTTGCCTGAAATATTCACATTTGGAAACCCCCCAAAATGACGACCTGGGAAGGAACCAACACAAGCAGCTTGCTTATTGGGACCCCTTAGGTGCATTTTGCACTTTACTGCTCGAAAAATACCCTTAATATGGGCTTTTCATTCATCTTGAAATTCATCCATCATATCCACGCAATATGAAGTAGGATCCTACTTCGTATGATGAGATACGAAGTAAGATCCTACTTTGTGAGCCAAAAATAGGATTATTAATTTTAAAAAGAACTTTATGCCGACATCGAGGTACCCAATCCCTGTGTCAGGCAGTAGCCCCAAGGCAGGACACTGGGGAGCTCACTCCCAGTGTCCCCAGTTATATCAGCCCCCCCCCACCGCTGTCACTGTGGGGAATTGAGGAGCCCACCCCCAGTGTCCCGAAATGTTTGTTTAGTGAAATTATACCTGAAAGTGATACAATTAACATATTTAAAACCAGATTAGACACATATTATACAAAGTAAATTCCATCCAATATGCACTGGATGGCAAGACTATATTGGCAAAAAGTTACTGTCTTGAACCGATACTTACGATACTTAAGAAAAAAAGAAAACAGCCCCCCTGATGTCTTTCGTCTACCCATCCCCCCTCCCCATCCCAGCCTTCCCACTGAGCAACCCCCCAACCACCCAACACTTACTATCTGAGGTTGGCGGCTGTCATCTTCTGTGGACCGGGACACATCTGCACTCTTCAAAGCAGAACCACAAATTGAAGAATCAAGGTAAGTGCCGTATAATGGCTGTAAGTGGCGTTTTAAACTTATGTTGATATCGCAGCCGTTTTTCAATATTTTTGCACCAAGTTTTCAACATGTGGTTTTTGGGATCCCATCTCATGAACACTGTCACTGTCATTTTGTTACTCCATGCCGAATGGTGATTTTACAGTTGCTGCAAGGAATTACCTTTTGGGCCTGAGTAATAAAATGACAGTGCCAGTGTTCACAAGGTAGGATCTCAAAAAGCCCATGTTGAAAATCTGGTGAAAAAATTTACAAAACTGGCCATATTATGAGCACGTGTTGCATAGTTTCTATGCAGGCACAAACCTTTGGTAATGTACAATATTTTGACTCCAAATTTTCAACATTGCCATTTTTACACACCACCCCATGAACAGTACAGCTGTCATTTTTCACATCATGCCCAAAACATGTTTTCGCACCTGTGGCATAGAATGGCATATACGCTGTGCAAAATCATCTTTCGGGGCTGATTAACAAAATCACAGTGCCACTGTTCATGAGGTGAGGTCCCCAAAAGGCCATGTTGAAAATATGGTGCAAATACTCCTCAAAATACCAGAGTTACGTGTGTCCATTGAATTAATTTCGACGCATGTGCATAACTTTGGTACTGTTCCATATTTTGCCACCAAAATTTTAACACAGCCATTTTTCCACACCACCTCATGAATAATACAACTGTCTTTTCCCACATCCTACCCAAAATGCGTTTTGCACGTGTGGCATGGAATGGTGTTGCAGTTGCGTATAATTACGTTTTGCCTCGTATTTCACAATTACTCTGCACCAGAGTACATGAGGTGGGGTAATAAGATGACTATGCTGACAATTTGGTCACTGTTGTTCGACACATGGAAGTGCAGGGCCCTCCACACCTACATACATATGCGCATCTACAGCAGGATTGGAGTGCAGCGTCCCACAGTAAAATAAGGATACTATTATACTATCTCAGAATGGGAGATGTGTGTGTGTGTGTGTGTGTGTGTGTGTGTGTGTGTGTGTGTGTGTGTGTGTGTGTGTGTGTATGTGTGTGTGTATATATATGAATATGTATTCTATCTCAGAATGGGATATCTCAGAATGGGATATATATGACATCTGACCTTATTTACAAATGGAATGTGGTGAGAGTTGGACTTGAGAACCCCAAGGCACACCACACAACTGCTGTGCTGCCTGGGTGGAGGGGGTGTTAAGGATGGGAACCCTAATGCCACATTTCCCAACTTTTGTTGCTTTGACCCTAACAAGTGTATTAACAATGTTTTTGCAATAGACATTAGGGTTGAAAAACACAAAGTGCACAGCAAGCACAAAGTAGGGAAATTAAAAAACATTAGGGGTCTGTGTCTCTAGAGTGCTGGCAATCAGTGGTGGGGTCTTCCTTGGTGTTGTCAACTCTCATGCCCACTCCCTTCCCCCAGCCCACAGACTTCTATTTGAAGCACAAGGTACAATTCTAAGCCAGTGCCTCATAGTGATACACTCTTCAAAGGTAGAGAAGTATGGCTAGCCACATGTTGCTGATAGAATCTGTCGTAGCTTTGTTCACGTGGGCCCTGCGTGAAGAAAAGAGATAAAATCTGACCTCATTTGCTCAGGGGACAGGCTGGGCAGTAGGGTTGACAACCACAAGGAAGACATCACCACTTTTATTTATTTAATTTATTCTAGGATTACAAATACCTTTGAGCCAAAGCTCTTTTACAAAGGTTCCATGTCATTGGTACAATTGAGACAGACATAGGCAAAGATAACAGTTTACAGAATTTAAAAATGGAAAAAACACAATCTTTTTTGGAGGAATAAAGATCAATATAGTGAAACTTAAGGGAGGGGAAGGGAAAGAGGAGGGTGGAACTAAGAGGATGGGGAAAGGGGAGGTGGGGGGGACAGAGAGAGGAGAGGTAGAAGGGGGTAAGACTAGAGGTAGTGCAGCGGGTGGCATTTGTCATGGGCCAGCAAGGGAGGTGAAGAAAGAGGTGCAGGCAATGTGCAGGAGTGGATGTGAGTCCAAACGGGCATCTTCAGCTTTGGAACCAAAAGACGTGTTAGGCACAACAGTCACAGAGGTTAGAGGCAGTGAGTGTTAGGCGGAGCTGAGTCTTAAAAGTGCTGAGTGATAGTAAGGAAGAGATACCGCTGGGAAGACCGTTGTACCAACTAGTGGCCCGGTGAGAAAAGGATCTTTGGCCTTGAGTTGTGCGGCAATGCGGGATTTGCAGAAGCTGAGGTTTCAATCCCCTGGTATGGTGGGTATGGATTCTCAGTTGTATGAGGGCACAGACTCCCGGGGGGGGGGGGCAAGGCCCAGCATGATTTTCTTAGTAGTAATACAAGTTTGGTATTTTATTTGATTGGCAAGGTTCAACCATCCAGTTTGAGAACAGAGGTCACAGGTGTGAGTTAGACGTTGGGAGCTAGTGACCAGTCGACAGGCCTTGTTGAGGGCGGTGGATACATGTTTGAGTGCGGTGGTTGTTGCAGAGCCATAAATGATAATGCTGTAGTCAATGATGGATATGATGGAGCTCTGGACAGTGACAGTAAGGGCTTCGGGTGTCAGGTGCTTCCTGTGCCGGAATAGCAGGCCTAGCCAGGAGCTGGCGGTTTTGGCTACATGGTCAATATGGGCAGCATAGGAAAGGTGGGGGTCAAGGGTGACCCCAAGGTATTTAAAGCTTTTGACCTGTTCCAGTGCAGCACCTTGTCTGGTGATAACGGAGAGTTGGAATTGCTTATGTTTATTATGGGAGCTGCTGAAGATCATGGTCTTGGTTTTTTTTTTGATTAAGGACCAGTTTGTGCTTTATGAACCAATTCTCAACCGATGAGAAGCCGAGTTGGAGACTTTCTAGCAGTTTCTTCGGGTCCTGGTGTGTGGCCTGGATTACTGCATCACGAGCATACAGGGTGATATGTTCAGTGCAGGAGTCTGGAAGGGTGTTAAGGAACAGGCTGAAGAGTAGGGGGCCCAGTATTGAACCCTGGGGTACACCAGAAAGGACAGGTTTGGAATCAGAGTGCACATCCCCAATTTTTACATGCCGAGTACGGTTTTCAAGATGGCTTTTGAACCATGAGATTGAGTCAGTGGAGAGACCACCATTTTTTAATTGGCTCAGCAGAAGGGAGTGGTGGACAGTATCGAAGGCTTTGGTCAGGTCAATGAAAATAGCACCAGTTAGTTGTCCATTGTCGAGGGAGCTGTGAATGGTGCCGGTGAATTCGAGTAAGGCAGAGGATGTACTATGACCTTTTCAAAAGCCATGTTGCTGTTTACAGAGAATATTATAATTGTCCAGATGCTCGGTAATTTGGTCCGCTACTATACGTTCCAGTGCTTTCGATAGGGGAGGTAGAATGGAGATAGAGCGGAAGTTCGCATGGTCAGTCTTATCACCACTTTTGTGAATCAGGGTAACAGTGGCCATTTTCCATTTGTCCGGGAATTGGCTAAGGGAAAGAGAGAGATTAAAGATCTTGGTGAGGGGCCCAAGTACCTCATCAAGCGTTAGGGCCAGCACTGATTCACCAATACTCCAGAGACCTAAAACGCTAATTTTTTTATTTCACTACTTTGTGCACTTTGCGTTCTTCAGCCCTAACATCTGCATTAGAGTTTTTTTTTACAATTCATTTCCTTTCTTTTTCTGAAAATGGAATTGTATCCTCATTTGCACAGGTCCCAAAAGGGACCTGTGCAACACAAAATAAACACAGTATTGGAGACAGTCATGACCCAGTGCATTGACCCATCAGGCCTCGACATGCATGTCAATACCTTGTGAGGGAAGGCTCCCTGGTCCACCACAGGGTGTCATATCTGCGCCAAAACACTGCTCTGTCCCTCCCCAGGCTGGGACTGGGGCTGAGCAATGTAGCCTCTTACCCACAAGCCTTGGCCCAATAAACCAGTTCACCAAGTTCACACCCAAACTCACGTCAGTGGCATAGGAAGACAACATGGTCCCCACTGTGCCAACAGACATCCCTGCAAACAATGTTCCTTCATAATTTTTTTTGTGACAGTCTGACCCAAAATTTCAAGTCTTTTTATGAACCCTCCTCCTGAACATGACAGGTGTAATTTAATATCATGCTGGACAAAACATGATTTCACACCAGCAGTGCGAAATCACGTTAGCCAAGATTTGAAAAACAACAGCTGTCATGTTCATTATTTGGAGTGACAAAATGGCTATGCTGAAAATATGGGGTTTAAATATTGAAAATTACCAAAGTTATGAGTGTGTGTAAACATATCTCCAAACTTTCAACACAGTCTTCTTATGACCCCACCTCATAAACTCAGTAGAAGAAAATTTTCAAATCCCCATTGAAACATCATTTCATGCCACAAGTATGAAAACACGTTTCGGCCATGATGCCAAAAATATCAGTTGTATTGTTCATGAGGTGTTATGAAAAAATTGCTATGTTGAAAATTTGGGATAAAAAAATATTGAAAATTACCAAACTTATGAGCATGCATATAAGAATTTCAATGGATGCTCATAACTTGGGTCGTTTTTATGTATTTTTTCACCAGATTTTCAACACAGCTTTTTTGGGACCCAACCTCATGAACACTGATGGGTGGTGATGTATTACTCGGGCCCGGGTGATTTCACAAAGCAACTGTGAAATCACCTTCCAGGCCCAATTAATGTAATTTCACCTTCAGTGTTCATGAGGTGGGTCCCAAAAAGGCCATGTTGAAAATCTGGTGAAATTTTTTTTTTTAAAATTACCAAGTTATGAAGATAAAAAGTTCAAAACACCATTGAATTACGTTATACAACACTTCCTGTTTTCCTCAGTTCCCAGTTAGGCACTGAAAAGTGAAGATATCTAGATATATATCCTGTCCAGAGAAGATTAAGGCATTGGACCTTGACTTAGTAAGTATAAAGTAAGGGTGGAGGGTGCTGGGTGCTGAGTGGGAGGGATGGGATGGGGTTGGGGATGGTGGTAGATGACAAGGGACCATTTTCTTTATTTCATAGTTTAAAAAAGATAAATAAAAAATGGATATTGGGGGACACCTTTTTTTTTTTTTTTCAGAAAACACTAATGGGCTAACACTACTTTCGACATAGGGAGTGGATACCACAGTGTCGGTATGATAGTTGGGGGCACTGGCAGTGGGCACCCTAGTGTCCCGGACTGCTACATGAGGGGGTTAGGAGGCTGTATATGCCAACACGAGGGACTGGGAACCTCGACTATCAGGGATTTCATATTATGGGTTTGTAGGGGGGAGGGACCGTATGGAGTGGAGGGGAGAATCAACCGATACTGTGGGTGGACACCCTGGTGTCAGATTCCACTTTGGCACTGCGCTAATGCGGCTAATGGCAACAGACACACACACATACACATACAATAGGATGGCATTCCCAACAGAGTGCCAGCCCTGCCAACTGAAAAATGACAGCTGTTTTGTATAGTACAACCTAACAAACGACAGTTGTTTCGTATAGTACAGCTTGACGTTGTTGCTAAAATTCAGCCATTTTTAGAACACTAAGTTTTCAAACTGTGCATGCTCACAAACAAATTGTTTTTTTCTTAAATAATTTAAAAACTACTTAACTTTGGGACATAAAAGAAAAGCACATAGCTTGGGTCAAAATATGAAACCTGCTAGTTTCTGGTTTCAATTCCTCCTAGTTTTTTTAGTTATAGATATCCCAAAAAAAAAAAAAAGGCAGAATTTCAGTGATTTTTTTTTTTTTGCACCTCTCTAACTTTGCCTTCACTGATCCGATCCTGGCACCAATGCTGTGCTTTCCAAATTTCATGTTAATTGGTTGAACAAGGGCAAAGTTATTAAGGTTTAAAAAGTTGGGTTTACCATTAAACGGCTTACTCAGCCCTAATATACAGGTCCTATTACGTGCCTGTATAATACGAGAGATATATATATATATATATATATATATATATATATATATATATATATACACACACACACACACACACACACACACACACACATTATATACACACACACATACACACACACACACATATATATATATATATATATATATATATATATATATATATATACATACACACATACACACACACACACACACACACACACATACACACACGCATGCACACACACATATATATATGTATATGTATCTCATAGGGATGCAACTGCACCCCTACAGTTAGGATTAAACAGTCACTTCTATGTTAAACTTCAAATTTTGCACTTTAATAACTTTGCAACCATTCAAGCGATTTGTATGAAATTTTGCATGCTCCATCAGGGACTGAAGATCTCTTGATGTGTCACATTTTGTTCTGGTTGGATGTATGGGTACGGAGACATGGAGTGTGAAGAAATGTGAAAATTACCTTTGTTTTCATTTCTTTGTCGAGCCGCTGAGCAAAAACAGTTTGGAATTTTGGTCTGAAATTTTTAAGGTAGAAAGGTCTTGGGTCACATATGTGGCTTGTAAAGATTTGGTGAAAAGGTATTAATCCATTCCATAGTTATTTAAATTTTAAAGTTTCCCATTATTTTCAATGGGAATTTCACTCTCCAGTTAGATGTCCCACTCGAAAAAGGATCCTTTGTCATAAATGGGTAACCTTTTCGCAAATGGGTGATCCTGTGTCACAGTGGTGCTCCAATCAGGTGGCACGTTTTGGGATCCACTTCTGTTTCTGTCCAGTCAGTTTACCTGCCGTGATGCTACATACTTTCATTTTGGCTTATTCAACACCACTGCAGGTAATTCTGTGAACAGCAGTCCATTGCACAGGTATGCTTAAAAGGAATGGACACGTCACCTTGAGATGATTCACCAATCTTGCAAGGATCATTATCATCGTTTCATGATGTCAGCAGCTACATTTCGATGTTACCTGTAAGTAAGTACTTTTGAACATGCTTCATGTGACTGCAACATAACAAACAGGACAACAGGTGCAGTGTGTGTGAGCCTCACAAATATGCTTCATCAAATTATGTGGTTGCAACATAAAAAATGGGTCAGTAGGTGCAGTGTATATGAGCAGCGCACTACTTTTATTGTGGAAAACAAAAGGTGGTAACACTTTGGCCCACTGAGAGTCTGACATGGCCTTATGTGGCCTGCCACAAAAAGTAATTTAATACCCCTAATTTAGAATCCTAAGGGCTTGGGTACACGTGTGCCAGATACATCATGGCTAAGCAAACCATGGTGGTCTGACAGGGAACAGACAGGTAAGCCCTTGTAGAAGGCGGGGTGACAAGGCTGAGATATGAGACAAACAAATCTTAATAAGGAAGGATTCTGTAAGGGGCTGAAGGATGTCTGGAGTAAAGTAAAAACAGAGCAAAACAAACATTTGTCAACATCACGTTTGCTTGCATGCTGTTGTACTGCTTGTACACATTTTTACTACATATTTTCCAAAGACAGCCCAGATCAGAAGTAATATTTCATCTGCATTGGGGTCCTGATTTTACACAATTTCATACTGCATTTACCCAGGACAGTAGAGGTGAAATGCAATATCTCTTTTTTAGCGTGGGCCTACATTTTATAATATATTTTTCTAGGAAAGATCATCTTACATGCAACATCTCCTTTTCAGTGGAGCTCTGCTGTAGAGTCCTGTTTTTACAAAGGTTTGCAATGTATTTATCCAGGATCACCCAGCTGAGATACGGCGTCTCATTTTCAGTGGGGTCCTACTTTCACACATTTTCGTACTGTACTTACCCAGGATAGCGCAGCTCAGATGCCATCTTGTTTTCAGCAGGATCCTGCTTTTGCTAGCTTTTACACTGTATTTACCCAGCATAGCACAGCTCAGATGCAAGATCTAGCTTTCAATGGGGCCATGCTTTTACACATGCAGAGTTCAGTGGGGACTCTGCCATACTACTGTTTACCCAGGATAGACGAGATGAGATGCAATCTCTCATTTTCAGTGCTGTCCTGTTTTCACACATTTTTAGATTGTATTTACCCAGGATAGGGCAGCTAAGAGGCAATAGCTAATCTTCAGTGGGCTCACACATTTTGACCATAGATTTTCCAACTTAGTCTTTTTACAACCTGCCGTTATGATCAACACAGGTGGAGTCTTTTAAAATCCCATTCAAAAGGTGATTTCACAGTGTAACTCTGAAAAATTACATATGTCATGTTCAGGAGGTGAGGTAATACAATGGATATGTTGAAAATTAGGGTTGAAAATCTGCAAAAATAACATTATGATTAAACGTTGGAACAATTCAACATTGTTTCATAACTCAAGTTGTTTTTTTCACATTTTGACCGCAAATTTTCAACACAGTCTTTTTATAACCCCATGTTATGATCAAGGCAGGTAGATTTTTTTAAAATCATGTCCGAATGGTGGTTTCAGTGAGGGACTGTGAAAACATGTTTCAAAGGGGAATGGAAAAATGACACCTGCCATGTTCATCAGATGGAGAAACAAAAGGGCTATGTTGACATTTGGGGCAACATCTGCAAAGATCACAAAGTCACAAGTACGTAAATGTTGAAAAAAATCCAATGTTTCCTCATAACTTTGTTGTTTTTTGACATTTCCCCCCAAATTTTCAACACTGTCTTTTTTAACTTCATATTATAAATAATCATGGCAGATGTAATTTTTGAAATCACATTTGAAAGATGAGTTTGTAGGGCAAATACGAAAACACATTTCAGAGGACATTTGAAAAATGACACCTGTCATGTTCATGACGTGGGGTAACAAGATGGCTATGTGTAAAACTGTGGGCCAAAATCTGCACAGATTGCAGTGTTATGAGTAACTGTTGAAATTCAACATTTCTTCATAACTTTGTTGTTTTGGGACATTTTGACTCAAATTTTCAACATAGTCTTTTTATGGTCTTTCCTTCCGATCACGACAGGTGTAATTTATAAAATACTGTCCAAAATGTCATACTGTGCCAGAAGTGCAAAAACACATTTTGGCCAAGATCTAAAAAATGACACACGTCATGTTCATGAGGTGGTGTGAAAAAATGGTTGAACATTTGGAGTCCAGATATTGAAAATGACCAACCCTATAGCGATCATTAAACAAACAATTTTAATGTACCTTCATAACTTTATTTTTTTTTTTTGTTAAATATTTTAACCCCAATTTTTCAAACAGTGTGCAGAGGAGGTGGGTCTTCTTCCAGTCTCTTATTATAGTGGCCTGTATCTGGGCTGGATAAGCAGTTAAGTACAGAAAAAGCAAGTAGAACACCGGCACCACTTTTCACCTTTCAAGGTAAGATTTACTGTCACTTTTTTTCACATAGCCACAATCTTCTGGAATGCCCAATGTTTTGTCCGGTGGGCTTCCTCAGGAGCAAGGCTCTAGGCAAAAACTTAATCTGTTTCATGTGGATGGCAAGCATTTGAAGTACAAAGTGTTCTAAGTTTATGCCTAGACCCTTGCTCCTGAGGAAGCCCAGTGGACGAAACGATGGGCATTCAAGGAGATTGTGGCTATATGAACAAAAGTGACAATAAATCTTACCTTGAAAGGTAAAAAGTGGTGTTGGTATTCTACTTGCTTTTTCTACCCCAATTTTTCAACATAGTCTTCTTATGCCCCCACTTCATGAACTCAGAAGGTGAAACTTTGCAAATCACACCTGAAAGTTGATTTCTAAGAGCCACTACAAAATCACCTTTCAGGCTGGATTTGAAAAATGTCATCTACTTTGCTCATAAAGTGGGGTCCCAAAGACAGCATGATTAAAATGTTGGTGAAAATATTATAAAATGACCAAGTTATGAGTACAAGTAAAAAACACATTGAAATACACTGAGCCACACTTACTTGATTTTCCCAGTTCCTGGTTCGGCATTGAAGATTGATGGTGTGTCTCTGATCCAGAAAGGATTACAGCACGGACCCTCGGTAGATAAGTAAGGGGTTGGGAAGGTAACAGAAACAGGGATGGCTGCAGCAACAGATACAGGTTACTCACCTGTAACAGGAGTTCTAGGAATGGTATATGTTGTTCATCCACACTTTCTGACAGGTATCCTTGCCGCTTTAAATCTTGCCGGAAGGTCTTCAAGCTGGCTCCTCCCACCCACCCGGGTGATAAAACTCTTGGCTCCGCCCCATGATGCCAGATCTGGCCCTCTGGAAGCTCAGGTTGTGTGTCGAAGCCGGGAGGTCGGGAGGATGGTGGGATGAACAATATATACCATTCCTAGAACTCCTGTTACAGGTGAGTAACCTGTATTTCTAGGACATGGATATGTTGTTCATCCATTTTCTGGCAGACTCCTAGCAGTTCTCCGGGAGGAGGGGCAAAGTGCACACCCTACTTAGGAAATAGAGACTGGAGAACAGAGGCCCCAAAACCAGCATCCCGGCGTGACTCAAGGTCGATGTGGTAGTGGGTTATAAAGGTATGTGCCGACTTCCAGGTAGCAGCCCTGCAGATATCCTGGATAGGGACGTCCTTGGAAGCAGCTACCAATGCAGCGGTATGGCGGGTAGAAAGAGCTCTTATCCCTCTGGGAGGCTCCATGCCCACCAACCTATAGCAGAGATCTATGCAGGAGGTGACCCACCTGCTTATCGTCCGATTGTCTGCAGGTCTGCCAGGTGCGGCTTCAGCGTAGGTGACAAACAGCTGGCGAACCTCTCCCCGAACTTCAGCCATGGGCTCCTTATAGTAAGCGAGCGCCCTTCTAGGGTCCAGAGTATGGAGCCTATATTCAGCCTCCGAGGTGTGATTGGGGTAGAACACCGGCAGAGTCAACACCTGGTTAAGGTGAAACTCCGACACCACCTTCGGAATGAATTTCGGGTGGGGGCGCAGGACAACCTTGTCCCTGTGGAAGACCAGGTAAGGAGACTCGATGGAAAGTGCCTGGAGCTCTCCCATCCTTCTGGCTGACGTGATAGCCACCAAGAAGGCGGTCTTCCACGACAGGTGAGAGATATCACACCTGTGCATTGGTTCGAATGGCTTGCCCATGAGCTTTGCCAATACCAGCAGTAGATCCCACGGAGGTGGAGGTTCATGCACCGGAGGAGATATGTGATCCAGGCCTTTGAAAAAGCGCCTGACCACCGACTCCTGCACCACTGACTGCTTCCCGGCCCGCGCCCGGTAAGCAGAGATGGCTGCCAGGTGCACCTTTAGGGTCGTCGACCTAAGCCCTTGCTGAGAAAGGGACCATAGGTAGTCCAAGATGCTTGCCAAGGAACAGGAGGAAGGGTCCAGACCCTTGCCCTGACACCAAATGGAGAATTTCTTCCATCTGAAGGCATAGCATTTTCTGGTCGACTCCTTACGGGACGCCTCAACTACACTGAGGACCTCATCGGAAAGACCCAAGGCCTGGAACTCTAGCCGCTCAGGAACCAGGCCGTCGGGTGCAGGGATGGAACACCTTCCCCTGATTGACTGATAACAGGTCCGGGCGAGCTGGAAGCTGCCTCAGGAGCCTGGAGCTGAGGCTGAGGAGATCTGGATACCAGCATTGGCGGGGCCAGTCTGGGGCTACCAGAAACACCTGCGCCTTGTCCCTCCTCACCTTGAGAAGCACCTTGTGGATCAAGGGAAATGGGGAAAAGGCATAGAAGAGGCCCAGGGTCCACAGCCTCGCGAAGGCATCCCCTGCAGTGAACTCCTGCTGAGGGGGCGGGCATGAAACAGCCTCAGCTTCGTTTCTCCTGGAGGCAAACAGGTCCATCTGAGGTGTGCCCCAGTGGGAGAACAGATCTTGTACTACCTCCGGCAGGAGAGACCACTCGTGGGACACAGCCCCTATCCAGCTTAGGGCATCGGTCAGAGTGTTGGAGGCTCCTGCCACATGGATGGCTAGGAGATCTGCCTCCAGGCTGCGCACGAGTGACCAAACGTGGAGAGCTTCCTTGCACAGAGGCATGGAGTGCGTCCCGCCCTGGCGGTTTAGGTAGCACATGGTAGTGGTATTGTCCATCTGGACCTGAACCACTTGACCCCGTAGAAACGGAGCAAAGACAGTGAGGGCTAGACGAACCGCCCAAAGCTCCAGCAGGTTGATAAGGCATCGGGACTCCCGAGGGGACCAGAGGCCGTGCGCTCTGTGCTCCCCCAGATGGGCACCCCAACCCATCAGAGAGGCATCGGTCGATAGAGAGACCGTCGGCTCGGGGCGGACAAACGGGATGCCCTCCTGCAAATGGGCTGGAACGGTACACCACTGGAGAGCGTTCCACATCCCCTGGGTCACCATCACTAGCTGGTCCAATGGATCGCAGTGCTGTGACCACTGGCTGGCCAATCCCCACTGAAGGGGACGCAAGTGCCAGCGGGCCCAACGGACCACGCTGGTACAGGCCGCCATGAGACCCAGGAGGTGCAGGAAGTCCCGGGCAGGGTGCGACTGCCCAACCAGAAATGATTGGGCAAAGGAGGAAAGAACCTCGGCCCTGTCCGCCGGGAGTCATGCTCTGGCTCGAAGAGAGTCGAGCTCTGCCCCGAAGAAATGTATCACCTGCTTCAGCCCGAGTTCTGACTTGGCCTCATTAATGAGAAGGCCGATCTGAGAGCAAACCTGGAGGGCCAGATCTCTGGACCGCTCCACCTCCAGTCTGAAGGGGGCTGCTATCAGCCAATCGTCCAGGTAAAGGTACACCAGGACCCCTCGGTGCCGCAGGAATGCTGTCACCACTGCCATGCATTTGATGAAGACCCTGGGAGCAAGAGAAAGGCCGAAGGGCATGGCTTGGAACTCGTAAAGAGATCCCTCCGCTCGAAAGCGAAGGAATCTCTGGTGAGACGGACAGATAGGGACATGAAAGAACGCGTCTTGTAGGTCCAGAGAACAGAACCACACGCCTCGTTCCAGGGATGGTATTATCTGAGCCAGAGTGACCATCCTGAAGGTCCGAGACCTTAGGAACCTGTTCAGGTCGTGCAGATCGAGAATGGAAGCACCTGGACACAAACCCTGGGTCTGAGGGAGGGTCCGCCACCTCTCTGATCACCTCTTTCTCGAGGAACAGAGCGATGTTGGCTCGGTGAGCTGACAACGAGGCTGCGGAACCAGAGGCCCCCCGGGGGGGCGATGGCTCGGAAGGGTGGGGCCTGCTCGAACTCCAGAGGCAGGCCCTTTCCTACCACTTCCAGCACCCACCGGTCCATGGTGATAGCGGACCAGGCGGAAAGGAAGTGGCAGAGCCGTCCCCCCCCACGGGGGGAACCCAGGGTGGAGTGACGAGGTTGGGGGTGACACCCCTCAACCCGTCACTGGGCAGGCTTGGAGGAGGGACCGGCCGAGGGACCTCCTGGGCCTTTACCTCCCTGCTTCCTGGAAGAGGAACCCGCAGGCTTGGCTTTGGGATGCCAAGTGCGAGCCTGCTAGCCCTGATGCTGCTGGGCCGGACGAGCCGTGGGCGCAGATGTAAGAAAGGGCTTGGGTTGCGGTCTGTGGTCCTTGTCCCTCTGGGCGGAGGAGACCGAGTCCAGAGTGGCATTGGACTTTTCGATCCTCTGGAGGTAACCCTCGACTCCAGGGCCGAAGAGGTCAGTCCCCAAGAAGGGGACATCCACCAACTTGTGCTGGGTATCCGCTGTGAAGGTGGATATCCTCAGCCATGCCCGACAGTGCATGGCCACTGCAGCCGCGACTGACCTGGCACGAGTCACCGATGTCCAGAGCAGTCTGAAGTTGCTGCTTGGCCACTGCCCTGCCCTGGTCCCGCACCTGCTTGACCGTGGTCTGCAGGTCGGCCGGGAGATGAGGAACTACCTCATCCAGGGAGCCCAACAGGGCGTGAGAGAAGTGTGCCATCAGCACAGCCAAGCTGGCCTGACGAAGGCCAAGGAGGACGAGCATAGACTTTATGCCCGGCATAGTCCAATTCTTGACTCTTGTCGGAGGCTTGTCCATCGCCCCTGGCGCTTCCGCACACCGAAGATGCTGTCGGTAACCAACCCCTTGGCTGAGGGGTAAGTTCCAAAAACCAGACAGGGAACCGGTAGGGACCGCATACTTCCTCGCCATCCTGGCCGAAGGCTCAGGGCAGGAAGCAGGTCGCTGCAAGGTTTACTGAGATTAAGCAACACTAGAGAGAAAGGAATGTGTGACTGTGAAATAGGAAGTTCTTCGGACGCTGTAACCAGTGGGCCTGTAGCTTAATGGTTAGAGCGCTGGAACGGCATACCAGAGATCCGGAGTTCAAATCCCGGTGCGCCCACATTTTCCTTTCTCATTTCCATCCTTGCTCTACTCTTAGAAATTGCTATAGTAATATTATTTATACAATGTCAATAAAGTAAATTGACACCTAACAGGTACAGAGAGGACGTTTTGTGAGAGACTGCATTACTAGTTTTTGGTGTAATTATTTTTAATTTTTGTGGGGGGCAAATAGAAAGTAAAAATTTCTACTTCAGGATGAAGAGGTGATTTAAAAATCTATTACTGTATGCACTTATTTAAAATTTCCATCTCTTGTGAAATCTTTACAGACTTAGTTTCAGGCCCATTCAGTGTGTGTCCTTGTACTCAGGGTGAATCCGTATACAATCAATGAACTGTCCCCATGTAGAGCAAAAAATACAGCACTGACTTAAATTTTTATGAGAATGATTTAATTAATTTCCATTTATTTTTGTTCATTATTTTATAGGCTTGTGAGTCTAATCAAAATTCCGTCTGTTCTTATTTTATTTTAGTCAACAGACTCAACACTAAAGTAAAATTGGTAAACAGCTCACTGGCTCCTAAACTCCAATGGTTTCAGTTGCAAAGTCTTCCACAAGAGGTGAGAAAAGGGGTTTAGTGGCTGATGAGCTGTTAGCTACCGGGCTATACAACTTTTGCAGCATATTGAACTAATAAAAAGAAAATAAGAACACCTTGACCCTGCGTTGAGTTGTCTGAATGGACTGCATTTTGACAGGGCTAATCAGCCTATAAAATCTGAACAGAAATAAAAGGAAATTAAATCATTTTAAAATAAATACGTGAGTGCCATCATTTTGTTACATATCTCGACACACCATTGATTTTTAGTGTCTCTGAACACTCAACATCTCTGCCATGGAATTCCCTGGTGTATGCATTCCTAAACCCATGGAGCACTGGAGGTTCAAGTCCTGGGATCTAAGAAGCATCCTTGGGATACAGCATGCACTAACACGCACTGTATCACAGTGATATATTTGATACGTGATTAACACCAAGCAAAAATGCAGAAGGCTTAACAAGCACACTCTTCAGTCATCAAGGCTAAGGAGGCAACGAGGACAGAGACAGTGATGGGATTCAAGCATGTGTGGGACAGGCATAGGGGTTTTATTACATGGGAGAATCAACCAGAGAGGGTGAGGCAAGTTGGAAGCCACACAGGGACCCTTACCACCAATAGGACAGTTATGGTTGCAGCGCACTGGATCGGACTTGCAGTCCTTTTCGGCCATCAAAACCCATGTTTCTAATAAGTCTCTGTATTTTTATATGGCTGTTTTAAACAGCTGTTACACTATTTTAAGCACAGTTTATTTGGTTATTACAAATACAATAATTAATAGAAACCATCAGCTACAAGGTTGCAATTCTGTCAAGTGATTCTGGTGACATCATAAACCACAAGTGCAAAGCTCAAGTAGTTTGTGACATCACCTAAATCCCTAGATGAAATTGCAAGTCTCATTACCGATGGTTTACTAGCTGTTATTTTTAAATATACAGCACTCTGGATTCCACCCCATAACACTTTCCATCCGATGTCATTACACTGGTATTAATCTCTGATGTATCATCAGTGGTATTGTGGAATTTTAATGTCACTTTATCCCTATGGGAATAATGTAAGTTACTATCCACATTTTACAGCTCATTCGAAAATACATATTTTAAAGAGCACACATTGCCAAAATCAGTAGACAAAGCATGCTATTAATGTACAGATGAAGATCTAGAACTGTTTCAAGAAGGAAGCAGCTTCGTTAAGAGGGTAGCACTTTCACCCCCAAATGTAAAAGGTTACCTTTTAAAACTCAGATCAGGTTAAATCAGCTGCTGTTTGCTGGCCTTAACAGGTAGCAGGTACTACTTTACTACACATCTGGATCCGCTAGTGTTAATTTATAAACACAACATGCAGTGACTTTTTAGTTTAGAAATAGTTTATTTTTTTTCCTTGAATAAATTAAAATATATTTTCCCTAATAACCCTGTGCTAGAACTTGACGTATCTAGAGCTAGCACTCTTGTCACGTCATCAACATTGTGATCTCACTTATTGTGACATCTCAGGCTCATCCGTGGATGAGTTTTAATCAATCTAACAGATAACAAGGGAGGGGCTCTTCTTGGCCAGTTGTAATGACTTATTTTTAAATTTAGTTTTAAGATTTTTTGGCTGGAAAAGGCACACTATGGCCAAGCGTATCTCCAGGTACGACTCTGGTGCACGCAGAGGTCAACTGCCATGTTCAGAGTAATACAGTACATAAGTACCAACTGTGGGATTCAAACCCAGGTCTTCTGGATTTCTGCGTTCACAACTTGTAGCATTAACCTTTAGGCTACAAGGCCTCCCTATGGTTATGTCAGGTCACAATGGTGATGAGGGACTAAAAGGGAACAGAACAAGATACGTTAGCCTACATAGAGTACTGCTGCACATATCACACCTAGTACAGCTGTGTGGAAAATCTTGTAATTAGCACAAAAAAAACTACTTTAGCTATGAAAAAGAAAAAACAGCTGTGCCAGTTTAAATTGTATTTATTTTTTTGTCCCTGGACTGTACAGTGCCTTTTCTGTAACTGATCCATGAAGTTTGTAAACTAAGATTAAATTATGATTTTCTAACTTCCTTATTACAGACACCACAGTCTGTTCTATGACAACAGACTGTGATGTCACAAGCACAGCAACTGAATGGTCAGTTACAGATCATCAGATGCTATGAAACCCACCAAGGATACATTAATGTGAAAATAATTAAAAGTTCATTATTCATGCAAAGTTAAGAACCCAGAAAATATTAAAGTTAAATGCAGTTGTTAGTAATGGCAGGGCTTGAAATGTTTAAAAGTTATACTTTAAATAAATGAATGATTAAAAGTAAACACTTTTCTTCACACAAAAGTGTGTCACAATGGAGACTAAAACTTTTGAACACATTACTGTGTTCATGAGTCCAGTGAATATGCAGTGGTACACAATTAGTATAACGGCATACAGTGAAACAATAATATAACAGTCTTATCCTGCAGCAATGACTCAAGCAGTTCTTTCTGCTTTCTGTTATGGGGAATAATTTAGCAGTTAGAAAATCAGTAAGATTTATTCTCAGAATGTGACAAAATATATCAGATAAACAACCCAGCATAAGTAGACTTTTGTTTTTATTAGTTTCATAAAAAACAGCATACAAAGAGAAAAACGAGCAGAGTACATACAATAAGGCACAATAAACATGAGGGTGCCATTCCTTGTAATATAAAAACAAAAATTGTCTGATTCATGCTATATAGATACATCAACAGAGGGGAAAATGAAAATCTATTTGCAGAAATATACAATATAACAGTGCTGCAGAGGAGTCCAGGAGTTACAAAGCAGATTATTCAGTTATCACAGCACATACTGCCAGCCCGGTGGCACTGAGGCTTCAGGCGCTGAATGCCACACCTTGAGCCAAGCCGGTAACCCGGGTTCGGGAACAGACTCGGGCCGGCGGGGGCTGGCAGGGGAAAGGGAGGACTGAGCATCTGACGACTGCTCTCCTCTCTCTGGGGTGGGCAGTGGGGCTTGCATCGCCCTGCAGTGGCGACTGGCAGAGGCCGGCTGCACTACAGTGGCACGCCAAAGTGAGGGGAGAGTGTAGCGGGTGTCAGCACTGCATGCTCAGGACGTCATTGCACATCTGGCTCTCCATAGGGAGAAAAAAGTGGACAATGCGTAGGGCGATCTTCATGACTGATGACCGCCTTGCGCCCCAGAGAGACCTGAGAGGCGTACGCAGTGGGTGTGAGAGCGATAAAGGCTGGCCCACTGTGGGAGTGGGTTCGTGTGGCCTGCACACACGACCAGGTCCGGGGGTTCAGGGCCGGCAGCCAGAGATCATGGGGCAGCTCTGCCGAAGAAGGAAAAACAGAAGTAAGATAAAACAAATTATCACAGCACATACAACAGCATTCTCTCCTTCCAAATGAAGTGTAGAGAAATAATTCACTGTGTAAAAACTTGTCTGACTGTACTAACAGCACACTAATTATCAGTGTCGGCAGAGCACAAACAGAATAGCAGAAATCCTAGGCGCTAACCCTTTAGGCTTAAACAGAGAACAACAAACAGGAAGGGAGAGAAATATATACATCCATAATGACAGCAAGATACTCTCGCTCGAGAACTATAATGTATAGCAGTAAAAGGTTTTGAACAGAACTGTTCAAATGATGAGGTGGTGTGGCGAAGAGCAGATCCAGGAGCCACAATAAATGGCAACAAACAAGATAAATGAACAAGACCGCTGGAAGCTGGCCACTGACTCACCACACAGTCCAAACAGAAAAGAGAAATGTAAGAGTATTAAAAGCTCTTTCAAGCACCCTCCTCATCCCTGTCTGCAGGAGAATCTTGGCTCAGTGGGGGCAGGAGATGTTTCTGTGTCTATCTCTGGGGGTCCACTGAATCAGAAAAATGGAAAACTTTCCCTTGGTGGATGATTCAGAGCCGGGCTGGAAACACCATCATGTTACTGATGGTAGCTCCATGAAGCAAAGCTCTCACTCTGTCAAATATTGTTTTCTTTTCACGGGTGGTGCAGCTGATGTCTGGGTACATCCGGACAGACTGCCCATCCTTTTTTTTTTATATAAAGGGGGGCTGGCCACCTTCTACTCCACTCCAATGACCCAACAACCTGCCCCATTCCCACTTTTGCCCTCGTAGATACCCCCTGGCTTACCCCTGCAGGGTGGGGCTATGGCACCAGATAAGCCCATCTGCGATGGGAGAAGGTGTCAGTGGGGACAACCACTGACACTGCCTCCCTGGCTTTCCCCCAGGGCAGGGTTCAGGGCTGGCGATGCTGCAGAGCCATAACTGGTCAGCAGGGAGGCCAGGGAACCACTGAGGCCAAGTGCCGAAGGCAGACTTCATTCCGGGCAGCCAGCAATTTTTGAGTGCTTTTTTCCTCCATGGGGGCGGGGACGTGCAATGATGACCTGCATCTGCATCACCCCCTGTAGGTTATGGTGTCAGCATGGAAGAACCCCAGGCTCCCGCCAGTGGACCTCGGTATGCTGATCACTTCCCCCCGGATAAGGAGAGCAGTCCCAAGGGCACTCAATCCTTATCCCCCAGCTGCCCCTCTGGCGCTCCGGGTCTGTTCCCAAACCCGGGTTGCCGGCGTCACAGACAGGCGCCCTGCCCCTGCACTGGCAGGCCGGAAGACTGCCATCAAGAAACACAGTGCTTCCACATTGATATAGGGCCAGAAGGAAATCCCTGGTGCCCACTCCATCAGTGACAATCACGACAGTTCGAGGCACCTCCAGGTTGTCAAGCCTACCCAGAGGAGTAACTCGAAAGGCCTTCTGAATTCTAAGTGGATGAGTAGAGATGGCAACCCCCAACTGCTGTGTCAATCAGTCCTGCAAAAAGAGGGACAAGGAGTCTCCCTCACTCCTCTCTGGCAGTCCAATAATGCCAGCATTCGCTTCCTGGGCCTGATTTTTCAGGGTTTAGATGTGAGACTGTAAATGCCCATTTTCTTTAGTGAGGTTTACTGCTGTACCCAAGGTCATATAGTTTCATTTAATAGACTCCACAGTTGTGGATGCACAGATTCCATGGACGTTTCAAGGCCCACCACTCTGTTGGTGAGGTTATCAAATTTATCTGATAAGTTGGTAACCAGCTGAATGAGTTTATTGATTTAAAGGTCCAGTGTCTGCAAAGTTTTCAGAGGGAAACCCTCAGCAGCATCACACTGAACAGAACATGTGGAGGGAGCTCTGGGTAAAGGTTTGTTTTTAGAATCCTCATGCTAAGACTTCTCTTTCCAACTAACGGTTACCCATCTCAAGTAGGGAGTCTTCAGATATCTCCCCCTCCAAAAACGTTATAAAAATAATAGCTGTAAAGAGGATTAAAAAGATTACAAGACTGCATACTGTCAGTGCTCTAGTGCCATATGGCCATTCTGCTCGGGCTCCAGAGCACCCTCCCCCACCCAATGGGTAGTCTTCTTATCAGTGTAGGTGTTCTCTTTTGGGTTTTTTCAGGGGACAGAAAGGTTCAACTTCAAAGAAACACCATATTACAGAGAAGTAGTGTGGTGCAGCAGCTGGAACACAGAACTACCAGGAGATCCCAGATTTAACAGCATTATCAGAGCCATCTTTGCAAGGTGTGACTTTGAGCAAGTCATGTCACCTCCCCTGAATTTCAGCTCTCCAGACTGCTGCACAGGGTAGGAGCAGGGCCATGAACTAAAAATGAGATGCTGCACCTCTACTGAGCAATCAGTGACAAATACCACACATTATAAAAAATATTATAGCCCATTAGCATAATTCAAAGAAATAAATACCAAATACGGTGATTCTTATTCTTATTGCTCCATCTGTTACTGTGAAGACACTTCCAGGGAGCCACGGAAACACCTTGCAGCTTTCCGTCATTAAGAGAATACCATTATTTTTAGATTCAGTATTACTTCTGTAGTTACCCCAGTGGGTATTGGTTTACAATGTATTTTTGAATTTGCATACATAAATTAATGTTAAAACGGTGCTATTATAACTGTGGACCTTGTATGTGCATTATGTCCTGTATTTCTATGACTTTCTAATTTCCATCTCTTGTGCTTTACCCTTCCTTCTGTTACATCACTAATGCTGGACATGCAACTGAATTGTAACAGGAGTTGAGAGGCACTGTTAGCCTTTTCTGTAAGCTTGCTCAAGTATTTCATGCACTATTTACATGCAAAAGAGGTCATACACACTTTCACTTGTCTTTTATGGAAGCAAAGCTGTTGGTGACACAATTAGATATAGTCTTACTACCACTGCTAGAGTTAGGCCGGGGCTTGCTAGGGCCGAACCCCAGTAGCCATCACTGAAGTCCCAACAGCTCAGAAACTAATGTATGTACTCTGGGGCCGGTGCTGTAACTCTGGTAGCTTTCTGGTTCATGGGGCTTTAGCTCCAGTAAGTAGCACTATGCAGTGCTTGGTCTCCTTGGTGTCTCTGATTTTAACAGTCCATGACCTAAACAAACAACAAGGAAGACTGCCAGCATAAATGTCACAGATCCACAGTGCTTCTCAGACAAAATCCTTGATTAGCTGCTGTATGCTGTTTCACAGCAGGGAGTGGGCACCAGCAGAAGTCGGGACTTGAAAGTAGCAAAACAAAAAGATATAGTTTTGTGCACCGATTGGTCTAGCACTACTACTGTCCATGAGAATGTCACATGCTTACAATGTGAATGGGCTGGGCTAATCTGCTTTTTCAAAAGTTTCACTGATCTGCATTTCCCCCATCCAGCTTTGTCACCCTGGAGTAATAAAAAGGCACTCAGTACAGGCCATCTCCGTTTTGGCCTTCAGGATGTAATCCCGCCTGCCACATCCATTGCCACCCACGGAAAACTGTGCCCCACAAAAAAAATGTGCCTGCCACTCACCCATCTTTTCTGCTGCAGAGGAACCTTATCTACCCACCTGCTTGTACTTACTACTACAATGCAGACTCCTAATGAATACCAGGCTGATCGCTGATGCAGTTGCTTCCCCTCCCTCCAACTGATAACAGCCTGAGATCCGGCCACATCTGACAATGGTCCACCATCTGGGTTTAACTCCAGTTTCCACCAAGCTGCCCATCTGCTGTCCACACCAGCTTAGCTTGTTCTGGCCTGCCCTGGAATGGACAGCTTGGTCGCCACTGCTGGACACGTCGCTAACTAGGAGAACAACAGCAAGTGTAAACTACACTCTGGCTCCAGGCACCAGTTAACTTGTAACTTACAATAATTAACTAAGTCCCATATGACCTCTCATACTCTGGTCAAAAGTTATTAAAAATGTCATCAAAATTATAAATGCCGCAAAGTTAGGTACAGTAATTCTTAAAGAGCAGCTGACACCTACAGGAGAATGTCAACAAAATATAATATGCGGATAAAGTTCAGCATGTATTTCACATTAGTTCAGTATTTCTCCTCCCTGTTTTTCATTACTAAGGTAATTTCTATGAAATCAGGATCTTTGCTGTTGAAAACTTAATTTGTTCTTGTTGCTTTCTCCCTACCCAAAGTAATAACGCACTCCTTGTGACATCACAGTTACTCCCACGGCAACAGAATGTGAAGTCACAACAGAGGATTATGATTTGAAGTGGGAGTAAGCCATAGAGGTAGATGAACTCTGAGGCATTAAGATCATGTATTCATGTATATTTCCTCAGTAATAAATGATGCTGAGGAGAAATATATATGGAATACAAGCTGAATTATACCTAAATGTGAAGTTTTTCAAAGATTTATTTGAGGCATCGGCAGCTCTTTAAGCAATAAATCATGACAGCGTATGGGTTATGCTGGGATTTACCCATGCCTGGTGTGGCTGACCAAATTCACACCAGAAATAAATCCCAGCATAATCCACATCTTAGAGTGGTTTACTGGCGATTATACAATGAATTAGAAGTAAAGGATTTAAAAAAGTTATTAGGTGTGTTGCATTTGTTTTTTCAAATGCATTTTATTGTTTTGTTTTTTTTAAGTATATTATCCTTCCTCTGTATGTTAACTAGTTCCCAGTTGCTAGATAGATATTATTTTCATCTGTACATTAAATAGTTTCTCGAAACTAGGTAGAATAGGAGCTGTCCCCCACCCCTTGCTAGGTACAATAGGAGCTGTCTCTCACCCAACACACAGACATGTGGTTGCATATTGTGTTTTAACTTTTTTTTTTTTTTTTGGTTCTGACTGAGACTGTGGTGCGATTAACAGAAAACTTGGTAGTAGCAGCTACCGTAATGGACTGTTGTGCGTGTCGTGAGCCTCAGTGTTCCAGGAAGCAAGAATTCCAAAGAAAGTTTGCAGACACAAACAACTGAGGACTGGCAGCTGTGTAACTAAATGGGCCTGCTGCCTTTGGGGTTTAGGTGGTGATCCTGTGTTTTTTTTTTTTCTCAGCTCCAGGTGTCAAACTTACCATGCTCTGTACGGGGGGGAAGGGAGAGACAGATAGCAGGGCTGTAATAGACAACAACAGACAGGTGAGCCAGGTGTCAGCGCTGAGCGGTCATATGAAAAGTATATTAAGTACTCAAAAAAAAAAAAAACAGAGGAAAAAAAGTTTATGTCACAGAAAGCTGATTCAGGGAGGGTTGTTTTTTGAAGCTTAAGTCCTTGTTTGAAACTCCCACTTTTGTTTCATGGTTTAGCAGAGAATTAACATGGCATCTTTAATGTTTATATTTTCAGGCGGTCCAGAGTGATTTTTTTTTTTTTTTTACTGATGCAGTTGACTGGGTCTTTTTTCTGAGTTATGCTGGGATTTACACACAGATAAAAGACACAGTTAGCCAATCAGCTTCCTAGTTTTAAAAGTACCATTGTAAGCAAACTACCGCCCGATCTCTAACCTCCCTTTTGTGGGGAAGGTTATTGAAAAAGTTGTGGCGGCTCAATTGGATAACCATTTGACCATCCATAGTTCATACGAACCTCTCCAGTCTGGTTTTCGCAAAAGGCATAGCACAGAGACTGCTCTGGTTCGGGTGCTCAATGATCTCCTGATGGCGAGAGATCGGAGACACCGCTCTATTTTGGTTCTCCTTGATCTGTCATCGACTTTTGAAACTGTGGATTATGGGGTTTTGCTCGAACGTCTGAGGTCCATTTGCAGACTTTCAGGTGTGGTCCTCAGATGGTTTTCATCTTACCTCGAGGGGAGAACGCAGAGAGTGGTCTCAGGATTACATTCATCCGGGGCCTTCTCTCTGCCTTGTGGGGTACCTCAGGGTTCAGTGCTTTCCCCCATGTTATTCGCAGTATACATGCTACCCCTCGGGGACATTGTAAGACGGTATGAGCTGAGGTTTCACTGCTATGCTGATGATACCCAGCAGGGTTGAGGGTTTAAGGGTGGGGTCCCCCTCTGGATTAATTCTAGGGGTGGACCAGATCCCTACCTCTGAAAGGGTGCGTAACCTGGGTGTGGAGCTTGACACTGGTCTGACCCTTCGTTATCAGGTGTCTGCAGTTGTCAGGACTGCATTTTTTCATTTTAGAAACATCGCCAGGATTAGGCACCTGGTTCCACCTGGTGACTTGCCGGTTTTGGTCCACGCTTTTGTGACATCTCGTCTTGATTACTGTAACTCCCTGTACCTAGGGCTTGCTGGGGTTGATATCCGCCGCTTGCAGCTAGTGCAGAATGCAGCAGCACGTTTGTTGACTGGTGCACCAAGAAGGTCTCATATTACCCCAGTGCTGCACACTCTGCACTGGCTGCCAATACAGTGGCGGATCACCTTTAAAGTGGGTCTTTTGACCTACAAAGCCCTACACGGGCTTGGTCCTGACTACTTGAAAGAGCTTCTGGTGCCCTACACCCCACTGAGACAGCTTCGCTCAGCTGACGAGGAGTTGCTGGAGATTCCGAGGGTAAATTTGAAGTCCTCTGGAGCCCGTGCCTTTGGTTTCGCTGCTCCTTCCCTCTGGAATTCTCTGCCCGGTCAGCTCCGAGAGAGTACAACGGTGACGAGTTTCAAAAGGGCCTTAAAGTCTTTTTTATGGGATAAGGCTTTCTCTGTTATACCGTAATTGGTTATTTTTAATCTGTTATATTTGTTGTATTGTTTTATTGTATGCATTGATATGCTGGTGTTCTTATGCTTTATGTACAGCGCCTTGAAAATCTGAAAGGCGCTTAACTAAATAAATTTTATTATTATTATTATTATTGTATAATCTGTCATAAATCAGGCTGATCTTTGGTAGCAGTTTTCAAAAATGTACACAGTTCCAATCAGCTATGCTTTATTTCCCATTAATTAAAGGGGCACTGTCAGCTGTATACTGACGTTTTTCAATCCCATTATAATAAAAGTGCCTGCACTCCCTGCAGCCTTCTTAATGGCCCTAAAATGCATATACCTGCTTGGGATGTCAAAAAAATGAAAACTCCCCCCCCCTTAATGTAGTTAGAAACCCTAGCGGATGGCTTTCATCTGCGTCTGCAAACAGTGAAGCCCGCTCACATACTGAAAGTTACTCTGTAGCGCCGGTAGGCTCATCCGTGGATGAGTTTTAACTCCCATGAGATTAACACTGATATAGGTTACACGCCTAGAGCTGACTTTACTCTTGTAATTATTTTGCTAAAATCAGGAGTGTATTTCACGGAAATCTGCATCTGAAAGGCAAGTTCTGACATCAGGCATGCCATGAGGGATGCACATGCCCAGTGTCACAGCTTGCTATTCAAACACAGATTTCCATGCAATACACCCCCTTGTTTCAGCAAAAGATTACAAGAGCAAGTACAGCTCCACTTACATATTTGTCTATTTTCTGGGGCTTAAAATTGGTAAAACTCATCCATGGACGAGCCTGCTGGTACTTCGGCATCATATTTATTTTGTGAGTGTGCATCAACTTCAGGTGGCCACAGATAAAAGCTGCCTGCGAGGGTTTCAAACTGTATTAAAAATGAAACAAAAATATTTCATTTCACATCCCAAGCAAGTATATACATTTTAAGGCCATTAAAAAGGCTGCAGGGAATAGCAATACTTTTGTTATAATGGGACAAAAAAATGTCAGTGTACAGCTTTCAGTGTCCCTTTTATAAACATATTAGATGACTCTGCGATGGAAGCCCCGTGTGTTTACATACAAAAAAAATTCAGCAAACCTCTTGGAAGTTTCCAGATCCCAATGAATACACAGCAGAAGGATATGGAGCGGAAGGAGGGTGTGGAGTTGGGTGCAGATGATCCACACAACCAGGCAAAAAAAAACAAACGCCCAATGCAGCAGTCTGTTTACTGGTTAACTTACTAAATGCTCTAAGTGGCATAAGTAGATACATATTTCAGGCATGACCCAGAAGAGATACAATGCCTTTTCAGCCTCATCCAGAGGTTGGTTTGGGATAGGGGTACAGATGCAAACCAACTGAAATTATCAATGCCTCTTAACACAAGGGGAGAATTTTATTAAAAAAAAAAAAAAAAAAAAGGCTTAAAAACATTTAAAAGCGATACATTAAAGCAAGGTCATGGTCCCGGACTTTCTGAAGCCATCCACATACCATTCAATGGAGGACTTGAGAAAGTGGAAGGACTGTGAGATTGAAGGCAACAAGGTACTCTCTGCTGCTGTACACCTAGTGTCATATTTAAAAACTGGGTTTCTTGAAATTCTGTGGAAGAGAAAAATTGGCTGCAGGGAGGTGGTCAGGCAGCAGTATGCAAGCCACCTTATTTCTGAGGAACTGTGAATCAAAAAAGTAAGAGTCAGTGTGTGTGGTTCTGTTGAGGTCTGCACTTGTATAAAAAGTAGGGATCACAGCAACAAGACCATTTTTCCTTTTTTCACATAAATTTGTTTTTACGCTCCATATAGACACTAGGTCCTGAGGTAGCACAGAGTACAACAAGGCAGACTGCATGGACTAATGGTCTTTTTCTGTGGACAATGTCTATGTTTCTATGATCAATAAATCTAAACTTGTTGGATGGCCTTGGATGAGCTAGTATGCAAGGCACTTTTTACAGCTGCATGGGTGGAACCATGCTGTTGTATTGCTATGAAGTAGGAAAGAGAAGGGACTATGGAAGCACGTGACCAGATACCTCTCGGGCATACTTTCACAGTACTGCTGTCATGTCCACAGTGTTGGTTTTCTGTCACCCCCCTCCACAGGAACACTATTTTAAGGCCACCATGTCCCAGATGGCCACCGTGAGGTCACTGCACATGCATGACTATAAAACATGCACACTTCTATCACAGTGGCCATCTTGGCAAGATGTCAGCTGTGGCAGGAGCTCCGAGTGCTTTTAACTTGGACTCGCTGCTCTGAAGCAGCCACGTTGGCTCTGACAAGAGTTTGTTTTTGTAGAAACTGATTGTAATTTTGCCAGAGATGCACTGTCCGTGCGTGTGTGTGTGTGTGTGTGCATGCGATTGTGCATGTATGTATACAGCTTTGTAGAAGCTGCACTTGTTTAAAACACAAGGCTCACACCTGAGAATGTTTTTACCCTTTCTCATAAATCTCTTAAATAAATGTAAACATGTTGGATGGCCTCTGAGAAGCTATTTTATGTCTTGAATAATCTGTGTAATAGTACCTTGGTACTCAGTGACAATTCCTAGTTGCAAAGGATAAAGTGTTGGAGCTAAAGGATGAATGTACCCTGTAGGAGTTGGGGGGAAGGGGAGAGATGACGGTGGTGAGATGATGTAAGGGCACGGTTCCTACTTTAATCCAGCTCACTCTATTCCCACCTACGTGATCATGGTATTTTTCTGGAAAATATCTGCAACCAACTTAGATACTTAAGTATGAAACCATAATCTTGAGCCATTTGGTAAAGATTTAACTATACTGTCCATGGCTATGGCTGGCCCTGATCCCTCCCTCACTGCCTGTCAATCCTTCACACTGTCCTAGCTATGGATGTCAAACCGAACCCAGATCTGCCCCTCCCCCTCCATACACAGCCCTGCCTGCCTGGCATAATGCAAAGGCCCTTACCATAGCACAATATGAAGTCTGCTGATCCAACCCAGTGTAAGGAAAAGGGAACGGGTAAATTGTTTAACCAGGAAAGGCACACTAAGCTGGAGCTGGTTTCCAGGCGTGACCTGGGTGCACAAGGAAGTTAAGTGACTTACTCAGGGTCACACAGTATGCAAATAGGGGGCTGATGGGATTTAAACCCAGGTCTCTAGGTTCGCAGCTCAATGCCCTAACTTACTGCCTGGGTGGGTCACAATAACCCTGATATTCCTGGCCTGACCGAGATCTGGCTTAAGCATTTTATGTTAATTTGTTAATTATCACCTCCGTGTTATCAATGCCGAACACCTACACAGCAAATACAAGCAAGCAAACATTAAGCTTGATAAATGCTTGCTGTCTCAGAGAAGCAGCTCAATGGCTCCCCCATCAGACATTAAAAGACTTTATATAGCATGAAAGAAGCTATCTCCAAACCCCAGTATGTGACCCTGTTTACAATATAACCCTCTGCAGACAGGAGTTTGACACACAGAAGCTACTAGGAATCCATAAAGACAATTATATTTAGGTACATCTAAGGGCATGACGTGGTTACTATATACAGTATATATATATACATATATATATATATATATATATATATATATATATATATATATATATATAGTTTGTGTTGTCAGATATTTTTTCATTACAATCTTTTGTCAGTATCTGGAGCATGTTCCAATAACCATCAGTCTGTTGCCATGGTTACTACAGAGACCACACTTTTATACAATTTAAAAATAAAGTTTATAATAAAAGAAGACCCTTGTCCTCAGGCTTTTCTAGTAGAATAATGCCCATTAAGAGGTTTAAAACTCAGCTAGGCTTAACTCCTACTGGGCATTATTCTTTTAGAAAGGCACTCAAACTCTGGTCTTATTGCTTAATACAGATTGATTACCTAAGCACAATATAACATGTGAAGTCAGGTTTGTAGCAGTGGTGTGAACATGGAACACAAAACTTTAAACCCCAACATTGCATCTGTTTTCACTTTCAACACTGTAGGCGAACACTAACACTAACAAAATGATCTTGAGTGCACTGCACTGGCTGCCTTTGTGGTGGCACATCACCTTCAAGATACGCTCATTAACATACAAGGCCCTACGAAAGCAGGGATCAGACTACTTGAAAGATCTCCTGGTTCCTTACCACCCAGTCCGACCCCTCTGATCCACCAGTACGAGCCTGCTTAATGCCCCCCCGAGACTCTCTGAGAATAGAACATCTGGAGTGGCAGCTCCAGTACTGTGGAATTTGCTTCCTTGAAATCACTTCATATAGCCCGCATGGTGGAGGCTTTCAAAGCTTCTCTGAAGACTTATTTACACAGACAAGTTCTCCCCAACTATTTATAAGTCTGTATTTTGATAGTCACATTTGGCTGTATTTTACATTTCTGAGATTATGTTTTGCAGTTTTGATCTGTTGTACGTACAGCACCTTGAGCCCCCAGAACAGGCCACTTTATAAATAAAGATTGCCTTACCCATTACTCCAGCAAAGAATCTCCTTATACTGATGGCGGTGGTGAGTGGGGGGTGGGTCAATTACCCCCCCCATTTATTTCCTTCTGGTGCTCCATTCCTCACCTCAATGATCAGGGTTGCCATGGCAGCATCCTCCCTTCAGATATGACAGCACGCAGTTGCCTGACGTGATGGTTACTCCTGCACTGGCCAGCACAGCAGGAGGTGCAGGAATTTCCTTCCTTATTGACACCTGAGAACCTCATGAGTGTGGCACGTTCAGTCTCCAGCGCATTCAAGCATGGGATTCTGGGGTTCACATGCAGACCCTAATCTACCTGATGGTAGCAAGACATGCTCACCCCACACCACTCAATCAGCCCAGAAACACATTAGTATCAGCCATCATCATTCTTACCAATATAAGGTTCAAGTTGTTGCGGTACACTGACAGTTTCCAAATTATTGTGCTTACTAACATCGGTTGAGCCTTCAGGCAACAGGGATTGACAAATCCCATAGCCCAACATCCCAGGCTATCAGTTTTTAGACCAGGACAAGCCTTCATTATAAGGTAAGATACAAAACGGAAGCCACATTTGGATGGTGTGCCTTGGATAAAAAGTGTATATATTCATGGCAAAAATCAGTTAGGGTTGTTCCATAGTGACAAAAGTGAGGAAATTCGGTGTTAGGGTTGAAAACCAGGGATAGAAATTAACTTTTTTCGGTACCTGCACTACGGTGCATGTGGCAATAAAAGTTACATGCACTACAGTCAGGTTACCTGCACCTGGTAGACAAAAATGATAAAACTTGAAAAAAAAGATACTGAATTTTGAAATAGTGGTATATGAACAACTGCAGTATATTTATATACTGTTCTACATTTCAGTGTCTTCTTCACTTTCCCAGCCTTTTTCTTCATCTTTTCTTGAACGATAAGGAGCAATCTGAGGTCTCCTTGTTCTCTTTCCTGATGTTCACCACCTGGCTATGGCATTATCTGGTGAGTATGTGGACACTGTCTCACTGCTCAGATTAATGGCCATTAAAGCTGACACAGTTTCTGGTCTCAGGTTTGCCCTCCTGTCATTTTTTATTCGTGACATTAATGAGAAACCCTGCTCACATTCTGCAGTTGAAGATGGAATTATAAGAAATATTTTCAGCAAAGCTAGAATATCTTTGAGGTCATCCCTTTCTTCTGAGAGAACTCTACCCACACAGCAGTGGAATCCAAAGGGGATGGTAAACTGCATTTAGGTTGTGGATATATGCTTTCAGTTCCGACCACTGCAACAGTGCTGAAACAGCACTGTACCCCTTAGTTCCAGAATGTCACTGTAGTAAGAAAATAATGACTTGACTTCGTCCATACTCTGCCAAGGAATCTTCAGAGTTAGGCCAGTTAGACAAGTTGAAAATTCTCATTTCAGCAATGACAGGATCACTGACAAATTCAGAAAAACGAATTTCCATTTGATTTAACGTGGAATGCAGCACCTTCTTTACAATAGACACTACGCTGCTCTTGGCACTGTTTGCATCTTCGTCAGGATCTGATCTGCTGCTGAGTCTTGCTGAGCCAGAGGAACTAAGCTCCACACCTTTGTAATGCAGCTTACCATCCACAATACTGATTCCTGTTTCAAGGCAATCAATAGTCTCTGAATCTCTAAGAGTTTTTAGTTTCTTCATGAGAGACAGAACTTTAGCTTGCACAGAGTCTACCATTAAGTTATTTTGCTGGAATGTCAGCGTTAGTCTGGACATGACTGCTATGTAGAATTCTAGGAAGTTGACGAAATATAAAACCTTAGGTGATTTTATCTGCTTTAGAATTGCAGTGGCCTTTTCTCTTTTATCCCCTGTACCATTTACCGATAGGTCCTCCAGATGTGTAACAGTAGCCGGATAATTTGTCTGCATCACTTTAACAGCACGCTGGTGGTGTGGCAGCCACCTTGTTCTCCCAGTATTTACAGGGCGCAGTGCCTCCCCCGCAGCCTGTAAGCCTGACCAGTTTAAAGCAGAGTGCTTATAGAAACTGTGCAATGAGGAAAGCAAATCCTCCACTGCAGAGTACAGGAGTGTCCCCTACATCACGTATTTAGTGACCAGCTCAAGTCTATGTGCACAGCAGTGCACCACTTTTAAAAGTCTGGCCTCCTCTTTCAGCCTTGTGGCTACTCCTGTTTTGCTTCCCATCATGACTGATGTCCCATCAAAACAAGCAGCAACTAACTTATTTCTCCAGTCTGGTATTTGGAGGTCAATTTCCATGGTATTTTGTAATGTTGATGTTATACTTTCTAGTCCCGCCTTTTCAAGAGGCTTAACGCTACAAATTTAGTAACAGAGATGCTCCTTCTCCAAGATGCGAGATAAACTACCTCTTCTGTAATACTTTTGTCTGTTGAGCCATCTGACAAAACAGAAAATAAATCTTGCGATTTCACCAATGTGATAAGATCTTCCATCTTATCTTTGTAAATATATTCCGTGAATACTCTCGCTTGTTTGTCATTGCAGTAGGTGTCACTGACAGAGACCCCATTCGCACGTAATAAGTTTACCTCATCTTTTAAATCAGTAAAAGGCCGTGCTTTTTTAGCAAGAAAAAAAGTTGTTCTGAAGAGAACCTTCATTTGTTCAAATTCATTTTCTTCCATTTTTTGGACAAGTTTCATTAATGGCTGCTCTGCAGGGGTTATAGAGTGAGCAAAAAATGCTTTTCTGGATGCCTCATGTAAATCAGATGACTCATGAAACTCTACATTTGCCTTTCTAAATGATGAACACCCATCCCGGAAGGAATTATTTTTTTCCAGATTTATCAAATAGTTCACACCACTCACATTTCATGATGTTCAATTCACTGTCATACTTTAGCCACTTATGATTCTGTTTCCATGAGTCCACAAATTTGAATGTTTTTTTTCCTTTTTAAGGGGGGGGCTCTCCATCAGTTGTCTCATTAGTAGTAGGACTAGGAGGCTGCGGAGGAGGCACTGAGGAGCACAGAGAGACAACAATGGGGCTAGGACTAGGCACGGGCACTGGAACATGAGAAGGTGGGAGGAGAACACCAGCACCAGTACCCCAACCACATGAGTTAGATTCTGCTATAGACAGGCTGGAGGTGCCAGGAATCGAGTCGGATTCATACACCAGAGACTTGTCAGTGCCAGAAGACTGAGAAACTGTTACTGTCACACAAGACTGGAATGGATCTGGCTTTGATTTTGGTCAGCTGCAGGAGCTGCTGCAGCATCTGCTGCAGTTTCAACATTTGTTTTGCTAAACTTGTAGCGAAAAAGAGTATTCACTGGTTTGGGTAAAACTTTCTTGGGTGGCATGGTGAAATTTTAATAATGTCTTCTAATAAACTGAGCTTTTTACAATTTGACGTCTTTTATGTTTTAATTTAAACGTCAATGAAAATTGTTGTCCGTCAGAGTGGAAAGTGTGTCGTGTATTTTTTTATTACTTTGTAGGTTAAATTCTTTGCACCACTGACTGACTGCACACACACTAAGTCTACAAGGCTTAGGATCAGGCAGGATTTTTTTGAGTTTTCTCACAAAATTAGTAGAAAATCCCTTTTAGACTAGGCTGGCGTAGGTCATGTATTTTTTTTATTACTTTGTAGGTTAAATTCTTTGCACCACTGACTGACTGCACACACACTAAGTCTACAAGGCTTAGGATCAGGAAGGATTTTTTGAAGTTCTCACAAAATTAGTAGAAAATCCCTTTTAGACTAGTAGGCTGGCATAGGTAGTGGACAGTGAGGACGGTACTCACACTGCGTAGCACACAAAGCACAGTGGACGCTCACAATCACACTCACTGCACAGCAGAGATTCTACTCTGCAACAATTATGGTAGAAGACAAATTTCTTAGAATACAGTAAGTCTGTCCTTCCTGACCTGCCCTTATTCCACAACACAATGAGGCTCTTTCTTGGGCTGAACCAGGGCCAGGTTAGGTAGCCAGTGCAATGGTGGCACTGTGACCGGTAGTAAATAATGTACTGTTACTGTATATTTATTTCTGTCAGTGTCTCACACAAAAAAAATTTGTAACTTTACACTCAAGCTACAGACAGAGAGAGTGGACACTAGGTCAGGACGATGGTTAGGTCATAAACAAATTAAGACATACACAATAGTACAGTACACATATACAGTTGACTAGGTAAGCCTTAGCCAGGTAGTCCATCTGCTGTAAAAATCAGTGTTTCCATATGCAGTATATTACTGCTACTGCACACACACACAGAGATAAGCCTGTGAGCGAACTGCAATCTCACACTTTATTTATAACACACACACACACACACACACACACACACTACCGGTATTTGTTTAATGATTTCCTGGCTTTTTCCCCCCACACACATCTAGGCAAACTGGACTGGTACTGCTGCTGGACTGGAGACAACAGTGCCTCCTTTGATTAATTGCTTTTTGTTAAATGTCTGCTGACCTGGGATTGACTGACTGACCCATACACAGACTGAGAGATTTGACTGCTGCAGCTCCTGCTGCTAATATATTAACTGCCCCCACAAACAAAAGCAAAGAAACACCAGGTCCACTCCAAAGTAATTTTTGTTCCACAAAAAAAAGGAAAAAAAAATATCAGGGATCAAAATGTGGCAAGGTTGTGGTAAAAGCTAAGCACAAATTTCACTAGTACAGATAATTTGAGTCTGAGACAGATAAATCCTCAGTTTCTTTACCTTTTAGATACTGTATTCAACAAAAGCAACTGTGGTACTGCTCTCTGTGCAATTAAACCACAGTACTGAAAATCCTCCTTGCTTGGGGTCGGGGGTAGCCTCAATTTACTTTTGTCTCTCTCTGACAATCTCCAGATAAAAGTATATATATTTTCCTTCATATGCAATCTTTAGTTTGCTAAACACCTCTTCCTGCCTACAGATAGCTAGAAATGCCGTTTTGTTGGCCCAGAAAAAAAAAATTACTTCTTCACGGAGCTTCCCACCTAGCGACTGCACTCTATCAAGGTCTATCACAACTCGCGAGTTACAATGGGTGCACATGCCTATAGAATTCGTTGTACCACGTGTAGACAAAAGAGACACATGGTACAATATAGTTCATATAGCATGCTGCCAGATGCCAGTCAATTCAGATTTGGATGATGGATGATCCACCTCTTTGTCACAGTAGTGTAGCTAGCTCCCAAGTGACCGTCCCGCCCCCGCCCCATTGGCACAACAACTCCCTCCCTCCACCTCCACTCTGATGCTGCAGGCAGTGCAGGCCCTGCCCCAGTGCAGTGCACACCCCACCCCAAACCCTTACCCAATCACCAACACCAAACTCAAATATTAACACTGCCCTCGCCCTGCCAGCCCAGCCTACTTTAAATGCGGCATTCCGATAAGTCCTCCTGCTGCGCCGTGTCCCGCCTCCTTCATGGCACTCCTCCAGGCTCCGGCTTCTGTTCCTCCTGCTGTTCGGGAGGCAGGCTCTCTTAAGATGCCGCCTGCTCACTCCCGAGTCGCCCTCAGATAGCGCGATCACGTCATCCAGGCAGACTGTGCAATCAGTGCTGTGCCCCCTGTGGCGCCTCTTGGAATTACAGCCTGAAGCACTAAATAACACCACATGCACTACGGTGCATGCAAAAAATAAAACTATTTGCACCAGCCTGTTCCTACTTGCATTTGCAACAGGCTGGTTATGTAAATTTCGACCCCTGTTGAAAACCCTAACTGCGCATTCCCCCCACCACACATACACATGCATGCAAGTAGGGGAAGAACCAAGGCAACACAACCAATCACACACATGTAGCAGGAGCTGTATAGCTGTGTCACTGTAGAAAGTGGAGAAATCCACCTTCAGATAAGATATATTATTTGCAAAGTTGTTCTTTGAAGTTAGTTCACATAAAGGTGAAGCAAGCCTGCAGTAGCAAAAATGGTGTACCTCACTTCGTTCTCAACATATGGTTGGGGAAGGCGTCATGGGCCCGCAATGTTACTCTATGGCAAATTGCTCAATTTTGGAACAGTGTAACTTTGTAATCCTCAAGTATTGTAGCACAATAGCAGGAAAAAGCACATCTATGGGACCACGTGTTGCCACCCTGCAAATGTCAGCCCAAAGGACCCAACCACTTGCTTGCAGGATGATGGCAATGATGTGCAGTAATTAGAAGCATACTTTCAAATAGTGTCGCAAACATGAAAGTGTCATAGCACGATATGTGTTTAGAGGTGCGTGGAATGTCTGGGATGACAGTTAGCAGTGACGACCCCATGCCACAGCCCGATGGGAAAATGGGTGTGTGGTTTCAATAGTTGTATGTTATTCCTGTTACCTTCTGTTGGTTCTGTGTGATTGGTTGTGTTGCCTTGGTCCTTCCCCTACTTGAGTGTGTGTGGGGGGGGGGAAGGAGAATGCACAGTTAGGGTTTTCAACGCTAACACTGAATTTCCTCACTTTTGTTGCTGTGGAACAACCCTAACTGATGTATTAAACTGATTTTTTTGCCATGAATTTCCCTTTTTGAGAATGTGCACTATAAATAGTGAAGTAACGGTAATGCAAACGCAAGCACAAACGGTAACACAGATGGTGATGCAAACGTTAACGATAACACAAACGGTAATAGAAACACAAGCGCAAACATTAATAAAAACAGAAATGCAAACGAAAGTGCGTACGCAAATGCAAATCATTACGCACACGTTCACGGTAACGCAATTGGAAATGCAAATGCTGACAGTAACACCAACGATGACGCCAAAGGAAACACAAATGGTAATGCACATGGTGACGCAAAAAGAAACACAAACAAAAACAGTAATGGAAATGCAAATGTTAACAGTAATGCAAATGCAAGCACAAATGCAAAGGGTAACGTACACTGTGGCATAGATGGGAATGCTAACACAAATGGTTACGGAGGCCGGAAACGCAAGAGTAGTAGAGATACCGCCACGCGCAAGTGACCCGGTTCGGAATGGACTCAGGCAGCTGGAGGGCCGGCTGGGGAGTGGAAGATTGAGTGCCCAGGGGCTGCTCTCCTCCTCCAGGTGGGGTGGGATACGGGTCCCGCTGTGATCCCACCACCTGGGTGACCACGGGTGGAGGTGCAGTGAGACAGCACACAAGGGAGGGAGGACATCTGCCGGGAGCTGGAGCGTTAGCGCATCTCGATATGCAGACGTCCTGTGGGCTGGGAAGAAGAAAAGCAGAAAAAACCCTGTGCTGGGTTCCTGTAGACAGGACCCAGTTGTCCCGAGATAACCCAACCAGGCTCCATAGATGGGGCTAGGACGCCCAGACGATACTTGAGGTGTGGGGGACTAATGGGGTTCCTTCCTCCGCCTGGGGAAAACCAAGGCAGGATGGGGAAAGGCCAACCAGTACTCGGAGGGAGGTACCTGGGGTGGGACTATGGGAATACACAGCCTAGGGATCCCCGAAGAAAGGAACCTAGCACAGCAAGAAAGGGGCATAAAGAGAAAGTATTAAAAAAAACGGTTACGGAAACGCAAGTGGGAATGCTAACAGTAACAGAAATGCACACCTCCCCCCCCCCCAAAAAAAAAAAAGCTGCATTGAGAAACACAGTGAACACAAAGAATGTATGCATAATAATGGCCTCGGAGCAGAAAATTAACACTTGGAATATTAAATTGCTTATATCTCAGGAACTGTACAACGTAGAAAAAAACATTTTAAATCTCATATTATTTATCACTTTCCTGGCTAGTTTTGCATTTAGTCCCCTAGCAGGTGGCTAAGCATTTTTCCAACGAAAAGTCCATATCCTGAAGCATTTCTGAGATACTGGCCCCGAAAGGTGCAGCGGACGCTGTAATGTTAGCCTATGGGAAAAACTGTCAACTTTGGAGTGCCGTAACTTTGTAGCCCTCTAATATTTTGTCACCAAACCACCAAAAGGCACATCTGTGGGATCTTGGCTTTCTTCCCTCCAGACCATTCCTTTGCAGCAGGGTGGCAAACATTTCCTATTATTTTGGGCATAGTGTCGCAAAGTAGTGTTGTGATTTATGACACTTTCGCAAAAAAGGCACAAAAGTGTTGAACGTGTGACACTACTTTGCGACACTACTGTTTACAAAAATTTCAAAAACATATTTCTGGGGTGTTTAACCCCCCCCAAAAAAGACATGGCTAGCATCCTCAGGGCTCGACTAGGAGAACGCAGCAAGAACTTTGTCCCTAGAGGGTAGTATAGTAGTATAGTATATAGGAGGCAGTATAGCGCAGAGGTTTAGGGCTCTGAGCTGCAAACCTGGAGACATGGGTTTAAATCCCACAGCCCCCACTTGCATACTGTGTGACCAAGAGCAAGTCACTTAACTTCCTTGTGCTCCCAGGTCGCACCTGGAAACAAGCTTCGGCTTACTGTGCCTTTCATGGGTAGACAATTTCCCCTTTCCCTTTCCCAGGGTCCCAAATTTAAATGCTAAGCATTTCTGTGACCACCAACTGAAACAAGACGGCAGATGTGCGACACTACAGGGGTCATTTGCAATACTAAAAACTGCATTTGCAACACTGTCAAACTTTTTGTTAACTCTTCTCATTGGCAGAAACTTGTTTTTTGAATAACGTTTGAACCGTTTAATATTTTTTCACGAAATCTTCAAAAGCGGATTCGGGGAACCCGATGTTCTCTGAAGGTATCAGACTGGTCCGCAGACACCGCGACGTACCTGTAGGTGCGAGCAAGGAATGTGCAAAAAGCCGTAAATACCACATTCTATATCACTATGTAGCTCCGCAACCGTATATCCGACCATTACGAAACTTGCCAGATCCAGAGATCTATAGTACCACTCTGTGTATTCTAAATTGCAGGCAAATCCACCTTATGTTGGCATAGTTATTAAGCTGCCAAATTTCACACTTCAACCTTAAATGGGATACTCAACCCTAAACTATAGTGGCACTACCGTGCCACTATAACACATATATGTAAAAACATAACACAAAAATCCAGCACTCACTACCTCTTGGCATAAAAAACACCGCTCTCATTCAAGTATGAAATGGCATAAATGGGTCAACCTTACACATGGCATATAAGAGGGCAACCACTTTTCATATTTCCACATACTGGCATAGCAGCACACCCCTTTTTTTCCAAATGTTCCTGGAAAGGACACCGGATCTGGCACACATCATGGGAGGTACTTTGCAACAAAATGACCCTTTAAGATACATGGATAATTGATTAAAAGAAGTTGGGAGAGCCAATCCTGTTTTAATAGGTGATTACAAGCACACCTGAAAATGATATGGCACTATCTTTAACAGAAGCATTTGAAATGCTAAAAAAAAACTAGTCATGAAGACACGGAAAATATACTGGAATCAAGTCAGCCTTGAAGCGTATTTATAAATTTCTAGAATCCCTCGAGGTCTAAGAATTTAAAAAAAATCCATCATTTGGATTGAATGTGGAAACTTTTATGGGTAAATGGAGGGATATTCTAGACAAAGCCTCAAATAAGTTAATGAAATTAATAACTGAATGCGGTAAAGAAGTCATAACCCAATTAACTGAGGACACTAAGAAATGCGAAACTGTAGTTCTGACTTTTAAAACTCATACTGAATTTGATGTCTTGAATAAGAAATGAAAAGACAAAATTGATAAACTAGATAAAACAATCAAAGCTGCCAAGTAAGAAAAGTTTAAAAGGGATGAAAACAATTACCAGCTTAATCGCATTTATAATTAGAAGAAGACAAATTGGCAATGAGATACACCACAGAGAGAGAGAGACGTAGACGTGTCTCATTTAATTTAAGCACTGATAGGAGCGGCTCAAAAACTGAAGGCACTAATGAATATTCTTTTTAGAGCAGAATGGTCCATCAGAAGACTCTCCCCACCCCCACCTCCACCAATATTGAGACAGAGCAATCAAGAGATCATGTTTTGAGGCTTCCAAACAGAAAGACAAACCCCAAGAGGCAGAGGCGGATGAGGAGGTGGAAGAAGAGGAGGTGGAAACAGCTACCAGAACCAATACCATCAACAACAAGCCCCTCAATGGAACCGGGTACGAGACCCGAACCATCAAAGAGTTTAAGCATACAACCAACAATATCAAAGGTAATTAATCTGTCTAATAGACCTTTAACAGAAACAGAGTTGCAAGTACTGAATAAAGGATTGACTTTTATTCCACCTGTTCCTGTAAATAAATGTCAAGTACATACAGATCTATAAATCGCATGCTGAAATGTGAGCTTGATTTCCTTTGTTTAAAAAGAAAGAACTGCAACACAATTCTGTATTAGGTATATCTGAGGAACTAGAAAGAACAAATACAGATAATAAAAAAAAAAAAATGCTAATTCGGAAGCAACTCAAAGATTTTAAGTGAGCATCCAACTTTTATCCATCACCTTCAGCAGCCATCTCACATATAAAGAGCTCTGTGAACAAGAATTGGAACAACATTTTGAAAATCTCTCCCAATTACATTATGATAATTTAACAAAAGAAGAAAGAACAGTTCTTAATATTCGGAAAAAAAATTACAAGACAATAACAATCAAACCAGCGGACAAGGGGGGAGGGGAGTGTTGTGATCCAAAACAGTGATTATTATGTTAGAGTGTATGGGACAGTTAAGTGATGAAAGGTTTTACCGCAGCCTGCATTATGACCCAGTTTATGAATTCATTATTGTATTGATGAATTTGTTAATGATTTTTTAATAAGAGGTATAATGGATGAAAAGGTAAGGGAATTCTTGGTGGTGGATCACCCAGTAAGGGCAACCTTCTATACACTCCCCAAGGTTCACATGTCTATGAGCTCTCCACCAGGAAGGCTCATAGTAAGTGGGACTGGCTCACTGTTGGAACTACTTTCCCAGTATGTCAATCATCACATACAGCTCAATGTGAATAGCTCAGTCTCTTATCTGAAAGATAAGAGGGATATTTTGAATGTGTTAGAAAATACTGAAATACAGAAAGACTGTTTTTAATGACAATGGATACTGAATCTTTGTATTCAAATATACCCAAGAGGAGGCTCTAGACATGATTGCAATGTATGTAACTACTAGAGGGGAAAATGCAGACCTACCAATGGAGTTTTTAGTCCGATTGTCTGAATTTGTTTTAAAATGTAATACTTCAGCCGGCCCGGTGGCACAGAGGGTTGAGGCACTGGACGTCACACCTCACCCCATGCTGGCAACCCAGGTTTGGGAATGGACTCAGGGTACTGGGGGCTGGCAGGAGAAGGAGAGGATTGAGCATCCGGAGGACTGTTCTCCTCTTCTGGGATGGGTTGGGTAGCTTACCTCACTCTGTAGCGGCTTCTGGTGGAGACCGGGAGCACTACGGAGTGGAGATACAATTGGGCCAAGAAAAAAAAAGAGAAAAATGGCATCTCCAGCGACCGGATGATGGCAGCCCGGAACCTCGCCACCATGGAGCCCCCGGACAGTTGGAAGCATCCTTGGTAGCACCCAGGACCAAGAAGATAAGCCGTAAGGCACTTTCTCTCTGGAAGGAGAGAACCCGTTCAATGAAGGGATATATCTGGTTACCTTAGGACTGCCTGCGATACGAGTTTGGAGTTGGCAACGGGGATTCCCAGGGAGGTGAGCTCAGTCCTTGGCGGTCCGAAAGAGAGGCCACTCATGACGCAGTGGGGGAGTAAATAGATAATGCAAAAAAAATTAAAAAGAGCAATACTTTTTCTTTTCTACAAAACACCAACCTACAAACAAGAGGGACAGCAACAGGGGTAACATTTGCTCCCAGTCTAGCAAACATCTATGTAGGTAGGTGGGAAACAGATGCAATAAAAAATCCTGAGGTGAACCCATTCTTTGTTAAACTAGACCTACGGCGCCGTTTTAGTGACAACGTGTTTGTCGTTTGGAAAGGGCGCTTACATGAATTCTCTGAATTTGTAGATTTCTTACATGAAATTAACTCAAATCTACATTTTTCATTCTAGGCAAGCTTACAGGATGTCAGCTTTTTATATTTGAGAATTAAAAAGGATGCAGAAGGTAACAAGTGTATTTAGAAAAGAATCAGAAATACCCTCCTCCAAGCATCTAGCTGCCATCCAAGGCATGTAGTAGAAAACATACATAAGGGCAGTTTTTTGGACTAAGATGAAACTGCAGTAACTTGGAGACATATGAAGAAGCAGCAGAGGAACTAACATCTAAATTTGTAGAATGAGGGTATAGGCAAGAATTAGTACAGACTGCAGATCAGACAGCAAGGAATACAAGGAGAGAGGGGCTGTTTATAGAAAAGAAAGAACTGGAAAAGATCAAAACAGATTACATTTTGTTACCACTTTCTCTGCACACAGCAGCTTCATCAAAAAAAATTTTGAACAAAAACTGGAATGTTTTAAAAGGTGACACAGGTCTTAATGGCATAAATGGGGCACCACCGTGCATGGCATATAAGAAGGCAACCACACTGAAGGACCAGTTGGCACACAGCAGACAGGTGAAAGCTACAAACCAAACTTGGTTAAGTAATATTAATCGAGGATATTACACCTGTAAAAAATGTACCTACTGTAAAGTGATCTTACCAGGTAGCTCATTTGTTAATCCACACAATGAAAGACAGTATGATGCGAGACAGTTTAAAAATTGTGAGAGCTGTGGCACAATTTATGTAGCATTCTGTAAATGTGGCATGTTCTGTGTGGGGAAAACAAAACGTCAATTTAAGGTGAGAGTGGGAGAACACTGTAGAGCTGTAACAAAGAAGGATGCAAAATATGCAACAGCCCTATATGTGATGTCTGCTAGAAATGGTGAAGAACATGAATTCAAATTCAGGGACAATCGATAAGGTCTGCCAAAAACCTACGGGTGATTATAATAATTTAATACTGAAGGGGGGCGTCTGGATTTATACGCTGGGGGCTTGTAAATATCCAGGATTAAATGGCAGCTTTGACACTGCACCCTATTTGAATAAATCTGGGTAAGAATTGCAAATGATTATCTCCATATGTGTAAAGAAGATATTCTGATAAGCACCTTAAAATACATAAAACATGGAATACAAAATAACCTGCAAATATTTATTCTTCCAGATTTAAAGGCAAGAGCCAGAAAATGGATACACACTTTGCACTATGGGGACTGTGTGATACCAAAGAATCAAAAGATTTAGTTGCATTTAGTGCAAGATGTGTTTATAAAATAGTTTTATATTGTAATATTTATATGTATTAGAATAGAACTGATTGTAAATAGATAGGGTTTTGTGTCTTTTTAAATATTTGTCTGGTGATGTCACAATAACGTTTGTTCTTGATGATGTCACTATTACTGAGAGTATTTAAATGGCGAAGTAACATCATGTGCTCATCTTTTGATAAAGGGATACAACCCGGAAACTTGTCAAGATAGGCGCCTTTTAACTTTCTTTTGCTTCTGGACACTTGCAATAAAAATTTTGCCACTATTTTACTCTTGAATGAGATCAGCCTTTTTTTTTTTTTATACCAAGAAGTAGTGAGTGCTGGATTTTTGTGTGTTACAATCATTAATTATATAGCTGGTTGTCCCTGGACAATCAGTAAATGAAAGCATTTATTTTTCTTTTTTTTTCACCTGCATTTCTTGCAGTTTGTTTGGTTTGTCACTAGGGTTCCTCCTGCCTCTGCTGCTGTGGACTTGGGGCCGGGTATCACACGATGACTTGATTACAGGGGCCAAAAACAGGGGGCACAGTACTCCAATTTGTGCTTGCATTTGTGGAATTAACACCTGCTGCTCTCTAGGAAGCAGCAGTGCTTCCACAAGCACTATTTGTGTAGTGGCCGCTTGGGGGGGCGCACGGTTGGCAGACTATTCCCACTATAAGTCCGTGGCTCAAACTGACAAACTGTGTTTCCAAAATGATGATGGGGAGGCATTCACAGACAACTTGGCACATTTTCAGCAAGCAGGAACAGTCTGTTGATTGAACAGTGAGGCTTCAGACTGTCGGGATGAGCTGCGGATTCTCAAGCGCCAAGGCCTGCCTGCCAGGAAGACTGTTGCAACTTGAGTCTCAAAAGGTACTCTAAAAACTTATACAGATACACTGAGAAGCCTTAGAGAAATACTGTTATCAGCAGTGCATAAATACAGTTACTCGCCTGTAACAGGAGTTCTAGGAATGGTATATGTTGTTCATCCACACTGTCTGGCAGGTTCCTTGCCGCTTTAAATCTTGCCGGAAGGTCTTCAAGCTGGCTCCTCCCACCCACCCGGGTGGTAAAACTCTCTGCTCCACCCCATGATGCCAGATCTAGCCCACTGGAAGCCAGGTCGAGCGTCGGGTTGGTAGTCATGGGGATGAACAACATATACCATTCCTAGAACTCCTGTTACAGGTGAGTAACCTGTATTTCTAGGGACATGGATATGTTGTTCATCCACACTGTCTGGCAGACTCCTAGCAGTTCTCCGGGAGAAGGGAGGCAAGGTGCACACCCCCTACTTAGGGAATAAAGATTGGAGAACTGAGGCCCCAAAACCAGCATCCCGGCGTGACTCAAGGTCGATGTGGTAGTGGATGATGAAGGTGTGTGCTGACTTCCAGGTAGCAGCCCTGCAGATTTCCTGGATAGGGAGGTCCCAAGAAGTAGCCACCGAAGCAGCGGTATGGCGGGTAGAATGAGCTCTTATCCCTCCGGGAGGCTCCATGCCCACCAACCTATAGCAGAGATCTATGCAGGAGGTGACCCACCTGCCTATCGTCCGCTGACTGCAGGTCTGCCAGGTGTGGCTTCAGCATAGGTGACAAACAGCTGGCGTAACTCTCCGAACTTCAGCCATCCGTTCCTTATAGTAGCGGGCTCTTCTAGGATCCAAAGTATGGAGCCTATATTCGGCCTCCCGAGTGTGATTGGGGTAGAACACCAGCAGAGTCAACACCTGGTTAAGGTGAAACTGGCCACCACCTTCGAAGGAATTTCGGTGGGAGGCGAGAACAACCTTGTCCCTGTGGAAGACCAGGTAGGAGACTCATGGAAAGCGCCTGGAGCTCTCCCATCCTTCTGGCTGACGGATAGCCACCAAGAAGGTGGTCTTCCACGACAGGTGAGAGATGTCACACCTGTGCATCGGTTCGAATGGCCTGCCCATGAGCTTAGCCAATACCAGCAGTAGATCCCATGGAGGTGGAGGTTCTCGGACCAGAGGGGATATGTGATCAAGACCTTTGAAAAAGCGCCTGCCCACCTTCTCCTGCGCCACCGACTGCTTCCTAGCCCAGGCCCAGTAAGCAGAGATGGCTGCCAGGTGCACCTTAAGGGTCGTCGACCGAAGCCCTTGCTGAGAAAGGGACCACAGGTAGTCCAGAATGCTTGCCAAGGAACAGAAGGAAGGGTCCAGGCCCTTGCCCTGACACCAAATGGAGAATCTCTTCCATTTGAAGGCGTAGCATTTTCTGTTCGACTCCTTATGGGACACCTCAATGACGTTGAGGACCTCGTCGGAAAGACCCAAGGCCTGGAACTCTAGCCGCTCAGGAACCAGGCCGTCAGGTGCAGGGATTGAAGGTCCGGATGGAATACCTACCCTGATTGACTGAGATCAGGTCCGGGTGGGCTGGAAGCCACCTCAGGAGCCTGGAGCTGAGACTGAGGAGATCTGGATACCAGAACTGGCGGAGCCAGTCTGGGGCTACCAGAATCACCTGCACCTTGTCCCTCCTCGCCTTGAGAAGCACCTTGTGGATCAAGGGAAATGGGGGAAAGGCGTAGAAGAGGCCCAGGGTTCACGGCCTCGAGAAGGCATCCCCCTGCAGCGAGCCCTGCTGAGGGGGGCGGGCATGAAACAGTCTCAGCTTCGCATTCTCCCTGGAGGCAAATAGGTCCGCCTGAGGCATGCCCCAGTGGGAGAAGAGATCTTGTACTACCTCCGGACAGGAGAGACCACTTCAGAGACGCAGCTCAGATCCTCGTTTAGGGCATCGGCCAGGGTGTTGGAGGCTCCTGCCATGTGAATGGCGAGGAGATCCACTAGGGCTGTGCAACGAGTGACCAAATGCGGAGAGCTTCCCTTCACAGAGGCATGGAGCGTGTCCCACCCTGGTGGTTTAGGCAGTACATGGTCGTGGTATTGTCCGTCTGGACCTAAACCACTTGACCCCGTAGAAACAGAGCGAAGGTGGTGAGGGCTAGACGAACCGCTCGAAGCTCCAGCAGGTTGATATGGAATCGGGACTCCCGAGGGGACCAGAGGCCGTGCGCTCTGTGCTCCCCCAGATGGGCACTCCAACCCATCAGAGAGGCATCGGTCGATAGAGAGAGACCGTCGGCTCGGGGCAGACAAACGGGATATCCTCCTGCAGATGTGCTGGAATGGTCTACCACTGGAGAGCGTTCCACATCCGCTGGGTTGCTGTCACTAGCTGATCCAGTGGATCGAAGTGCTGTGACCATTGGCTGACCAGTCCCCATTGAAGGGGACGCATGTACCAGTGGGCCCAACGGACCACGCTGGTGCAGGCCACCATGAGGCCCAGGAGGCACAGGAAGTCCTGGGCAGGGCGCGATTGCCCAACCTGAAATGATTGGGCAAAGGAGGAAAGAACCTCGGCCCTGTCTGCTGGAAGCCATGCTCTGGCTCGAAGAGAGTCGAGCTCTGCCCCAATGAAATCTATCACCTGCTTTGGCACGAGTTCCGACTTGGCCTCGTTGATGAGGAGGCCAATCTGAGAGCAAACCTGGAGGGACAGATCTCTGGACCGCTCCACCTCCGCTCTGGAGGGGGCTGCAATCAGCCAGTCATCCAGGCAGGGGTAAACCCGGACCCTTCGGCGCCGCAGGAATGCTGTCACCACTGCCATGCATTTGGTGACGACCCTGGGAGCTAGGAAGAGGCTGAAGGGCATGGCCCAGAACTCGTAAAGGGATCCCTCCGCTCTGAAGCGGAGGAATCTCTGATGAGACGGACGGATTGGGACGCGAAAGAACGCATCCCGAAGGTCCAGAGAACAGAACCACATGCCTCGTTCCAAGGATGGGATTATCTGAGCCAGAGTGACCATCCTGAAGGTCCGAGACCTTAGGAACCTGTTCAGGTCGTGCAGGTCGAGAATGGGGTGCCAGCCCTCCGTCCGTTTTGGGACCAGTAAATACCTGGACACAAACCCCGGGTCTGGAGGAGGAGGAAGAGGATCCGCCACCTTCCTGATCACCTCTTTTTTGAGGAGCAGGGCAATATCGGCTCAGCGGGCCAACAGCAAGGCTGCGGACTCCACGGCCCCCCGAGAGGCGACGGCTTGGAAGGGTGGGGCCTGGTCAAACTCCAGAGGCAGGCCCTTTCCTACCACCTCCAACACCCAGAGGTCCGTGGTGATAGCGGAACAGGCGGAAAGGAAGTGGCGGAGCCGTCCCCCCACAGGGGGAACCCAGGGCGGAGTGATGAGGCTGGGGGTGACACCCCTCAACCCGTCACTGGGCAGGCTTGGAGGAGGGACCGACCAAGGGACCTCCTGGGCCTTTACCTCCCTGCTTCCTATTAGAGGAAGCTGCGGGCTTGGGTTTGGGATGCCAAGCGCCAGCCTGCTGGCCCTGGTGCTGTTGGGCTGGACGTGCCGCAGGCGCAGAAGGACGAAAGGACTTGTGCTGCTGCTGTCAGCAGCCTTTTCCCTTCTGGGCAAAGGTGACAGAGTCCAAAGTGGCATTGGACTTCTCGATCCGCTGGAGGTGACCTTCCACTCCAGGGCCGAAGAAGTCGGTCACCAAGAAGGGGACGTCTGCCAATTTGTGCTGGGTATCCGCCGTGAAGGTGGATATCCTCAGCCATGCTCTGCGGCACATGGCCACCGTGGCCGCAACCGATCTGGCACAGGAGTCTCCTATGTCCCGAGCCGTCTGGAGCTGCTGCTTCGACACCGCCCTACCCTGGTCCTGAACCTGCCAGACCGTGGTCTGAAGGTCGGCCGGGAGATGAGGGATCACCTCATCCAGGCAGCCCATGAGGGCGTGGGAGAAGTGTACCATCAGCACATCCGAGCTGGCCTGGTGGAGGCCAAGGGAGGATGCAGCATACACCTTGCGCACGGCATAGTCCAGTTTTTTGGACTCCTTGTCGGGGGGCTTGTCCATGTCCCTAGCGTTCCCGGAATGTCAGAAAATGCTGTCGGTGACCAACCCCTCGGCAGAGGGGTGTTCCTAAAACCCCGGCAAAGAGCCGGTAGGGACCGCAAACTTCTGGGCCATCCTGGCCGAGGGTGCAGGGCAGGAAGCAGGCCACTGCCAAAGCTCCAAGGCTGGGCCAACAATGGCTTCAGCCACCGGAAAGGCCTCCGTGGGGGAATCCCCTCGGTCTAGTATCTCTGTCAGCGGATACTTGGCCCATTTGGATACGGGCTCGAGCTGCATCCTGGTGGACTCAGAGATGAGCCGAAGCAAACCTATGAAGGATGATGGGCCTTCGTCCTACGACTGGCCCCCGGAGGACTCCAGGTCAACCCGGCCTGGAGAACAGGGAGGAGTCATCATCGGACTCTGAGGAGTCTGCGAAGAGCTGCCTGGGGCCTGAGCCACCCTCCACCTACCGAAGACGGTCAGGAGTGAGGGTGACCGACAACCTGTGGGGCAGGCCTTGATCCAACCGAGAGTCCTTGGTCGGCACCCCTGATTTCAGTTGTGGAGGCGGAGGTTCCACCACAATCGGTGGGGCAGCAGGTTTCGGCCGAACAACCGGCCCAGGCTTGGGCATCTCGACTACGGCGAGGGGTTGTTTCATCCGCTTGGGTGACAGCCACTTGATGGCCAGGGAAGGCGTCTGCATCAACTTGCTCCCAGACAGAAGTAACTGCTGCCACATCAGGTCCTCTAGCATCGACACAATTTGCGCCAAAGCCTCCTCTTCTGAGAAGGAAGACAAGGACGAGTGGTGGCGCCGCTTACCTCGGTGCAGAAACAGACTGCCGATGTCGGCGGGATCGGCTGGACCGAGAAGAAGTCAGAGACCGAGACCGAGATCCTCGGAGATTCCGAGGACGGGTCTGGGAAGGAGCGGGGGACACCCGCCTTCCCTCGCTCGGCACCTAACTGGACTGCTTGTACCGGTGTGCAGGCAGATCCTCAGTCTGCACCGGGGGAACCAGTGAAGAAGGGTTGTTGGCTTCACCAGTTGACAGCCCGTCCAACGGGTCGAGAAAAATCTCGACCGTGTCAACGGGAGTCTTGGCCGGCTGGCCTAACGGGGACACCATGAAGCCAGCAGCCTTAGCCGCAACTTCAACCGAAGTAGACTGTCGGATGTCCAGGAAAGGAGACCTCTCCCACTCCCATGAACGCCGACGATGGGACTTACCCTTAGAATCCTTCTTTTTGGACCGAGAGGAACGTCCCGATGGCCCCTCTCCCTTCGTGGAAAGGGACTGACAAAGCTCCTTGAATGAAGCTGAATACGAGGTACCCAAAGAGAGCGGGATAAATGCTGTGACCGAGGAAGAGGAAGATACGGCCTGGGCCGCCGTCTCCTCGAGGGCGATCATCTGCTCGAGCAGCTCAGCCAAGCCAGCCGCCGCGGTAACCGCCCAACAGGCCTCCTTCGACTTAACAGGCGGGTAGCACTTCTCGGGGCACCCTAGCTTTAACCGGGCAGCACGGTCCTCCAGGACGTTGGCCGAAAACGAACAGCATGACTCAGGCCTGTGGGTCGTGTTCTAGGCCAAGGCAGTAGACGCACGTGGAGTGTGGGTCCGTCCTGGACATCTTCTGCCCACAAGGGCACCGACGAAATCTGGGAGTTGATTTGTCCATCGCAGCCGCGAGGGAGAAAGTTGACCGAAGTCTTGAAAATTTTTAAAAGAGTTTCAGGCGAACCGAAGAATTAGGATCCAGTCTATCACGCAGAGCGTTAAGGAGGGAACCTGAGCTTCCAAGCGGTAAGGAAGATCTGGCGTCATGGGGCGGAGCCGAGAGTTTTACCACCCGGGTGGGTGGCAGGAGCCAGCTTGAAGACCTTCCAGTAAGATTTAAAGCGGCAAGGAACCTGCCAGACAGTGTGGATGAACAACATACCCATGTCCCTAGAACTGGTTTTGCTACTACAAAGGAGAGGGAAGAGGTACAGTACTTATCAATAGCTTTTTCAGAAACTAAAGCCTGGTGTAAGCCTAGCATTGCTGTATTTATAAAACAATTGCTATAATATTAGCAGCTGCAGTAGTAGATAGTGGTATTCTGTCAAGGAAAACATATCAATTTTTATTTTACTGTCACTGTAAAATGTATCTGTATATTTTTTGTACTCTTTTTTTTTTGTTTGCTCTGTACTACTAACTTATTCCTTGCTATATTTCACTTCTGTTGTGCTGGTAGTATAGCCTAGAGGTTAGAGTAACGAGCTGGGAACGAGCTTGGTACATCCAGCAGACCAGACCCAGGTTTGATTCTCACAACCTCCACTTGCATACTGTGAGACTCTGAGCAAGTCACTTAACCGCCCAGTGCTCCCAGGTCGCCCCTGAAAACAGGCACTTGTGCCTAATGGGCCATACCTGGTTACCGAAGACTAAAATAAAATAAATAAATAAAAAGTTGTGACCTTCACCATTTTGCACCTGAGAAAGCAAGTTCCAGCTCAGCATACCTATCCAGTTCAACAGATCTATACATGAATAAATAAGATAAAAAAAATAAACAGATAAAAATATCTTTACTCCCAGTCCCTACAACAGCCTTTTAGAAAAGAAAAAAAAAAAGAGGCAAGGAGGTAGATGTGTAGCCTTGGATTGAAGTGTTATCCTGAGTTTCATTTTAGTTGTTTGTTAATTTGGCTCCCCCCTTCCTTTAAGAGCACGTCATAAAACCGTCACAGACAGCTCAGCACCATTTGGCATAGTTGGCAGTGTTTACTAACAAGTGCCGCACTGAAATTATTTATTTATTTGTGTGATTTTTCAACCTGGAAAGGCACATGGAACTATGAGGGCTCATTTACAAGTGTGTCCTGTGGGTGGGCTATATGCAGCTGTTGTACTGACAGGGGAACTTTGGCCTGGACGATTAAAGCTTATAGCCTTCTGGTAACATCTGTCAACTGTTTTTGCCATATGGGATTGAGAGGGAGTGTGCTACCACAGGACATCAGAGTCTGTTTTTGTTCACTTAGGTGACCAGAAGGTGCCGGATTGTCAGAGCAGATCTTAGAACTTCATGACTGTCCAGCAAATCTGGTTGGATCAGATTTTTTTTACTACTCTTGAGGATAGTTCTTCCGAGTTCTCACTGTTCTAATTCTATCTAATGTTCTGGCAACTGACTCAGACCGACAGAACCTGTAGTAACAGAATGTAAACATACATTTTCTCCTCCTTCCTAACGTTCTACATCTATTTAGCATTAATAGTACAACCCCCACACCAAGTACTTGTCGCTACATTACGTTTCTGTAATTTTCCTAGAAATATAGCCTTCCAACCATGGACCACCACCCAAAACACTGGGACTACCATTATTGGCAAGGCCAGTTGTCCTTGGACAAGCATGTCATTTTGAAATGTGTCGACCCCTGAGACAACTATCGAAATCTGGAGTCCTTAGGTTCAACAACAGCTGAAAGACTGTAGTCTAAAGGACCGGGAGTGCTCCTAAGGAGCAATAAGGCCTTCAGTGTTGGTAGAACTGATTACAGTAAAGGAAAATTCAATTGTCTGATCCTGCTGCTCCCATCCCCCCAAGCAAGTAGTCCCCTTCCTCTTTCTCAAGTAGCACGCACTGCCAGCCACCTCCCCATTTCATATTTAATTAAATACGATTGAACTTTCCCCAAATTATCATCATTTGGTTAATCTCACCACCCCCTTATTTAATCCTCCCTCTTCCTCTCAACCACTGTAGCATCCTTCTCTCTCTCCACCACATCCTTTCCAATCTAATCATGATGCTGGGTGATTCTGCCTCCTCCCAGTTATTCATACCTGGATGATACTGCTCTCCCCTCCCCCCAACCACCTCTTCCACCAACCACTGCAGTGTTCTGCTCCCAACACCCACAAGGCAGTCAGTAAAAACCCTCCACATAGCTCCCAAGTCATCTGCAGTGTTCCTAGTCCCACTTATCATATGTAATAATCACAAATTCTGTACCTCCAGGTGCATCGTTTTAATGCTCCTTTTCTAGCCTGCCATTACAGTATTCTTAATCTAGTATGATTAATCAGCCCTTACTGCACTGAGAGGACATACATGGCTGCCATCTTAAGAGGCAAGTGGTGAGATTTTACCAGCAGTCATGTACATACTGAAAGGAGGCGAGGGCAGTACATGTATTATATAAGGTTAAATAATGGAGCCAAGGGAAAAATAGGGGAGTATGGTGCTACATGTGTTGGGGGAAAGGAACAGTGGTTGTCTGAAAAACATAGGGGCCAGATAGTGGTAGGATCAACCAGATAAAAATGATTGAGGGTTGAGAATCAAATTAAAATTAAATATGGTAAAATGGGAGACTGTGTGGTAGTGGGTGTGGCAAGGCTTAAGAAATGCTTTCTTTTGGGGAAGGGAATGGCAGGATCTGCAATATTCATTTTCATTTATTGTGCAGGCCAGTTTAGTACTGACAGGGATGTTGCTGGATCATGACATAAACCTGGGCCTCACATGTGGCAGAGCACTACGCTACCGCCAGTGTCCCCAGGCCGGACCAAGCACAGTATATGTTTTTAGGGGTTTGTGATTCCCTAGTGTCTTACAAAATGCCATTCTAAAACTTCCCTTGCTGCAGAAGTATGATGCAGTGCAGTGAGGGAGAAAGAAGTGGTGGTGGGAAGCTCAGACTAGCAAACTGGCCCAGCAGCTCTGTTGGCTGAGCACCACTAATGGAATTCAGGTGGCCTGGGTCCAATCCCCAGTTAGGTCACATTATCTGTTTTCCAAAAACACTGTCTGTCAAAGTACCAAAGCCTAGCTTTGCAATATGTGTGCTGTGCCCCACCATGAAACAAATCTTAACCAGCACTGTATTAGGATTTCAAACACAAAGCCTAATATTTTCTTAAATGGCATTTTCTAAATTTTTTTTTTTTTTTTTTTTCCAAAAAAAAAAAAAAAAAAGTCAATCTGCTTTCCCTGCAGCCTTGGAATCGGACCATGTCAGTTTCTACCCTCTACCCATGCTCTCTCACACATTGCAAGCCATAAGGGAAGAACACTGGTAGAGTTTGAGCTGACAAGGATAAAAAGCACTGAAAGCACAGATTTACCAGCAGTGTAGCACATCACTGTATTTGCCTCTCTGCGGAGGGCTCATCAGCCCATTTTCTCTTCAAACGGGAGCAGTCTGCAGCACCCACAAATAAATATTACTGTAGCCTTCTTATTCTGTTGGAGTTATATGTGACAAAGTTGCATCTTTCCTGTTTTGTTGCATTTGTAAAAAGTGACTGGCACCGGTACACGGAACATGACCTGATCCTTACAGTGAACAATGGACCCTGATAATTAAGTGTGCAATCCTGCTGTTTTGTTTTAGTGGCTGACAGCAACTCTTCTTAGCATGTGCTGTAGTGTTTTATAGTGGGCAGGGACATGATTGTCCAGCCGGTGAATTTCAGGTGAGAAAGATATGTTAGGAGCGGTTATTGTCATCGCAGAATGACATTAAGATGTTACAGAAAGCATTGTGTATTATTTCTCATAAAATATTAGTGGCTCGTTTATATTTCAGCAGCACGTCTATGACCATACGGTTGCTTTCTCGTTTTGACCAAGTCCATTGTTTTTGGTCCTACATGCAGGTATTTGTTGTTGCTACAACACAGAGAGTGCCAAGCAAAAACATCTGATACCTTCCAGTCGAGCAGTTCAGTGTTTGTTTTGTGTGCAAGAAATGAAGCTGTACTTCCAGCATGCACATTACCACCTCCAGTAATGCGCATGCCCGGAAGTACAGCTTCATTACTTTGCACACAAAACAAAACACTTCAGACTGCTCATTTGGGTATTGGAATGTCTTAGCAGCACTCTGTATTGGCAGCTGCAACAGCCAATACCTTTTCTGCCTGTAGGACCAAAAACAATGGACTCGGTCAAGAACGAGCAGCCCCTCGGCACCACGCCACTGTAGTTCGTGGACGCGCACTGCTGAAATACAGAACGGACCACCTGAAAATATATTTTATGAAATTAATACACATTAAGCACTTCTGTAACATCTTAGTATCATTTCTGCATTCGGTGTTAGGAAACCTTGCTCCTGACACCTTCTTTCTCACCTATAGAAATTTCACCGAAGGGCTGACAGTGTCCCTTTAAAGTACAGAGGCAATGTTTTTACAAGGTCAGTCATGTCAAAAATATTTTCATCGCTCCTGCGACAGGATGACTGGTTTATTAACCATGATCTCCCTGATCAGAGAAGCATGCAGCCTGAAACTGCAGCAGCAATCTTGCGCATTGTCTGTGTTAACTGTTCAATGCAATTCAAGATTTATATTTATTTTTCATTTCTTTTACCATTTTGGTTTGGCCAGAAAAGACGAACTAAGCCAAGGCTCATTACCAGGTGGTCCTGGGAGCACAGGGACGTTAAGTGACTTGCTCATTGTCGTACAGCATGCAAGTGGTGGCTGCAGGATTCAAACCCAGTTCTCTAGGCTTGCAGCTCAGTAACCACTATCCTATACTGCCTCACACTAGCACAGCCATATCATCTGGCCATAAGAATTGTGGGTAAAAAAAAAAAAAAAAAAAGGCAGAACCGTGGGAAAACATAATTCACAAGGAGACAAAGGAGGGACAGTTTTATTAATTAAAATGTTTCGTGACATCAGAACAGTATTTCCAATCTTGACGAATACCTAAACTACAGAAAGGCTGCAGCAACCACAAAAATAGAGGTCTGAAACATTCCCTTAAAACTGAGCTGAAGTTAAGAAAAAGGAGTACAGTATACCCTCATGTATCTGAATGTGCTGGGGGACAATACAATTGTTTAGCTAAATGGGGTTTTGGATAAGTAAGAGAACTTTGCAATTAAGTCTGTTAAGCTGGGAGACGCACTACAGTTTTGGATAACAGAGTTTTAGATAACTGAGGTTTGAATAACTTGGGTTTTACTGTACTAAAATGACCTGGAACACTGTTGAACAGACCGAAAAAGAAGAGGGGAACTTCCTTATCGCTTAAGCTGTGCTGCTACAGTACCTTAATAAAGGAAATAATTTTCCCCCAATACACAAAGCTGATACTTGCAAAAATCATTGGAATCTGTATGCAGCCACAGGAAAACCATGATTCATAAATAGTTTTTTCAGAAATAATGAGTATTCTAGCTTAATTACCAGTTGACTGCATTGCTAAATTCAAGCCCACCCCCAATTAGTTTGAACTTGTTAAGGGTGTCCATTTGCCCACCATGAACTGAAATGTTTAAACTAAACATGCACACTTCTAATTAGTCTCTTGGACACTTCTGATAGGCAAAAAATTATGTCCTAGCAATGTAAAAAGGAAACAGAAGGTGACATTTATAATTTATACAGACTGCTACCCTCCTCTACCTTGGATGGGTAGCTCTGCAGGTTATAATCACCTGGTACCAGTCAAAATGGACATATTATAATGTTTAAATTCTTTTGCCTATTAAGGCATCATTAGCAGGCTAGTATCTGCATACACACTAGACTCAAAGTTAAGGATACTATCATTCTGGAGGCCTTGTTTATGGTCTTTACCAAATATTTACATAAATGAATATTATAGTTTCTACTTAGGACATGATAAATTAAGTCTCCTGTGTGTTGTGTACTTATAATTCTGCCATTTGAAATCCAATTGTTTAGGAGTTTGACCAAGGAGAGGGTGAAAAGTCTTTCCCATTAAATACAAGCAGAGTAAAATTAATATATTTTTCCCCTCTGTCGGAATCGTTCTAGCTAAAACTACAATTGGAAAGGGGGTTAAGGGTAGCAATGAATCCAGTCCATTTGAGCCAACAAGCATGCTGCAAGTGGTCCAGATAACTTCTATAACTGCAAAGTACTTAGTGCTAACTTCCTTGACCTAGTAGCATGTTTTTCTAAACGGTAGTAATACCATCTGCAGACCAGTCTCAAACAAGATCCCTAACCAAAACTCAAAACAAATCTCAAACCCACTGGGCACCTGAAGCCACTGGTTCTAAATGCCTGATCCTACCGTGAGGTGAGATGTATTTCCTCATTAAACTACTTTGTAGTGCTTTGACCTGGTTTTTATTAATATTTTGCCAGGTTACTGCAATCCTTCTGGCCAGCCACTGAGCAACTCCTGACAGTTTGCTGCACTGTACTAAACAAATTCTGATGCTGTTCGCTCTGTCTCCACCTTCGCTGCTTACAATCAGGTTTGTGCACAGATCCGTGGCTGGTAGCATCTCATTTGTGCATCATGTACGAAATATACTCAGTTCTTAAAATCAGAATGCGAAAGTAAAATCAAGCAAAAACAGCAGTAAACTGCGGCTTTACACCCCTTATCTGTTGCCTTGCATGATGGTGCCAAGTCAACGGTCAGCATCGACAGGGCTGCAGCATGGTGTTCACTCCCCAATATGCTCAGCAGATAACACGGACTCTGAACAAGGGGTAACCTCAAAGTAACTGAGCCCCCGGATTCTCAGCATTTAACTGTGACAGAGGCACATGAGATGATACACTGCCTAAGCACCCAGTTCTCTGAGCAGGTTACTCACTGGGGCATGGGGTAACTAACACTAGGGCCTCAGAGTTTCCATTTTCCAAAATGGGTAATTCTGTTTGACAAAAATCAGTCTGTTTATTTACCATCCCTCCCCCCAACACAGAGTGCACATCAACATGTTTTGCACTACAAATATAGCACATTTCATTTTGGTCACACACATTTGAAAAAGTGTTTTTGTAAATTTGATGCATATAGGTTTTTTTATACTGTATATACGATCGAGTCTAAGTGGTGTTTCAAAATGGTAAATTCAGTTCGTATTTACAGTTTCAGTTTTTGCAGAAAAAGAGTGGCCCTAAACTAACAGTACCCAAGCACAAGATTTTCTCAGCAGGTAGTGCAGATGCACTGGGGCATGAGATAGAAAATACCGCACCCAAGCTTCACTACTCTCAGCAGATAACACTACTATTGAGGCACTGCAGCATGGGATAAGTACCCAAACATTAGTACTCTCTCAGGTACCAGACAAGACCTGGGGCATGGGATAACCTCAGTACTCTCAGCAAGTAACACAGAAGCACTGGAGCATGGTGTATCTAACACAGTAACTAAGCCTTGGCACTCGCAGCAGATAAGCAGAGGCCCTGGGGCATGAAGTAACCGACAGTACCCAAGCACCCAATTCTCTCAGCAATAACAGAGGCACTGGGATGTATGGTAACTAACACAGTGCCCAAGCCTCAATACTTAAGCTGGTAAACACAGAGACACCAGGGCATGGCACTGATTTGCATGGTGTTTAAGCACCAATGCTCTTAGCATTTGTCACATAGACACTTGAAGAATGCAACAAGCAAACATTCAGGGATAACAAGGTTATTTACAAAGTTGTTTCTTAGGTTATTCACTTTTTCTTAGGAATATTCATTGCAAGAAATTTGCTTCAGGATGAAAAATCACTATCAACTTACAGGGCAACTAGTTCTGAAACTCCTTCACAGTTACAGCAATGCCATGGTCTTCCTCTTTTCATTGAGCAACAGCTGAATGCTGACAACTGATTAAGAAAAAGAAAAACAGCAAACGTTCAAACCTACCTCAATACATGCTAGGTACGGCCTGCAGAGTTTATATTTTACGGACATTGCATATCCAACAATCCAAGTTAAGGAATGTGAGAGACTCCTATCAACCCCCAGATACAAAAATATGGGACAATGCACAACAAAATATCAGGGCCAATGAATCAAGATCAGAGACACTTGTTCAAAGATGCAGTGCTCCCTCGCTATAACAAATTCCGCTATAACGAAAATTCGGTTGTAATAAATGTTCATCTAGGCTCCCATTTAAAGTCCTGTAACTGCAGTGTGTCTGTGAAATCCTGAAAGTCCTGGTGCACTCTGTAAGTGACAGCTCATGTCAGCTGTTTGTTAAGGCAGGTCAGATGGTCAGTTGGTTGTCAGGTAGGATTGGTCAGCTGATTAATGACCAAGCATAAAAGTGCTCTGGTCGGCCTGATTACTTTAGTACTTCTATACCTGTGACCCGACACACTGACCCAGTGCCAAAACGAACAAAAAATGAAACATCTGGGTACTGAGTTGAAATTAAGCTAAGGATTCTCAATTGCCTAAAAGCTAGACAGTCTCACCAAAATCAGCAGTGAGACTGGGTACTCCAAAAGCACACTATGCACATGGAGAAAACAGGAGTGTGTTTTGCAGGGCTTCGTTTCTGAGTGCTCTGGGTCTAATGGACTGCACCTCAAGAAGCTGAGGTGTGCTGATGAGGATGCTGTGGACCATGCCATGGAGATGTAGTTCAGCCAGCAGCAGGCGAATTGTGTTCATATGTCTGGCTGCCTGGTGCATAAGAAAGCTGAACAGTTTGCCAAAGAAATCCATGGAGGGATAGCAAATTCAAGTCACCTTCAGGATGGCTGTGGCAGTTCCAACGTTGCTATGGAATCCACAAAGACACCTGTTGGTGGAGCGGTCTTGTGACAACGTGGCAGCCGCTTCTAGTTTATACCTAAAGCAAAAGGACATTTTGGAAAATGGTGGGAGCTACCTGCCATAACAGGTGTATAACGCAAAAAAGACAGGCCTATTATTTGAGGTGTCTACCTTGTTACTCTGGCTGCCAAAAATGAGTCCACCTCAAGTAAGGGGTTTAAAATAGCCAAAGACAGACTCACATTCCTCTTCTGCACAAATGCAACAGGAACACATTAAGTAATCCCTCTATGTGTTGGCCATTTTCATAAACTTCGCTGTTTCAATGACATAAACATGGACACACTGCCAAGTCACTTATGATGCCAAAAGAAATGCTTGGATGACAGCAAACATTTTTCAAAAGTGGTCTGATACTTGTTTATTTATTTCGTTTTTGTTGACCAGAAAAGGAAGGATAGGCAATTCTGCCTATTTTCAGCCTCGTACCGGGGGAGGAGGGGAGATATATATAGTAACCAACTGAAATTGAACCACATTAAGCTGTTGGTAGTATTTTTAGTGAATGGGGGAAATTTGGCCAGGACACCGGGGAAATTCCCCATCTCACCTGAGGGGGATTTGCTGTCCAGCAGCAAGATGTCTGCCCAAGGTGCTGCAGGAGAAGAGATGGATGTTCAGAAAACCGGGGATCTGGTCTCCACCCCAGTTTCTGTCTTGAATTCGGAGACAAATGTGGACAGTACAGCGAGTTATTCACCTCTCACTGCCAGAAATGGAGAGGATACTATGAACACGACCCACAAGGGTTGCAATATTGCAGGATTTGGACCAGGCAGTTGCAATGGAGGTCACTGTACCAATGACTTCTCCAGCGGAAGCTTTTGAGAACTTGGTTCAAGAGGAGTGTGCAGCTGCTGAACTGCGGGACGACTTTGTATTTCCTGAGGACGAGGAGAAGAATCCCATTGCAGAAAAGGAACAATTGAAATGAACCTTGGAATCCAAATGGCAGTTACTTCTGCAGTAGATAGCTGACGAGGAAGAGAAGTTTAGGACTGCCTCAGAGATGCTGCAGCGAACAGAGTGTACAGCGGATGACAATCACTAAACCATACAGCGAGAGGAGAAGCTCGCAGGTGAACAGAGGAGCTCTGGAGATAAAAACCTTGCTCCCAAGCCCTGTAAAATCCCAGAACAAGCAAACAGTGGCCAGAGTGGGAAGAAAATGTTGGGAGCCTCAGCCCGAGTTGCAATGCCGAAAAAAGGCTCAGAGAAAACAAATAAACAACTGAATGAGGAGATGGCCGATACAAGCGCATGGACACTGGCAAAAGCACTAAAGGAGGCAGGCTGGGTTGCAGAACAGCAGGGTGGATGGTCTCCTGATCCAAAGGACCCAGTTGTGGCGCAGTACTCCATGACTGAGATCACAAACACAGGTAAAGTGCTGTTTTCACCTGGTAAAAAAACATTGTGGACACAAAATATGGAGAAAGTGGATCTAGACATGGAATCTCCAGATAATAATGGTATCAGTGTTGAAAAAGAGGATCTCACTACTGGTAAAATGCTACAGTTGGAAATGACACTGCAAATGAAAAAAATGGTGGGGGGAGAAGACTGTATAGGTTGCAGGAATAGTGTGTGGGGGAGATAGTGGCAAAGAACCACTTGTGATGGTGTCAGCATCGACTGCATATAAAGAGCCCAGTAAAAAGGGACAAGATAAGGAGAAACCAAGCACTGTACCAGGAAACCGTGATAGTTTTCCAAAAGTAAACGAGGGGATGCCAGTAAGCATGGGGGTCCACAGATTACAGGACCCCGCACAAAAGTTGAGTTTTAAACCTATGTTACACATGGCAGACTTGTTCAAAAACAAGGGGGATCCTGCTCCACGACACATTGATTTACAAAGGAGGTCTAGCTGACCTACCTGATAGAGTGTATGTAGGAAGAACCCTATTGAAAAAAAGACTCTTTGAAATTCTATGTATCGGAGGTATTTGCACTCATTCACACAGATGAGTACAATTATGATATCAGCTTTAAAACAGTGGAATGCTTGGACAGGTTTTGGACAAAATATAACACAATAAAAAAAAATACCCCGTTATGGACACCTTTCTGTACTATTCCCATCATCATACCAGCTGTTAGAACACTCTCCATCATCTTAAAGAATGAGGGAGTTAATATTACTGATATAATGTTTTGGTTAAAAAAATATTTTGGACTGGAGGGTGGAGAATAAAACGTAAATTATTCTTGGGAAATCATGGGATTGTGCATCTGCCCAGTTGCTTCTATTTAGGCAGGGACAGAGGGTCGTTATTGTACCCAGGTCAGCCTAAATCATGCCACAAATGTGGTTCAAGAATGCATCTAAGTAATGCATGCGACACCCCCAAATGTATACACTGTCTGGAAACTGGACATACGGCGTCGACTTGCATCAATCCTTTCAGATGCAATTTGTGCGAAGAGAAGGGGCATTCCTATGTAAAATGTCCATGGGCCTCCCACAATACAGAGGAGGGAGTTTCACACGAGGCATTAATTACACAGGCATAGAAAAAAGGTTGTGCACAAGCATCTGAAAAGAGAATGCAGGTCATTTGGCAAGAGAAAGAAGCAGCAAAGCAAAATAAATAGGAAAAGGAAATGAGGAAGAAAAGGAGATTGTGCCACAAGTTACAGAGACAGTTCAGCGTACTCATCAGGGCTCAAAATAATCGGCTGTCCAACCGTCCTGGACAGCCGGTTTTCATGTGGGACAGCCATTTTGTGAAGTCCACCTGTCCCTTGGACAGGCGGTTTTGCATTGCAGTGCCAGTATTGTTTTGGGCACTAGGACCCAGCAAAATCAATGCGGCAAACAGGGGACAAAGGAATCCTGATGACGTCATGTCGATGTCAAGCATAGCTCCGCCCGCCGAAAAGTGCAGCTCCGCCCACCCATTCAGTCTTCCCACTGAGGGTCAAGTGATTGCAGCTACTAATGTCACCTGCCCTTTCAGAGCAACACTTGTGGTGTCAGCGGGCGGGAAGACTCCTGCACTAACGGGCACCAAACAGCAACCACACATGCGCAGTTGGGTATTCTGACTCTCTCACCTTACTTTCACTCTAGCCTTTGCATCGTGAGGAGCTCGGCAAGTAGGAGAGCGAGTGCTGTGCTGCCTTGTATATTGGAGGCTCAGCGCACAGCAAATACTTTCTTTGAGCAGCAGCAGTCTATACACAACAGCCCTTTTCAGGGCTCTGACCTTTTTTCTTATTTTGAATCAATGAAAAAAATTGAACTTATCTTAGGACTTGCTGTCTGGGTCGGGGGACAGACGGGACCTAAGGAGGAGGAGGACTGGAGAGAGGAGTAGGAGGGGAGTGGGGACTTATAATTTTGTTTTGACAGCCACAACTGGAGATAAACAAATTTAAAAGGCTTTCAGGGCTTCTCTGGTGACTGTTTAAAAACTTTAAAATAGGATAATCACACAGGGCTCAGGGCTGCATTGAGGGCTCTGTAGTGCAGTCTGCTGCAGAATCTCACAGCATGTGGTGGAAAACAAACCATCCATACTCCACTGTATGTGCAGATTTGCAGAAAAAAAAGCCTAGCCCTGCTAGAGAGAAGCCACAAGTCAGAGAAATAATAAAACGTTTTAATCAGGGCTTCTGGTAGTGAATAACTTAAGTAAAAGAAGGAAGACCCTCTGACAGTGCCCCTATTACCATGAATGTTGACAGCATTAACCCCAGTGCCTCTGTTCAAATTCATTTATGAACAGCTCACTTCAGTCCACTTCTTTTATTCCACTGAGGTCAGTGCTCCAGATAAACTGCATTCAAGAGTAATGTACTTAACCATTTTTGAGAGTAGATGAGTAAAATATTTTGAGTAAAAGTGCTTTAAATTTGGAAAATGGATCCTTCTAAAGTATCAGTGGAGCATATCCAAAGGTTGAGATGAGTGTAGGTACTTGTCAAAAAATGTGAGTGTTTTTTAAATTGAGTAAAATAGGCCACTACTCATTTTTATCTGGAGCACTAGCAGAGGTACTTGAACTCTGTTAATGTTGTCTCCATTTCTCCTGTCCTCCAGCATGTACCTGAACATAAATTATTTTTGATTGTTCTGCAGGCCTTTGCAAAGTCTGTAGATTTGCTGCATCTGTGATGAGAATTTGGCTCCCTCTGCTGAACTAAATGGTGATGAGAACTGCCAGAATTGTTACCCAGAAACCTCTGAGATGCAGTGCCAGGCTGGTTAATAAAGTTCATTACCATGTTTCATATTTCTCTATAAGCTAATAAGATAGTCTCCTCCCCAAAAACATTTTAAAGGCTCGTGTTCACGAGCCATGGTGTAAGCTGTAGGAACCAAGATGCCTCAAATAAGGTTTTCTCATGTTTTTAATTGCATATTGTGTAAAGAATCATCAATAAAATACCCGAACACTCTGATCTGAAAGTGGTGGTGGAGCAACAAAGACATATCGAGTACATGTAGTGTACCTTCAATTTGTATCATCAGCTGTGAGGCACCCTGGGTATTTTAATGGCAGGCAACAGCTGGCACAGCAAGGTAAACAGAGGGTGACGGTGAAAAGGCAGAGATACTAAACAAATATTTTTGCTCAGTATTTACAAATGAAGAGGGGGAGGTACCTAAAACAAACAATAGAAATACTCTGGTTACAGAAGTTGATACCAGCCCATTTACAGAAGAAGGGGTTCTGAAAGAACTCTTTTACAACTGAAAGTGGACGAAGCAATGGGGCCCGATGGGATTCATCCCAGAATTCTAAAAGAACGAAGGGTAGAACTAGTGACACCACTGACTACCCTCTTTAACAAATCATTTGACCTGCAGGATGCCATAACACTATGGTTCACATCTGGAAAACAAAAGGGAAGACCTCATGTGAGACCATACGGCTGTAGAGATTCAAGTTCTGATTGAGAAATAGACTAGACAAGACTCAGTCAGTGTTTTACCTTGGAAAATAGCCCCCAAAAGCAACAGTTTTCTCTATTTCCACTTTACAGTACATTTTATGTTTTAAGTTTAAAATTTGCATCACAACAATGTGGACAGGTAAAACTTTGGCCGGACAGGCAAAATTTACATCCCACCTGTCCCTCGGACAGGCATCTCAAAAAAAAAATACTTATTTCTAGCCCTGGTACTCATGGAAGTATTATGGGGCAGCAACCAGGAGATGTGGTGAGTGAGGTAACCACAAGCCGTGAAGGACAGTCTGTGGACCCATTGCAGGAAACTGCACAAACGTGTACTCCCTAGCCATTACAAGTACCCTCCACGCAGACACACCAAAATAATACACTAGATGAGAAGCTAGAGAATCCTAGGATCTTAGACCAAGCTGAGGCACATCCTCAAAAGGAAAGTCAAGAAGAACCAAAAAAAAAAAAAAAGACAGTATGGATTTAACTACAATGCCCCCCCCCCGGCACAAAGGTTTCCATTTAAGACTGTGGAATATAAAAAAAGACCTAGGACTACGCTAAGTGCTAAAACTGAGCTGAAAATGAAAGAAAGAAAAGTTACGAAAGGGAAAGAGAAATTTAACATCTGACAACCCATACAGCATATTGTCAAAAAGGAATGATTGGGGTGACACCGAGGAAGATGATGACTCAGATTCATCTTCAACTTCCTCCTCCATGATGGACCAGTCTTCAGAGAAAGAAGATGGAGGAACAAATGGGAAAGGGAAAAAAAACAATGGAAAAGCAGGTCAAAGTAGTGGAATGAAAATCTTCTTCCCCTAAAAACCTATGACATCATTACAAATACTATCCATCAATGTGAACAGCATTAAGAATGGGAAAAGAAGATTGACTGTTCTTTCTAAGTTACAATCTTACAAGGCAGATATTATCCTTGTCCAGGACACAAGAATAAAAACATTTTCAGAGATAGCCCAAGCATCTAGAATATGGGGTAAAGGGACAATCTTTTGGTCTCAGGGTACAGACACTTGGGATGGGGTGGGTATTTTTTTTTTTTTTGGTCATCCACTTTTGAAGGTCACTAGGTTAATAGATCTGGAACCTGGGAGAGCTTTAATTTTAATTATAGATATACAGTTTGGGGACACTAGAATTAGAATAGTGAATAGTTATGCCCCCAAGTGAAAACCAATAGAATTGCGCTATTTAGAACCATTCAACTGTATTTACGTACGTCTAGCTTAGTAATATTGGGGGGGTGACTAACTGTGCTATGCAAAGGATGGATAGAGGCCTAAAAACCAGTAAAATATACTGTGATTCAAATGCTCTGAATGATGTGGTAAATAATACTCATCTACAAGATGCGTATAGAGCAAAACATAAAACAGGGGGGAATACCTATTTTAGAAGACCATTATCTACAAGGATAGACTACTTTTTTGTATCTACCTGGTTATCAATACCGAATATAAGGACACAGGGTTTTGATTTTTCAGACCATGGGGTATTTGGATGCACCTCACTTGGGGTAATAGCCCTAAATGTGGAAAAGGCCCATGGCGGTTGAATAGTTCATTATTGCAATCTGTAGAAATCAATAGAGATTGGGATAAATTATGGACAGCAAGGAAGTCGGTCTAATGTTTATATGATTCTCAGGTAGAATGGCGGGAGGAGACGAAGAAACTGATAAAGGATTTTTTCAACATAAAGCTAGTAAACAAGTTTTACAAACGTACTTGGATTATTTAGGCCTCAGGAAGCAGCTTCAAGCTCTTATTTCTAAAATGGAAACATTAAAAATAGATTTTAGTGCCCAAGTAAGTACCATAAAAAAAAGAGAGATGTTTGTAAAACAGTATAATAAGGCAAAAACATTACAACAAGAAATGAGGTTTGGAACAGTGTAAAAAACAGACTTTTGATGCTTTTAAGGACTGTAAGAAAAGAACGGAATGAAAACTATTGTTACAGGTGTTGGATGACAAGGGACAACAAGTGTCAACAAAAAATAAAATTTTAAATGTATAACAACATCATATACAAAACTGGTTTGGGGAACCCCCGGTTGTACAGCTGCCGCTAGATTACCTAGAGAATGTAGAGGTTCCAGGTAAATTGCTCCCTCAGGAGGCACCCGTGATAAGACCAATTGAGGAGGAAGAAGTTAAGCAGGCAATTGCAACATTAAAAAAAATGTAACTTCTCCAGGAACAGATGGGATTACTGGGGAATTGTATAAACAAAATAAAGATGTCCTAGCTCATGATTTGACTATTTTATATAATGAAATATTGGATTCAGGAAAGTTATCAAGATCCATGGCCGAGGCAGATTTAATCCTGTTATACAAAAAAGGGAGAAAAGAAGATTTGAATAATTGGAGGGCAATTAGTTTGTTGAACGTGGATTTTAAAATCTTAGCGAAGGTGCTGTCAGAAAGGTTGACCCAAATAGGAGATATAGTAATATGTAAAGCACAAACATGTGCAATCCCGAAGAGAGGTATTCAAGATAACCTGATAATTTTAAGAGAAGCATTCCAATGGGATAGGATGGGGTCAGAAGAGGGGTATATACTCAGCCTGGACCAGCACAAGGCCTTTGATTCCCTGGCACATTCTTTCTTATTCTCAGTTTTGTGCCACTACAGGATGCCTGAGAAATTTGTATGGTGGACAGAATGCGTATACCAGGAGGTAACCTTGACCCCCAGAATCAATGGGTGGAAGGGTAGGATGATAAGATTAAGGAGAGGGGTAAGACAGGGTTGCCCCCTTAGCCCCCTACTGTATATTTTTTGTATCGACCCTCTTTTAAGATTTGTTCAGAAGTCAGAAGGGATTATGGGACTTTCTTTAACAAAGGGGCCCTCAGATAAAATGTTTAGTGTATGCTGACGATGTAGTAATAGTACTTGATAAAACAGCAGAAGAGCTAGTTATTACAAACATACTTTCAGAGTATTCAAAGCACTCAGGATCAAAGATTAACAATGAGAAAAGTGTAGGATTAAGGATTGGAAGTACACCAGAGACCAATATAAGTAGGTACGCAGGCATAAAACTGACACAAGAACCTATTAAGATCCTAGGGATCATATTTCGGGATGGAGATTTGGCCATGTCCACTTGGGAAAGCAAATTACAGAAAGCAGAAGGGATATCCCAGGGATGGAAAGGTTTACAAATTTCAAAATGGAAAAGGGTATTGTTAATAAAAAACATAACAGTATCACTTTTCCTCTATGTTAGCTATATATTTCCCCCTTCCCTGCAATTGAAAATCAAATTGTATAGTGTTTTTTTCCAGAGTTTATGGGGGAGTTGACTGAACCCAATAAAGAGAGGGATTACTTATCGAACGATAAAGGAGGAAGGATTGGATGTGATAGACCCAGGAATGTTCTATTATAGTATTTTTATTTATATAATACGTTGCCAACATCAGCAGGAGGGAAAACATTATGGGAAGAGATGGTGTCTGAATGGGTTGAGATCAGTAAAATGGCATGGATACAGAGGAATGGTAAATTACTGGCCAGGACAACAGTTATTCCGGAATATGTGAAGCCTATGATTTGTGACTTGATTGAATTGAAAATTCCTGGACAAAATACTCGTCCAAATACAACACAAGAACTATATGACAACATGAGGGAACATACAAAGCTTGAGTTGGAATTGTCTCACTGTCCAGACACCCAGATACCAACTGCATTAACACAACTAACCAACATATGGATTCCAGCCTTTACATGGGATATGTTATGGATAAGTCTACATGGTCAACTAAATGTAATGAACAATCTTACACATAAGCAGGTGACAGAATGATATTGTCCAAGGACTTCTTGTGTACAACTTTTAGAAACACAGGAACATCTCTTTTTGGAGTGCCCGTTTGTGAAAACATTTTGGAATCTGGTGAATGGTGAACCACCCTGTTTCAAAACTTATATCTGGACGTTGTACATACAGTTTTTGATTCTAAATGGAATGGGTTACATAAAGGAACATTACAAGTTGTGTCTGTAATACTTATGTATTTCATTTGGCAGGCAAGGTGTAAATGGGTCATACAGCAACAAGAGACCCTACCCAAGATTATGATGAAAAATGTAATAATCTCACCAACAAATTTATGAGACTGACAAAAAGTCTGTGCCAAGAAAAACTTTACTTAGGTTATGGGAAAATAGTACCACACTTTTGATATTGATATAGAAAAAGGAAAAAGGAGGAGGGAGTAATAAAGACAGATGGGTTTGGGAGAGGAATTTTTCTCTTTTGAGCACATGGAGATGGTTGGTAAACACATAACAGAAAATAAAGGGGACAGTGGGAAGACAGAAGGACAAAATAAACAGAAAAAAAAACCCAAAGATGAAGGAAGAAAAGAAAGAAAAAGGGAAAAAAGAAGAGTGAGGGACAGAAAACAATGTCAAATAAGACAAGGAGGAGTCCCTTCGGAAACAGATAGTTGTTGACACTACAAGTATTTAACAATGGCATAAAGATGGTTTAAAAAGTCAAAATGGGTAGGCAATGGATCCACCATAAGGCAGCAGAGGAAGCTGGACAGTACAGAGATAATGGACTTTAACCGAGGAAAATATAGATACTACTGGAACTGATGTAGAATGGAACCAGACTGTTTTGAATTTTACACCCTTTTTTCCCCCCAAAAAATTCCCTTACTATCCAGTAGGGGGAACTGCTGGCTAATGCAATGGAGGAGCCAGAAGCTGCTTGGACTTCGGACAGGACAGCTGGGATGCACCTGAGGGAGGGTGGCCAGCTTTGCATCCCTGAAACATTTACTTTTAAGATAACTGTTACAGAAGTGAATGACAACAATAAGGAACATCCAATGGTAATTACAGAAGAGCAGGATGATTTCGATTTACAAGAAGCTGAAATGCAACTTGGTTCTGATACCCTGAAATAAAAAGATGAGTTTTTTTGCACCAATCTCCAAAGCAGAAGCAGAGTATTTGAAACAAAAACAACAGCTTGAGGAACAAAAGAAAAGAAAACACACCACAGGATGTTCTCCCGATTCTAACTCCCTGCCAAATTTCTTTATTTTCGGAGCTGCTAAGAACCCGAATGCACCTCCGTCTACAGCAAAGTTTGACAAACAAAACATCCCGGGGGATGCTGGAAGGTCTCCTAACACCGCCCTAAACAATGCTGGCTGGATTCAAATGCCTAGTGGGTCATGGATTCATGACCCAGCGTGCCACTCCCAGGATCTCAACAACCGACAACTTCAGGGAATAATGATGTGCAGACAACCGGAGAGTCACAGACACCAACAGAAGAAATGGCCTCTACTTGCGCTGAGGTCTCCAGAGATCAAACTTCACAAGAGGCAGGTATTACCTATTCCCCTACTGAAAATACCTCTGAAGTATTTTCTGAAGCTTTAACAGATGTGGCGCCACCAACTGTAACCACTGACCCTAATGACAATCAGAATATGAACACGGAGCTGACGGGCTCAAATGACAGTTCTATCCCACAAATAACTTATGCAAGCCTTCCGAAAAAAAAAAAGTATGAACACGCAAAAAGAAGGCACACAGTTCCACTTCGATATGTCGGGGGACTTACGTTACCGCCTGATAGATTTCATGTAGGTAAACAGTTGCTGAATCGAGAAATGGGCTTCACACTAGAAGACGTGTATGCCCTTATATATGCTCCAAGAGAGGCCACTTTTGATATAAAAGTTTCCAGTCTACTGTATTATTAGACAGATTTTGTCAACTGTACAATAGTCACAAAAACACACCACTATGGGCCCCCTTTCAGGCAATCCCCCTCACAAAACTGACTTTCAAGTTAATAACTATATTATTTCAGAACAAAGGGGTAAATATTTCAGGTATTGTGTATTGGTTAGGGAAAAAATTCGATAGTCACAGTGTGCCAGAACCCATAGTATATGTGGAAGGTTTTTGGACAGGAGGTTGGAAAATAAGGATGAAACTACATCAGGATGACACAAGTATTAAGCATCTCCCTAACTGTTTTTATTTAGGGAAAGACAAAGGGTTTTTTTTTTGTTTTTTTTTTAAATCAGAAACAGCCCCGTCAATGTTTCAGATGTGCCTCTCAACACAAATAGTTTAAAATCAGGGAGAAAAAGTAAATCCACCATTTCACATTTTTTCACAAACTCATTACGACGTGGTGTTTTTTCAGGATACCCACCTGTTTACTACTAATGAAATTCAAAATGCCAGTGCAAACTGGATCTGGGGGGCAACCTACTGGTCGATAGGAGAGGATGCCTACAGTGGGGTAGGCATCTTTCTTAACAACCCATTAATGAAGGTTATTAGAGTCCTGGATATATTTCCAGGTTGGGCCATGCTCATTGATGTTTCTTTGACACAGCAGGATTTTTGTTTAATAAATGTTTATGGTCCTCAGGTTACAGCAGGTAGGGTACATCTTTTTTAACCTATTACAACCCTATTTATTAACTGCAAGAGCAGGAAGAGACTAACTACAGTAGGCTTAAACAGGATCGTGGCTTAAAAACTGATAAAATATTGTGTGATGCAGGATTTTTTAATGAACTCATTAATCAAACCAAACAGATGTATTTCATGTACAGCATCCAGACACCACAGTACACATAGTTTAGAGGTCCCATTAAAACCAGGATAGATTACTGGTTTGGATCCCCATACCTCCCTGTAGGCTACTTTAAGGTTCTCCCTGTGGCTACTTCAGATCATTCCTTGTTGGAAATAAAAATATACTCTCCAGAGGTAACCTTCGGCAAACGATATTGGAGACTCAATACCACATTATTTGAAATTTGGTGGGGTATTTCAAACATCATATCAGCTCAAAAATAGATATTTTTTCTTTATGTTAACCCAATTGAGTGGTGGGAACAGAGTAAGGCAGACTTCATTACATTTCTCAAGTTAATGGGCAAAATTTCTGGTAGTTACAAAACTTCACAATACGAAGACCTTAGGCAACAGCTGTATAAATTATTTTCCTTACCAATAAAAACTAACCATGATTATTCTTCACAAATAAAAATAATCAAACAAGTGATGGCTTCATGCCAATATGATAGAAGTTGATCTCTGGAATTTGAACAGAGATACAACACAAAACATAACCAGGCACATGCTAATCCATACGAACGTTGTAAGACACATCGTCATCACTTCTTTACAATCAGATTCCAAAACCATTATAGGAAATTCTCAAATTATGGCAGAGATGGTACATTTTTTTAGAAGAACTCTATGGTAAGGCTCATAAGATACCAGCAGAAACCAAAACTGCCAATTACCACAATTGTCTCAACAAGATAGGTATACGTTACTCACTCCTATTACAGAAAAAGAGCTAGAAATGGTCATTTCACAGCTAAAAATAGGAACAGCACCAGGGCCAGATGGGTTGCCCCATACATTCTACAAGAAAATCATGACACATATGTTGCCTGAGTTAACAATTTTATGTAATTACATGTTAATCTAAGATACTATGCCAGACTCTATATATAATGGTTTACTTTTACTAGTACATAAGAAAGGGGATAAAGAAATATTGGATAATTGGAGACCAATTTCTCTGTTAAATTCAGATCTTAAAATGTTAACAAACTTGAGTAACCAACTACTTTCAGTTATATCGCCCTTAATACATCATACCAAGGTATACAAAATCACACATGCCCGTTGAACCAGCATAATATTCTGCATATGCAAATTACCACAGCCCATGATGCTTTGCATTGTGGGGGCATGTGTGACTTTGTATTTCTTTGAAACTTGGCTTCCTGGCCAAATGTCCTTTGGAGTAACCATTGCCTCAGTGCTTGTGCACAGAGGTTCTTTGTATACGAATGTATGTTCCATACCCGGCAGAAAAATGTTTGACATACTAATTCTCATTAGATAATTCCTAGAAAAAGGGAATAAAGTTGTCCAAATGGCTCGACTTAAAAGGGAAGATCTCCTACCAATCCTGTCTACTTGCAAAAAAAATTTGCCTTGGCTTCACCCCACCTACAACTCAGCCCTAGTCCACTGCAACACTCGCAGTACCTCCACACAAACCTTTGTTGTCCCTTTCTGATGGACCTCTCAGGCACAATGGACTTTCAACTATAGAGCACCTACCTTGTTAAATGGCCTCCCCCTGAAGTAGCCTCTGGGCCTAAGCTTGGCCCGTTGAAGTCAAAACTTTGGCAATATCTTACTGCGTTTAGCTGCTGTGATTGTATCCCTTAGGCAGTCCCTGTGCCTCTCTCTATGCGACTCCTGAACCCCCTCTCTCCTTAACACTCATCTCTAATCTACCATTGAACCTAATGTCCTCTCCCACCTCTCCCTACTTGCACCCCACTCATACATCTCGTCCTACATACCTCACTAACTCTCCCTATCCTTCTTCCAACCCCCACCCCTTACCTTCCCATAACACTTCTATTCATTCTGATCTACCAACTATTCCAGCACCCCCACCTTACCTTCCGCTAGCTCTTCTCAATCTACCATTTCAGCACCCCTCACTCCACTACCCATTATCTTCCACTAACACACCTATTCATCCCTCCTCCAAAAATATTAGAAAGTAGATTACTCAGCTGCTTTTTTCAGGGCATCTGGGGAAGCCATTTGAATCCTATCAAAAGAGGGGTACTATATTTGGATATAGCTTCAGGAGGCCTGAAATTAATCAAACCCATTGTATTTTATCACAGTATTTTTTTTTATACTCGAACATTAAACCTATTTTTCTAGAACATCTCTCTTTATGGTGCCCTTGGGTGGCAGGCCATTGTTTACCCCTAATACACATACGGAAACAGACAGGGTTAATACCCAAACAAGTAAAACAGGTTATCCTAAGTACATAAGAGATAGTATCAGCAAACTAAAGGCCTGGAAAGTGACAATTACGACTTTCCAAACACAAGATAGAAAACAGTTCTACACACAGATACAAGCTATTTTATAAATTCCCCCATATGTCTATATATATATATATATTTATAGATATATAGATATCTATATATCTATATATATAAATATATATAAATACACACACACACACACACACACACACCCCCCCACACACACGATTCGGTCACAAACTGAACAAAAAGACATTCTGAACTCCTAACAGATAACATTCCTCCCCAAATGTGGTATACAATATGGATTTGTGTCCATGGCAAGCTACCTGTTAAGGACAACTTAAAACGCAAAGGGAAAACAGAAAGTCAGTGCCCAAGAGCCTCATGCACCAAACAACCTGAAACTATGGACCATCTCTTTTTTGAATGTCCTTTTATTATTACCCTTTGGTCATTGTTTTTCATAAAGGTTTACAAAAGGAAAGTCCTGTCAAACTAATCTCATAGATTTCTTTGACTGGGTAACCAGAGTGGTGGACCAAGGGGGAGCAGTTGATGTCGCCTACCTTGACTTCAGCAAAGCTTTTGACACTGTTCCACATAGAAGATTGATAAATAAGCTGGGTAGGCTCGGGGTGGGTCAAGTTGGTCAACTGGGTGGCAAACTGGTTGGCGGGCAGAAAACAGAGTGGTGGTAAATGGTATACAGTCAGAAGAGATGCAAGTCACAAGTGGGTACCTCAGTGATCAGTCCTGGGCCAGTCCTCTTAAACATCTTCATTAGTGACCTTGCAGATTGACTAAAGGGTAAGGCTTGTCTGTTTGCAGATGACACCAAGATCTGCAACAGAGTAGATGATCCAGATGGGGTGGGCAGAATGAGAAGAGATCTGGATAAACTAGCAAAATGGTCAGAAGAGTGGCAACTGGGATTTAATGCAAAGAAGTGCAAAATCATGCACATAGGGAAGAGAAACCCTGAAGCCACCTATAGGCTAGGAGGAGTTGCTAGCAGTCACAAAGGAAGAAAGAGACTTGGGCATCTTCATCACGATGACCTGAAATCATCAAGCAGACCTCTAAAGCAGTAGGTAAGGCTAGGTAGGTGTTAGGGTGTATTAGTAGGGGTATTACAAGTCGTAGGGGAAGTAATAATCCTCTTTACAGAGACACTGGTTAGGCCCCATCTGGAGTACTGCATGCAGTATTGGGCCACACACCTTCACAAGGACTTAACCAAATTGAGGCAGTCCAGAGAAGGTAACCAAAATGGTACGGGACTGCATCAGAAGACATATGAGGACAGATTAATGGAGCCTCAATATGTATACCCTTGAGCAAAGGAAGGAGAGAGGTGATATGATCGAGGCATTCAAACACCTTAAGGGCATTAACAAGGTGAAAGAGTCTAACATGTTTAAAAATATAAGAAAAATAGCAGGACAAGAGGACACAGCATGAGATTAGAGGGGCCGATTAAGGGGGAATGTGAGGAAATTCTTTTTCACAGAAAGGGTGGTGGATGCATGGAATGGCTTACCACAAGAAGTGGTGGCTATGAATACAGTGCAGCGCTTCAAACAGGCATGGGATAGGCATAAGGGAGCAATACAAATGACTATGAATAGCTAGGCCACTGACAGAGCAAAGGCCGATGGCACATTTATAAGGTAGAAAAAGAAATGGGCAGACTGGATGGGCCTTGCGGTCCTTATCTGCCGTCAACTTCTATGTTTCTAAAAGGCAGTGGTTTCCTAGGTATATTGCTACCCCTGAGGTCCTATATTTAGGGATCTTTCCACGGTCAGGTGTTCAATACAATAAGAGCATGCTTAGGATAATAGTGACTAGCCTAAAGTATTGAATATGGCAAGCCAGATGCAAATTTACTCTTTAACAAATAGTCTGGACTTCTGAACACATTTTACAATCTTTCCAAGACAATATACATAATATAAGGAAGCAGGAACAGAAAAATAGCTCCCAAACTAATAAAGAACAATGGTGCTACTTAAGAGTAGTTGTGAACAAACAGTGCATTCCGAGGATTTAAGAGCATTGTATTTTCTGATGAAGTTTGGTTGCTGCTACATATGGTCCTTGGTAAGAGGACACTTTTTATTTTACAGTAATGGATGGTATATGAAATTGTATGTTATGAAATTAAAAAAGAATTTTATGATTTTGACTGATTAGATAAATAATGGAGGTATTCAATCTGGTAATATATCAAATGTCAACCATAACTGTAATGTTCAAGGAGGATATGGGTTTTAAACAAGAATGTAATAAAAACAAATTTCAAATATGATGTAGGTATTAAATATAGCATAATCATGATTTAATTAACATGTATGTAAATACATCTTTGTATGTTCATATTTTTGAATAAAAACACCCCTACTCTTTTTGAGAAGTGCCATGGGTTCTTTAACATCCACCTGAACAACCACCAGAGCAGGTAGACAAGACCTCTGTTTAACATCTCAGCCAAAAGATGGCACCTCATAAATGCAGCATCCCCCTCATGATGCACTACAGTGTCAGTATTGGGATTTTATCCCAAGTGCCTGATATGGGGCTTAAACCCACAACCTTCCACTCTTCCGGCTTAAGAGGCGAGCGTGCAACCTGCTGAGCCACTGACACCAGCTTTCTACCCTCTGTTTCTGCCACCTGAGCACCAAAAGAGTATCATGAAAAGTACTCCTAGTCACAAGCAACATGAAGGTACTGGCATTGTGCATGAGGATGGCAGTAAGAGCCAATCAAATCCTGGGGTACATAGCCAAGGACATCACCTCTAGGATGGAAGAGGTCATCCTGCCACTGTACAGATCACTGGTGAGACTACACTTGAAATACAGTGTGCAATTCTGGTGCCCATACCTAAAGAAGGATGTTAGACTACTGGAGGGGGTGCAGTGTAGGGCGACAAAGATGATCCAAGATCTGGAGACAAACCCTATGAGGAAAGATTGTGGGAGCTCAAAATGTACTCCCCTAGAGGACAGAAGGGAGAGGGGGGACATGACAGAGACCTTTAAATATTTTAAAGGCATAAATAGGGTTAAGACGAAGTTGTTCTGCTTAAAGGGTGGGAGGGTCACGAAGGGGCATAGTCTGAAACTGCAGGAGAAAGATTCATGAGGCATTACTTTACAGAAAGGGGGGTGGAACAAACTGCTGGAAGAACTGATCGCGCTGAAGACAGTGGGCAGTTTTAAAAGCGAGTGGGACAGAGTCAAAGGGAGGGTAAGTACAGATAAAAACCATGGCAGGAAAGAGCCAGTGGGGATGATGAGATGGGAATTTTTTTTTTTTTTAATTTAGTCTTTGGTAACCGGTTAAGGCCCACTAAGCACAAGTGCCTGCTTTCAGGGGTGACCTGGGAGCACTGGGCGGTTAAGTGACTTGCTCAGAGTCGCACAGTATGCAAGTGGAGGTTGTGAGAATCAAACCCAGGTCTAGTCTGCTGGATGTACCAAGCTCGTTACTCTAACCTCTAGGCTATACTGCCAGCCCAAAATGGAAGGGGGAGCAGCTGCATTAAAAGTATAATGCAACTGCACACTCGGGCAGACTTGATAGACCTCTATGCCTTTTTCTGCCAGCGTTTCCGTATGTTCGTATGTACTTTTACTCCTTGACCAGCGTCTCGCCCACCCGCCAGAAGCCAAAATGAAATCTAGAGATGGAGAGGCCCCTTCTGAAGAAACCATTCCTCCACCCAGATATGCTGATGAACTATAGACCTATCTCCAACCTCCCATTTTGTAGGGAAGGCTATCAAGAAAGTAGTGGCTCTGCAGCTCGAGGTGCACCTCTAGGCCTTTGACATCTGTGAGCCATTCCAGTCCAGCTACAGAGCTAGGCATAGCACTGAGATGGCATTAGCTTGGGTGCAGAATGACCTCCTCAGTGCGAGGGATAGAGGAGAACGGTCAGTTCTCATTCTCCTCAATCTCTCCTCAGCATTTGACACCATGGACCACACTGTGCGATTGGCTCACCTTAGAGTGTACTGTGGACTCACCAGAATAGTCATCAAATGGTTTGAGTCCCATCTCTCTGACAGGAGGCAAAGAGTGGTAATGGGGAATGTCTCCTTCTTCTCGAAGCCCCTGTTGTGTGGAGTGCCTCGAGGGTCGATCCGCTCACCAATGTTGTTAGTGGTGTACATGCTGCCCCTGTGAGAGCTCATTAGACAATACAGTTTAGGGTTTCACTGCTATGCAGATGACACCCAGCTATATTTATCATTTGCCCTTGGAACTGGAAACACCACTGAAGTGCTAAATAAATGCCTGGCCAAGATTCAGGATTGGATGTTCTGTAACTGGCTGAGACTTAACCTCGATAAGACAGAAGTACTAGTGACTGAGCCTGGTCGACGGCATGATTGGGAGGCTTCCGGGGTGGTAACAGGTTTAGTCATGGGATCCACCCCATTGAAGGCATCTCCCAGGGTGAAAAATCTGGGCATTATCCTTGATGACAGATGACTATGGAAGCCCAGGAGTCATCTGCCATCAAAAGTGGATTTTACCACCTATATTGCCTGAATGAAACCCCTGAATCTGCCCGAAGCCTTACCATCACCGGTACATGCTTTTGTGACTTCCAGGCTGGACTACTGTAACGCTCCGTCCTTCGGGGTCAATGTAGGGACCCTCCGCCAACTGCAGCTAGTGCACAACGTGGCAGCCAGGTTGCTGGTGAGCCTACCAAAATCCTGCTACGTGACCTCAGTGCTGTGGGATCTGCACTGGCTGTCTGTCAGGTGGAGGATCATCTTCAAGGTGGACTTGCTCATCTATAAGGCCCTATATGGCCTGGGCCCTGGTCACCTGTCTGACCTAACTCCAGCCATCCCAGTATGTTCCCTCCGCTCCTCCACCAAGGGCCTCCTGATGGTTCAGGGGGCCAGGCTGAAAACCTCGGGGATCATTCCTTTGAGGTGGCCAGCCCGGCCCTCTGGAATTTACTGCTAAGCTCTTTAAGGGAGGCCCAAAGTAGAGGCATCTAAAGGGGGCCTGAAGACCCATATTTTTAAGAAGGCATGTTATGATAATGTATAACTGATTGTAGATATATTTGATTTTATATTTATTTGATTTTAGTAATTACAAGAATATTGTTTGTACTGTCCATACCTGCCTTTTACTGTAATGGGGCTCAGAGTTTCCGGGATTGAGTGTTAAAATAGAAATAAAGCATTACTTACTTACTTACTAACTAGAGATGGGCACATCAAAGTGAAGTTTTTGACTAAGAACACTACATTATGTATTCAACCACTGGATGGAGGAATAATCGCTTCTTTCAAGAAGCATTATAGGAAAAAGCTTCTTAGAGGTCTGGTCTCTAAAAAGAATGAGATGAGTGTAAGATAATTCCTTAAAACACTCACATTTAAAGATATTGCTCATCTGTCTGAGGAGGCATGGGCAAAGGTTTCCACTGCTACAGTGTTACACTGCTGAGTTTCAACTTTTGGCCAATCCTTTGGTGCTATGCTATAGCTTGAAAGCATAGAGACTGATGACATTGAAGACACTGCAGCCATAGCACCCGAACTCTACCTCCTTGAGTCTATCAATGCCAGTGACATTGACGATTGGCTGTCTGTGGAGGACTCTGCCCCCACCTTCGAGCAGCTGTCAGATGCAGAAATTGTGCGCGCAGTGAGACTGGAGTGAAAGTATCCTCAGAAGATGAAATGCCAACCTGTGACAGACCCTCGAATAACAAAGCTGTAGCTGGTCTGGAGAAAGTACTGGCATGGCTGGAATTCCAAGCAGCAGCCCCACTTAAACTAATCCAGGTACGCCGGCTAATCTTCTACATAAGAGACCTTGCACTAAAAACAGCAACCCACCAAAAAAAGATCATGGAACTTTTTCAAAAACAGCAGCACAGCAGCAGTGACCATAAATGTGTTCTTTTGTTTGATACAGTATTTTAGCTGTTTATAACTTGTTTTAAACCAGATTTTAACTGAGTTTATGTATTACAGTACAGATGTGTGTTTTTCTACAAAATCCATGTCACGTCTTATGTTTAGTGATTGTACCTTAATTTAACTGGCAATATAGCCTAGAGGTTGAGGGCTGGCAGTATAGCCTAGAGTTTAGAGGAACGAGGTGTGAATGAGCTTGGTACATCCAGCACAGCAGACTTCAGTTTGATTCTCACAGCCTCCACTTGCATACTGTGTGACTCTGAGCAAGTCACTTAACCAACCAGTGCTCCCAGGTTGCCCCTGAAAACAGGCAGTTGTGCCTAGTGGGCCTTACCCGGTTACCAAAGACTAAAATAAAAAAATAAAATAAAATAACAAGCATGTCACTATTACAAATAGGTGGGACAGACCAAATTTTGTTTGTTATAGCGAGGGAATACTGTAGTTGCCAGACTAGAAATCTTTAAAAATGAGTTATATGGAACTGGAATAATTTTTTGAAGGAAATCTTAACTGGAACTAGAATGCTTGCCATTAGTTTATGCTTTGAAATCCCTTAATAAAATCAAAAGAAAATCTGCAGTTTAAAAAGGGGATGGGTAGAGATCTGGGTCAAGCATCAACAGCACCCCTTATATAGTAATTGGGGAGAGTTCATGAGTACGGACTATTACTATTTGAAAAGCAGCCCTACAGAGTTTCCGTCGACTGGCATTGCATATTCACCTTTAAACTCAGTTTTCCAACCCAACACATTACATCAAAATAAGTAAAAGTCTACAACTGGAAAGAAAATTATGGGCTCAATAATCCACTAAAACAGAGATCCTTGCTGTAAACTGGTTACATTTGCCTACACAATGATTCTCACATTTTTCCAGAGACAAAAAAATTTAATTTCAAGCCTTGATAACCCTGTCAGTGATTTAAATTAACATTTTATTTAGGAAGACAAATGCTTCTTTACTTGAAAATTCTAGGACTGAAACTAAAAACAAGTGCAAAGCTCTGGAAGAAAATTTGGTTTATTTCCTTTATCTCAAATGTGTGGCTGTGCATAAAACGTGTCAAAATAACTTGTCCATTTGTATCAGTTCAGCAATGACATTTCAGAACATAAGCCAAATATTTTAGACTAGCACAACATCCTCCTAATTTGAATACACAATAAGCAAAATGTTTTAAAAAAGAAAAGAAAGTCAAAAGAGAAAAGTAATGTTAAGTCCAAAATAAGAATACAATACTGGAACCTTTTGCAAGAATGCATCACTAACTCTAAAACCAACTCATATAGTGCTCTCCAGGACTTCGGATTTCTGTGTAGGGAACGGGTGTGAGTTGATCGGATATCTTGAGCCCCCCCCCCGGCCCTTACAGCAAGCATCCAACCCTGCCAGCCCCCTGGACTACCAGAACAAAGCAGCAGAAGTCTCCGCCAATCAGAAGGTTCATGGGCAGGTCTCTAATCCCTATATCTGCTGCTTACCACTAGAAGACCCTCAGTGCTGCGACCCACCACACTAATGACGGAACGCAAAGATCACTAAGGAGTCTGTTTGGAGTCAGCAGTGAGGTGTCCTCTGCCGGCCATGCTGCACCCCAGCCCAGCCTCCTCCCATCCCAGCTGTCTCTGCATTACTCTGTAAGTACCTTGTAACTGTTTGTGGGCCTCATGCAAACCTATGTATTCAAGTTGTTCAAACTCTCACATAAACTGTATCTGCATCTCAGTGTCCACTTGCCTAGCCCTACTGCTACTCTGCTGACCTGGCCAGTAACCTGCACGCTCCTGTTTACTTTCTCATTGGTTGTTTGTTAACCTCACTGGTACTTTCATAGTAAAGCAGCCACACACACACACACACACACACACACACATATATACACACTTGCTGCTGCCCAAGTTTCAATTTTTGTCATTTTTGCAGACTCCTTGCAACATCCTATCTGGGTGCACTCATTTCTTGCATTTTGTACTTGTGTCTGCTCACTGTTTTAGGTTTTTATACTTCTCTGTATTCTGCACATCCACTATTGCTTCTACCAACCTTCTGCAATTGATTAGCTTAGTCAGAATCCTGTTGTATACATGTGTGTTGCTGCCCAATTACCTGTAGTCATTCCTAATCCTAGTTACAGCCTAAAGCCTGTTACCATGTGAATGCTATTTCACACTGACCAAACGTTCAATTATATCATTTACATTATTTTTTAAGCGATGGCTATAGTATCTTGCCTCCTTATCACTTTGTATCCTACCCTCCTCTACCTTCCCCCCTCCCCTCCAATTCCCCTATCTTCTCCTCCTTCCTCTCTCTCTCCCCCCCCTTACACCCATCCATCCCTATTTCCACCTCTTTTACAGGACCATCCTCCTACCCACCCTGGTTGTCTCTCTTCCCCATTCTTAACCTGGAGTTTCTCTACTAAGCCTTCCTTTCCTTCCTCACTCCTCCCCACCCCCGCTCTAAGGGGCAGAAATCACACTCCACTATACTGCACCCATTCCTGTTTCTTCTCATGTCTGGCGACATGAAGTCTAACCCTGGACCCTCCCTTCCCTCCTTCTCCACTTCCCCAACAGCTGAAGGCCCGAGTATATTTCATGTCAGTCATTGGTGCCTTCTTCCAAAGCTCACCCTCTTGTCAGTCAGGATTTCACAGTATTCACAGGGGAGTCAAAATTGGCACCGATCCTCTAGCCAAAATTAGCTAGTAAATTTTGTATATGGCTAGTAACATTTTCCTTTAACTAGCCCTGCTGCTTTGTACTGAAGAAGGTAAAATCTCAGTAAGCACACCTGGTGGGCCAGTGGAAAAGTCTGTAGGGACGGTGATATTCCCAGTCATTAGCCCTGCTGGCTAGCACTGCAAAACTTAGTTTTAACTCCTGCATTCATTGGACATCCTCTGTAACTTCGAGTCCAAGCTCTCCTCCAGGATCCCTGATTCTAGCCTATCCCTTTCTGACTATCTTCTTTTCAGGCAAGATAGGGGAAAATATAGGACTGGTGTTGCTATCTATGCCCATCAGGGCCTCTCTTGCATCATGGCCATCAAAGAGGTTGCATCTTCCTCCCACTAATTCCACCCCTCCTCTGCTGCCATCCTTACTGGGGTTTTCTATGCCTCACCTAGAATGTCCTCTCTTCCCTGATTGATTCCCTCTCTACTATCATGTCTCATTCTTCTCCTGTTGAAGTCATCCTGCTAGGGGATGTCAGTATCAGCTGGCTCTCCGTGGCCTCCAGGCCGACCAACCACAAGGCTGAGTCCCTAATTCTCACACAACTCATCACTGAACCTACCTGGCTCAACCTCCACTCTCAAAACTATTCCCTCCTGGAAGAAGATTTCTCCTCCCAGCCCCACTGTACTGTTGCAGCAGGAATCCTGATGGATGCTTTCAGCAACCACATCATGACGTTCTGTGACAGGAAGATCCAGCATCCACCCTCCTCCCCTAAATATATCTGGACTGAGTCCCTCTGGTCATACAACATCTCTGCTCTTAAGTGACAACCTTGCTGCCGCAGACTGGACAGCCATATCCTCCGCCACTGATATCGATGTTACCCTCTCCCTGTTGCACTCCAAATTCTTCTTAGTCTGAGACAAGCACACCCCGCTCAGAAAATCCTGGGTAAAATCTCACCATTACCCCTGGATTACACCAAAAATCGCCGATCTGTGCAAGTCCCGTGATTTCACCTAGGCAAGTTTCAAATGATCTCACTCCATTCCCAACCTGCACTCATACAGGACTATAAGGAACTCCTGAAGTAAGGCTGACCAGGCTGCAAAATCGCAGTATTTCAAAGCCAATCTTCAGAAAAAAAAAATGAATGCCCCCTCAAAAATCTGAAGGAAATTCTCTCCATTTTTCGCTCTCCCCACCCAGTCCGCCGCTCCAGTCCTTCTACTAAATGTGTCAACAATGCCTGACCCCTCCTCTGCTACTACTATTTCAATGAGTTCTTCACCACTTATACAGTGCTCTCCCTTCCACTCACTCGCCAGCCTCCTCCACTCTTCTTCACCTTTCCTCCTGTCTCTCTTCCACTGGTTTCCTCTTTCACTCTGTTACTACCCAGGAAACCCTCACTGCCCTTTAACATGAACAAATCCAGTCCTAATGGACTGGATTCTAAATTATTCCATATCTCTGCACCCGCTACTGCACATCCCCTGACTCAGTTGTTCAACATCTCTTTCTCCCTCTATGCTATCTCTCAGTCCTGGAAGCTGGCCAGAGTTCCTCCTCCCACAATTGGGGGGCATCATTCCCAGATAACTTCTGGCCAATCTCCCACTTTTCTTCCCTTGCTAAGCTGCAAGTGAAGTTTGTCTACACTAGACTCTGATTTTCTATCCTCCATCAATTTCCTCTCCCTATTCCACTCTGGTTTCTGAAAACACTGCTTCACTGTCTCCTCCCTGCTGTGTGTAACTGATTCTGTCTTCTCATGGATGGATCGGGGTACATCATAGCTGCATTTGCACAGATCTGGCCAAGGCCTTTCACTCGGTGTCCCACTCACTCCTCCTGGATAAGCTGAGTTTTGCTGACCTCTCAGCTCCTGCTGTAGACAGGTTCCAGTCTTACTTCTAAAGACATTTGCAGTCAGTACAGGTTGGCAGCGGACACAGTCCTTTACACCTCTGGTCCCTTCACTATAGCCATGGAAGGTCTGCTACAGTAAGACTTCCACAATGTCCTGCGCTGGTTTCAGTCTAACCAACTCATGGTCAACAAAGAAAGAAAAGTGTTCATTACCTTTGGCACCAGCCAAAATGTGGCTAGACTCCCAAATCTGTTCATCTTCTCCACCTTGGACGGCATCCCTCTTGAAGTGTTTCAATCATTCAAATACCTTGGTGTGTAGCTAGACAGCAAACTTGACTTCTCTGCCCAGAGTAACGTCACTCACGCCAAGCTCCACCCTAAACTTGGTGCTTTTGTCCCCGTAATAAAGACAGTCTGTCTCTGAAGGCACGCTGTAAGCTTGTCACCAAAATGGTGCTCCTGGTCTTTGACTATGAGGACGTGGCCTATGGCACCACTCCCTCATCCCCCTGGCCAGACTGGACACCCTCTGAAACTCCTTCTGCCACTCTGCTACCAACTCCTCCACTTGTACCCACCACTGCTCACTCTACTCCTACTTATCCATTCTTCCTCTAACCTCACATTCCCAGAATCACTCTGCCTCGTTCATATACAAATAATGATTTAGGTCCCTTCTCTCTTACTTCTCCCCACTCCTCTCCTCCATCCCCTCTGCCTACTGCTTTCTCAGATCCAGGGATCCTCACACTTTTGCTGTTCCTCATACCTGCTTGGTAATCAGATTGTTTTCTATCACCTTCCTTCACTCTGGAACCTGTTTCCATCCTCCCTCCACTTCACTGTCTCCTCTCCTTCCCTCAGGTACCAGCTAAAACGCCCCCCCCGCTCCTATTTTCTCCCTACCCGACTGCTCTCCTTATGTCTGTCTCCTATCCCAGTGTAGGTGTAACTGAAACACCTGATTTTGTTGCCTGCTGTTATTTGCACTAACTCCTGTTTTAAACTGTGTACTCCCTTGCACTTTACTGTAACTGAACTGCGTCTGTGCTATTGTATTTTTAATTATTGACTGTGTACAGTGTCAATGTTATGGAACTACAACCCCTGTCCCCATCCCCCAGGTCACACCTGGAAATGAAACTTGGTTCAGTGTGCCTTCCAGGTCACCAATTTTCAAATAAATGAAGTAATAAAGGCTAAAACACATACATTTAAGAAATAACATACCTCCCATAAGATGAAAGTAACAACCTACAGCTAACAGTACAAGTGATTAGCGAAGGCATTACCCCAGAGAAGGATCCTATGAAGCTGGTTTTGCAGCTGGTAATGTAACAGTGGGGAAACACTCAATTAAATTTCGCTAAATTAACAAATGATGCTACAAAACGTCTACACATACATAACCTACATAAAGTGTAAAAAAATATATTTGAAAAAAATAAAAATAAAAACAATATTTAGTTATTTGAAAAAGGCACACTGAGCCAAGGCTTGTTTCTAGGTGTGATTTGGGGAAAGGGGATACAATCAATCAATCAATCAATCAATCAGATAAGAAGTACAGAAGAATTACATAAAAAGTAAAAGTACAAACATTGATAGTGCAACATGGTACAAGTGCAAATAACAACGGGTGGCACAGGTATGAGCTATGAGCATCACCTGTAAAAAGGCATTTCAATGCAGCGATTTTTGGAGTCAAAAACAGACTGTGACAGGGTTGGGTGAGACCCTATCCCATTTGTTACACAGAGAGTGTAAAAATCAAGGATCCATTTTGTCCTCTCCTATTCTACCACTTGTCTGTCTCTTGTTTGCCTGAGTGAGTAATCAATTTTTTTTAGTGGCACCTAGGAATCGGTCACTCCAATGGACCCACAGTTCCCCACCCCCATCCCCGTTATCTCTCTTCCATCACTTGCTGTTTCTATTCTTTCCATCTTTTTTTTTTTGCTCTCCTTGTTTCTCTGTGGTTAAAACAATATATTTGAATCTTTATGTGAAACTGGGAACCTTTGGTTTGCAACTGTATACAATTATATTGTTGAAATGATTGCAGAAAGCTATGTGGGTTTATTAGAAAAGACAACAATCTTCTAACACAGGGAGCTGACCTTGAGATGCATTTTGACCTCCACAAACGTGTTTACAGAATTTAACAGGAAACCAGCTCTGGGACAAAATGTATTATTTTGCTGTACCTGTTAAGACTAGATGAGCTCTTCAGGTCGCACTCAGGGAGGAAGATTATAAAGTTTTAAGACATTTTGTGAGAAACAGGATGTAACATAACAACAGGATACAGAGTCTGAACTGCCAGGCAAAAACATATAATGTGAGCAATCGAGAAGACGCAGATGGACAATTTTGTTACTTGTTTGCTTGTTTGTACTGCCTTTATGAAGAGCTATCCTGTACAATTTTATTTTTTTCTGTTTTCTTGTTCTTAATATTTTATTTATTTAGTTTTTGCTGACCTGGTAAGTGCACTAGACAAATCCTGCCTATTTTCAGGCACGACCCGAGGGAGGGGAATACAGATGAATGCCAAGTGACCTTGAACCAGATGAAACTGTTGGTGGTATTTTTAGTGAATGAGGGACATTTGGCCAGGACACCGAGGAACTTCCCCTACTCTTTTCGATAAGTGCCATGGGATCTTTAACATCCACCTCAACTACCACTAATCCCAGGCAGATGGGACCTCTGTTTAATGTCTCATCTGAAAGATGGCACCTCAGAAGTGCAGCACCCCTCTTGTGCTGCGCTACAGTGTAAGTACTGGGCTATTAACCCAAGTGCCAGATGTGGGAACTGAACCCAGAGCCCTCTGATCTCCCAGCCTCAGAGGCGAGTGTGCTACCTACTGAGCCACTGACAAGTCCTCCTGGTCTGGCTATGCTTCCCAATTTATGCTTCTACAACATCGACTCCAGAAGGATGACCAAAAAAGGAAAAGAGAAGGGACCAGAGCAGTCAAGTGGGGAACTGACAAGAGCAGAAGGGAAAGACAGGAGTTTAAGCTGGTGCTTAAGAGAGGTAGGGGAGCGTGAGAGGCAGAGGGAGGAGAAAAGCTGGTTTCAGAGGGGTGGGAAGGTGACAGGAGAAGGGTTACAGCTCAGCAAAAGATTGAGCATGGGAGAAGGGAGAAGGTGTGAAGATCCCTGGAGCAGAGGGAGGATAAGGCAGATGGAATAGGAGGGAGGATAAGGCAGATAAATAGGTGGGCAGTGACCCAAACCAGTATTTGGAAATGAACGCTGCACAGTGGAACTGGTGATGGGAAGGAAGGGGGATGATGAAGGGGGGGTAGAGGGAGCAACAGTGCTTACGGTGGGGGGGGGGCGCTGGTTGCAAAATGACAAAAGGAATTACAGAGGGTGTCCAGTCTGGCAAGGGAAGAGAAGGGGGCAGTACCATAGCCCATATCCACATAGTCAAAGACTGGCAGCACCATTGTGGTAACCACCTCCCAGTGGACTTGCAGAGACGAGCAGTCTTTGTTATGGTGCAGGGCACCAAGCTTGATGTCCCCCCAAACACAAACATACATGCAAACCATGCACTCACCAGGGCTCAGTAGGATTCATTTATTAGTTTACAATAGCCACATAGGTGCTGCAAAGCAGCCAAGGTGACACCCCAACACATCGCCTCTCTCAGCAGAGGTCTCCTCAGGAGGCGGGGTCAGCATGTCCTGCATGTCCTTAAGTACCCCATTAGCAATTAAATAAACAATTAGTAGACAGCCACAGACATATGAAGTGCAAATTCCAGTGCAAACAGTGAAATCCAACCATTTTAAAGTGCAAGTTCATATTACATGTTCAGTTCAGAATGCCACCGTGCTGCAACCTGTCTTTTTTTTTTTTTTTACTGATATCCCATCAAATGTTTGGGGGGGGGCAGGACTTTATATGATATTACAACTGCTCACAAATCTTCCCATAAACAACCCCTGGCAGAAAAGCACAATTAATTTAAGCCTTTTGAGAGATATTGTCAGTGATAATCTAACCAACTGTAAAAAGTACACACACAAAAAAAACCTCCGATTTGTATTCCTATAAGAAACATGCTAATCAGTGCACAAAACAACAGATTGTAAATATATAAAGACCTTATGTACAGTACACATAAGCTTTAAGGCACAAAGTGCCCCTTCCTAATAATACTTTTATTACGTTCAATTTTCTAATTTGTTCTAATTGTTGTCAAGTATTCACTAAGATGGCCTTGAGAGGTAAGAAAAGGGAACCAGGCCCAGTAGGAATGAACTGATAATCTACCCACTGAACACAGAATTTTTTTTAATGCCAATGGGAGGCACCAAAAAAGTGCAAACTCATAAGTGGTTCTAGTGGAAGAGAACAAAAAAAAAAAAAAACACTGACCAGACCTACAGACCCAAAGACTATTTACTACTTTTGTTAGAACCTTTCAGACCAAGAGTACAGTAAAGCAGAACATGAACAGATAAGTAGAACAACAGTAACATTTAAAGAGTAGGGGACCTAACATGGTGTTAATACTCCTTGTAAAATGCAATGTCAGAGAACAAAATAACTCCTATTACTAGCTTGCTGTTAACAAACCCACCAATGTAAAGTACTACATTGGGAGCATGTGTCGCTATAAGCAAGAGATGGAGACAGACTTTAAAATATTACTACAGAAAGAAACAATAGCCCCTTTCACGTGGCAGGCTCTATGCCGCATTTAGTGGTGCAGAGCAACTGCAACGTTACCTGTCTTGTCATGTACAGGCAACGCGCACCCGCACTGAAAGGGAGCATTTGCTGTCTCGGCATTCCGTTTTGGGTGGTTCATCATTTTTTGCCATCTCCTGGTGCTATCTACAAACATGACAGCAGTCACTTTGCTTTACACAGTCTCTCTCATGAGAGACCCTGTCATGTTGTGGGATCTGGTTCCCATACGTGTTCCCCAGGCTCGTGCAAGTTCTGTGCTCGTCTGTCCAATTCTGTATCTGAGTTCAGCTAAATGTATCCTTAGGTAATGAAAATTAAGCTTGAATTCAGGCAACCTGTTACTTTTTGGAAACAAAGGCCAAAAACTACATTAAAAGTGCTCCAAAAGTGAATCTGTGATACTAGGCATACAGAAATGCATATTCATATCCCAATGGATATGGATATGAATATGCATTAGCACATGCTCAATATCATCCACTTTGGAGCACTTTTAATGTAGCATTTGGCTCTCATTTCCAAAAAGTAACAGGTTTCCCAGAGTTCAGCTTAATTTTCACTACCTGAGGATATATTTAGCTGAACTCTGGCAGAGCAATGTTGGCAAAGAACTCGTCGGTGTGCCCACCCCCCACCCAACACACACACACACACAAAAAACTCTTGGTCTCTCGGCCAGCAGGAAAGACAGCAGAAACACTGGATGAGCCACGAGATCACTGCACGTAGTATGTGTGTAGAAGCACACCGTGATGGCGCTGACAAGAGCAGAGCAAGTGGCTGGGAACTACTCTATTGTAAGTGCTGCTTGTGTGAAAGGGGCTAAAGGGAAATGCAGTGCTTAAAGCACCGGTGCCTAATGGAATCAATGGCATACTCAACTACAAACGATTCTTACAGTGAATAAAGAATAGTACTGTATACTGGTGGGTTTGTTAACTGCAAGCTTGTAACAGGAGTTATTTTGTTCACCAATATTCCAAAGATCTATACCTAGGTCTGACCTGTGTTTTTCTCTCCCACTAGAACCATTTATAAATCTGCACTTTTTTAGTGCCTCCAATTGGCATTAAAAAATGTTTGTGTTCAGTGGTTAGATGATCAGTTCATTCCTAATGGGCCTGGGTCCCTTTTCCCACCTTTAATGGGCAGTTTAGTGAATACCTGACAAACATTAGAACTAGAAATTTTAATGTAATAAAAGTATTTTTAGAAAGGTACACTTTGTGACTTAAAGCTTATGTGCACTGTACATGAGGTCTAGTGGCGCGGCAGTGGCACTATAGTTAGGATTTAACAGGGGTTTCTATGTTAAACCTCAAACTTTGCACTTTAATATCTTTACAACTGTTCAATGGATTTGCAAAAAATTTGCATGCACAGTTTCGGAGGGGGGCTCTTGATGTGTCAAGTTTCGCTTCGGTCAGCTCTGCAGATTCTGGGATCCATGTGAGCAAAAATGTTTAAAAGTAGCCGATTTTGCTGGGGGTTTTCCCTCACCCAATGCCCAGATGGTTTGGAATTTTGGTCTGTAATTTTCAGGGTACAAAGGGATAGGCCCACAGATGTGCCTTTCACTAGGGCTTGGCCAACAAATGTGTCTTTCACTAGTTTGGTAAAAAAAAAATATACATATATATATATATATATATATATATATATATATATACACACATATATATATATATATATATATATATATATATATATATATATATATATATATTAATCCATTCCAAAATTATAAAATTTTTTAATTTTGGTTCTGAGCATACTCAGTACAGTCTTTTGGATAGCTGCTTGGAATGAAAAAAAAATCTGGTTCATACAAAAAAGGATCCTTTTTTTATAGGGATTAATCATTTTCCATGAGGAAAAAAAATATTTTTTGTAATGGCCATCTTGTTTCTGTTTCAAAAAAAAAAAAAAAAATTTCAAAACCCACAAAAATGACATCCTGGACAGACACCTACACATGTATCTTGGTAATCAAGACCCATTTAGGTAGATTATGCACTTTGTTTCTGGAAAAATGACCCAGAAATGTATTTTTGTTTACATTAAAAAAATATTTTTTCATGACCCATTTTCTTTTATTGTATGGGCATACAAAAAAGAACTGGGCCATAAGAAAAGGATGCTTCATACTGGAAAACTAATTTGGACTTAGCCCCCATCCTTTTTCATATGAATAAAAAAAAAAAAGCATACGAAAAATAATGGGAAAATACTAAGTCCAGATTTTTTTTTGTATGAAAGCATCTTTTTTTATGCTTTTTTCATTCATACAACAAAATGATGCTCTCATAAAAATAAGATTTGGGACTTAGTCCTCCCCCCCCTTCCCAATTCTTTTTTCATATGAAGGAATCCTTTTTTGTATGCTTTTTTGTTAGATTTGAAAAAGGATTCCTTCATACGAAAAAGATCTTGGAGTTAATCCCCCCACCCCAAACACACACGCACACACACACACACACACACACACACACACATTTTAGCTTCAACAAGCCATAATTCCCACAGTATTTGTACTTAAGGAACAATCTACATCAAAACAAAGGTTAGTTTTTTTTCCATTTCATTTAAAATTTTGGCAACCAGGAAAGGCTTGTTTCCAGGTGTGACCCAGGGACAATGGAAAACTAGGCAGAAAATGGTTATACAATACAATTAACGAAGTAGCAGTACAGGCAAGTAATTTACATTAATGAGTACTATAAGAATAATACATAATTCCACCCAAAAAATGTAGGGCCCACATAAAAAATATAAAAAAATGCAAAGTCCTATAAGATAACACTGGAACTTCAAGAAGCCATAACACTCTCAATATTTGGACTTAAGGAACAATTTATATATAAAAACAAAGGTCTTAATGAGTACTACAAGAATAGCACATTCTCCTAAACATAAAAAAAAAAGAAAAATAAAAAATGCAAATTCCCATAGAATAACACTGGAACTTTAACAAGTCATACAACAAAGGAAAGAAATTCCTGTTTTGGCAGAAATGGAAGCACAACATAGATGTATGCATGAGACCCTGGGCACCCACAGGCAAATGAGGATACAACTATAGTCTCTCAAAAAGTAAGGACATTCATTGCAAAAACTTTGTTAATGTTCTAGTTAGGGTTAAAACAACAAAAGTAGGGAAATGTGACATTAGGGTTTCCAACCCTAACACTCTACCCCCACCCTGCAGGCAGCAACAGGAAAAACCATTACAGTTTCAACTCTCTTGCATCTTGGCAAATCAGGCGTGGGGTGTACCTTGGGGTTGTCAACTCAAACGCTTGCACCATTCTCATATACTTTACACATCTCATCTTATTTACTAATGGAATGTGGTGAACATTAGGGCTGACGACCCCAAGGCATACCCCCACGCCTGATTTGCAAAGACGCAAGAGAGGTGAAACCATAATGGTTTTTCCTTATGCTGCCTGCAGGGTGGGATTGGGGTGTCAGGAAACCTCAATGCCACATTTCCCTACTTTTTTCGCTTTAATCCTAACTAGTTCATTAACATTTTTTGCAATGACTACATTTATAAACTGTTCTTTTATGCATTTATTAGTACATTTCTTAGAGGAATAAAAATCTGATTTTTTTGTAAAAAATATTTTCGTTACAACTGATCAACTGACCACTGATAATATCTCTCAAAAGGCTTAAAATTAAGTGTGCTCTTCTGTCAGGGGTTGTTTCTGGGAAGATTTGTGAGCAGCTGTAACATCCTATAAAGCCACCCACATTTGATGGGATATCAGTGCAATTAAGGACAGGTTGCAGCACAGTAGCATTTTGTTGACCTGAACATGTAACATGTATTTGGCACTTTAAAATGGTTGGAATTCGCTGTTTGCACTGAAACTTGCACTTTATATATCTGTGGCTGTCTACTAATGGTTTATTTGTTAATGAATTAATTAAATGTGAAGTACTTAAGGACATGCAGAACATGCCGACTCCACTCTCTAAGGAAGCCTCTGTTGAGAGAGGTGATACGTAGGGGTGTCCACTTGGCTGTTTGCTGCACCTATGTGGCTATTGTAAAATTAATACATACATCATACACCGCCCTCCTCAGTGTGCTGTTTCTTTGTTCTTTTTTGTGTCAGTCTGACCTGCTGGTGTGAACTGCGGTACCTTTGGGGGATGGGCAGTGCTCTCCTTCCTGCCTGCCACCAAGCTTGGGGCAGAGCTTGGCATGGATGGAATCGATGTGGACTGGGAAGTCGAGCTAACTTGACTATGTTAATACATCAGTTAGGGATGAGCCATAAAACATAAGAAGCAGGGGAAGGAAAAGCTTAGAGAAAGTGTCCCAGGAGCCTTGGTGAATCTGTGGTATGTGCTTCCTTTGAATTTGTACAATCCTGCAATGTAGGGCTGATGTTACCTAACTTCACCACCCTCGATCCAAGCACTGCTGTGTACCTTATTTTGCTTGGTCTGACAAGACAGTACAGAAGTTAGGGTAACATCAATGCTGCATTGTGTGATCACTCAAACCATGAAACCATGAGGAACAGTAAACCACAAACTCATCAAGGACTTTTTCCACTACATTTTATGTTTTGTGCTTCAACCCTAATAGATGCATTAATGTTGGTTTTTGTAAATGATTTCCTTATTTTTTTTTAAAGTTATAAGTGCTTGCTTTAGCTTTCTGCAGATCCACTGGGCACAGTGCTGTAACTATAATTTGCTTAATACAGGGCACTGTGGGCCCCACGCAAAGCAGCAAACCTGGCATGGGGCAGATCTATAGCTGGCATAGCATTTGTCCTACCTGAAGCATGCACCAAACAGGAACAACTCTGGACCTTTTTTTTTTTTTTTATCTAAGGACCTGATGTCCCTACAGAAAGCAGCAGATCCATAGGAAACTACCCCTGATCTGTAGAATTCTCTGCATATGGACAAAAGCTGAAAACTCATCAGGCAAGTCTAATAGCTGCCACCTGGGTGGTCGAGTGGGGGGGGATCTTAACTAGACCATCCTAAAATTTGAGATTACAGTGTTAAAAAAAAAAAAAAAAAAAAAAAAAAAAAGTTAATGTTACACCAAAAAAAAAGAAAAAAAGTGCGTGGGGGGTTGGGAGCCCCTGCACCTGTGCAGTTCATGTTTTTGAAATGTAATTTTATGGGAATAGCATTTTTTTTTTTTAATTACCCACTACTTTGTTTGATTGCTTTCTCAAATTTGACAGTCACAATGTTTACCACACCACCACCAACTCATAATTTGTGGGTTTGAATTTTGGTCCAAAATACATTATCAGGGACACCAAAGTCAACCTTTTGTGGCCCAAAAAACCCTAAATTCTTGCTAGGTTAGTGATCACAGGCAGCAAACAGATTGACTGCAAGCAGTCAGGTAGGGATGCACCAGCTATCTACTGTTGTACCATAAAAACAAATTATGTAATGGGAATGGCATGGGTGACAAAGGGTAGATGGTTCATGTATTGTAAGGGCTGGATGGGAGGACGCAGTGCATGGAAGAAATGGTTTCAAGTCAGACACTGAGGTTGGACACCAGATGTCATTGGGGGAGGGGGTGGCACAAGGCTAAGCTTCCAAAAACCTTTCCCCCCCCCCTTGGTTATTTCTGACGTCAGAGTAGGGCACCCAGTGTCGGAATGGGGCGGGGGGGGAGTATTACAGGTTACCAGACAAGGAACTGAGCACCTGGTGTCAAAGTGGGGGTACTGGCACAGAAATGCAAAGGTTTTTTTTCCTCCCATCATTACTGACTTACAAGTCAATCACAAAGTAAAAGGCAACTGTTATTTAAATTCATGATCAACTCTTAAGTCAGTTTAGGAATCCTTTAAAACTTTCCCAATCGGTGCAGTATACGGATGGCACTAAGGTGGCAAGAATGAACAATGATGAAGTAAGACTATCTCCCTCACAGTAGGAGGGTCACTAGTTCTGTACTAATTGATTACAGCTTTAAAAATTAGAATACTGCTTCAAAAATTAGAAGCCAAGGTTTCAAACTAGAAGCCAGCTCCCGGACATCACAGGCTTAACTGCCAGCAGAGCTTTAGACCAATAAACCAACATATTTGCTTATTTTGATGACAACTTTGTTTTCTATTTTAGGCACTGCCCCACAAGCACCAGCGCTATATGCTGATTAACCCCATTTTCACTAGCACAAGGTCTGCATGAAACTAGTATAAAAAGACTAGACATTTACTTCAGTAACTGAGAAATAAATATTAGATGGTATCCTCTACATATATTCTCATTCCTGCCATGCCATCATATGGTTGATTTTTACAACTTCAGCCATATCACTCTTATAAATGCTCCTTTCTTCCTCCATCTCCCTCTTCAAAGAAAAGTAATGTTCTGCAGATGCCACTGTAGGGCAAAATATTTCATAACACTCCTCTTCTCACAGACCCGGAGCACTCCAAGGTAATGGGTAATTAACAATGAATGCCAAATAATCTCTGAAAGAAAGGGTCTAGGTCTGTCACCAGCATGGCTGTGTCCAAAATAACATGTTGAAGTGTATTAAAACAGGATGGAGGGATCTGAATCGAAGGGCTCCAAGTGACGTTATCTCATCTTCATCTCAACCAATGACTGAATGTCCAGCACTGTTTAGTCTGCATATGTCTTCCACCCTGTGACTGGGAAATGGGGGTGATTCAAGAAGATGTAACGTCCAGAGTAGTTAATTTAATCTACAAATTAAATGAAGGTCACATTTTTATTTATACGGATATATCTGAAAACTGGTTAGCAGGTTACAATCTTGTTCAGGGGATGCATCTCATTAACAAGAGGGACTTGGTGCAACTGTCCTGCAGACAGAAAGTTCCAACATACACATCGGCCCCATCTACATTCAGGTTAACAGCTGAAAGCCCCCATGTACAATAAAATGATCCAAATGTAAACATTAATCACGATATCCTAAAAACCTTTTAGTTTAACAATACCACAAAGACATTCCAAGGAGGTTTGCCTTCATTTATCCAAACCGGGGTATAAGGAACTTGGCTTTGTCTTCTGTCTCATGAACCCCATCTAGTTACAGTAACTTATGACAACCCGACTACTTATCATGTCTTCAAGGTTGTTACCCATGCATTTATCTCAGCCTAATGCCCAGGTACAAAAAAAAAAAAAAAAAGTACCTGTGCCACCCTGCCACATAAAATAAATCAAAGTGCCACTTTAGAATATTCATTGTATCACCAGCCCCCCCCCCAACCTGATTTTACTGCTTTATTCACTACACAAACATTGAAATGCTTGTAACTTTCACAACACCACTGCTGGGATGCGACCCATCCTGTTTTAAATACTGCAGCCATTTAGACTCGAGTAGCTCCTACATTATGGCAGAACAGGCCCCTAGAAACCCTAGTGCCACTAAAATGCTTCTTTAATGTCTCTAAAAACCCACCAAAGTAGACCCCTCAAGCCGACCACCCTGGCAGAGCCCTCTCCAATGGTTTCTCAGCATCTATGCATAGGAAATATCCAGTGGGCAACTGACTACAAAAGCATCATCCAAACAAAGCACTAGGCAGGCCAAGTGGGTAATGTTAAACATCACACTGTTCACACATGTATGGTTCTACAGTGTATCCTTTTGAAATTCTGCGTAATATATTCTAAACTTCAACACTGCTATTAATCAATACTAACAGACCCCCACACTAGTTATTTTGATTTTTAGCCCAGATATTTACATAAAATGGATAATGTGAAACAGTATCTCAGTACCTCTAAACAACGAGAGCTTTCCACTCGCCTCACATTTTGGATTGCTATGCTCACTTTCTCACCATTTTGGTAGCCTGAATGCTTATTTTTGAGGAATTCTGCAGTATTTTATACCACTGAAAAAAAAAATAGGTATCGTCTACACTGCACACCAAAATATGTCATTAAGTGAGGTGAAAATGTTTTGTAGCCATGTGTTCCTAGGTGTTTTACCCAGTCAAGTTTGTTCCTGCATGTAATGCTACAATCAGTTTTTCACTTCAGCACTTATTTTGATTCCTATACTACAATGAATAAAGCCTTTTTTGCACAACAGTTTACTGATGCAGTGTAAGTCGTGAGGGTGGCAAGTGCTATGAAACATTTTTTTGCCTTGCTTTAATTTAGTGTTTGGCACCACCATGTTAGTGCAGCTCATCCCTCCCCAACATGTTCACAAGTGACTTTAAAAAGATGCACCATAACCGGAGAAGGTTCAGCATAGAGCAACTAGGACGTTCAAGGGCCTAGAGAAATGGAACAGTAGCAGGAACTTGGGAGTAACTGGAACTCTTCACTAGAAAAGGGGAGGTTCTGGAGTCATGCCTGCAGTATTTAAAATACTGACACATGTAGATGTAAGCAGATTATTCATAGCTTTCAATGTTGCTAGAATCTGGACAAGTGCAACACAAGCCGCTGGCAAGCACTAGGCTTAGCTAACCTTAGTGCTAGTCAAGTCCACATTTTGAAAAGGCCTCTGATTGGTGGTAAATGTGACATAAGCTTGAGAACAAGCCAGAGCACTAACCTTTTACTTCAGGTAAAGAGATTTAAGAAACATTTATAGCTCTTTTTGGGGTACAATTTTCACTGACAGGCGAACTGCTTCAGCAAGGAGTCAAAAGCGGGCAGGAATCTATGGTCCACTGTGTGATACCTGACATCAGTAGCGTCTCTGATGCCAGACATCTGTTATGGAGGTTACAGTCAGGCACAATGATATAGAACTGACTGGGCCTGAAGGATATATCGATCTAGCCATTGTAGCCAAAAATGGCCATGCTCCAGGTGTGAGCACTGAGTTTAAAACAAAGGGAGAAAAATGCAGCAGAGCTGGCCAACAAGAGGGAGTCCTGCCCCCACAGCACCAGACAGGGCCAACTATGTAATAAAATACAATGAGCACGCTAGACAATTTCCAATGATCTAGTCTCACCTGATGCCACCATAGTGGGACAACCATCAAAGTGCCAGGATGCTAAGCACAGCTTGGGCCTGTGGTAACATGATGGAAGCAGTGGTTTCGCAGGTGGGACAGATTGCAGAGATGAAAGGAGGACTGCCTAGGTTTTTTTTTCTATTTAAATAACATACATTTTACTGAATTATCATTTTGGGGTGAATTTATGTAAAATTATGCACTGCAAAGGGCAGCTCTGCAAAGTGTACACTTATAGGGCTCTCTGGTGATCAGATCTGCCATGGCAGGTGGGCCTGTGGCTCTCTATCTTGAAAAGGTTGCAGACCCATTAAAAAAAAAATAATAATAATAATAAAAAACCAGCACAATGCAAAACTGCCATTCCTCAAAAATGCTGCAAATTACCCAGGACTCAGGGAATGATGTGCAAATACCGTATGTTATATCCTCCAGACGATACACACTGGATCAAAAGGTTATATTTTAAAAAGAGAATGTATTTATTTATTTAGTTTTTGTTGACCGGATAAGCGCACTAGGCAAATCCTGCCTATTTTCAGGCACGACCCGGGGGAGGGGGATACAGATGAATGTCAACTGACCTAGAACCAGATTAAGCTGTTGGTGGTATTTTTAGTGAATAACAAATTAAATTCACAAAACAGGAGTCTGCATCTGAAATGTACAGTGATCTTCAGGAATCCAAAGAGCAGTACAGAAGTAAGGTTTGTCTGAATAGTCAGGACCCTTTTGACATAGATTAATTTGAATTTGATGTCAGTTGCTACCCTCTGCCTAAACTATGGCTGTTACTGGCACTGTAACATTGCAACTATTACAAAAGAAGTGTCCCCAGTTAACACAGCCTGTATTAAAACTAAAAGCAATAGAAACAGATATTGTGAGTATATTTGTAACAGAAATATTGGCTTTGAAAGGATTTTGTTAACAGCAGTTTTTTCCAATTACAACCGCTCGGTGGCAAAAATATTGTATGTGCTGCTTAAGTAGCTAAAGGGAAGAGTCTGTTTCTCAGATGCATGGAAAGTGTAGGACCATATACTGTAACAAAAAAAAAAAATTAAAAAATGCATGCGCGCGTGAACAAATACACACACACACACTTGTGATGAGCAGCTGAGCAGCAAGGTTCTAACCCATTTCCAAGTGGAATTAAGTGCTCTGGCCTCATCCTTTCTAATTTTAAAACAGATGATGTACTGTGACTGTATCCCCATATAGTACTGTAGACTTTTTTTCCCCTCGTGTTTGTGTGTGTGTCTCTCTCTCTCCAAAAGCACACTTGTGACCTCCCAACACCTTGGCACAGTTTCACATTATGGAGGGGTTGTAGGATAACAGATAGACCAGACACCGAACTTCAAGTTCAACACACAATCTCTGTGTGATGTTTATTCAAAATAACCTTCAGAAATGGCATGTTCCTTCTTCAGTACATCAGTTTGCAGCAATAGACTATGAATGCACTTAGCCAGCACCTACTGACACAGATCTGCCCTAAACATTTTTAGTGAAAACCCTTCATCCCTATGTGGTCCTTGTTTGCTTGGGTAGTGGGGACTCAAGAAAGGGGGAAAAAAAAAAAAGCAAGCTATTAACAAAGAACCTCAATGCAGAATCACTGAAAAAAGGCTTACCCCAAAGGGCACTAGCAACAAATCAAGTTTCAAAGAAATACATCATACATACTTCCATAATACAAAGCATCATAGGATATATGCAAATCACCATGACATTTCAGACTTGTTCAACTTACAGCAATTTACATGCATTTTAAATAGCACAACTAACTTTATTTTCATAATAGTCACCTAGTACTTTTTACCTAGTATCATGGTATTTTCAGCATTTACAGGTTTCATAAACGTAAGGTATATACACATCAATGTATTTTATGACATAGTGCCATTACATATAAATCCAACAGTGAAAAACACAACCTGTTTTACATACGTGAGGAGGTCACCACAATAACCTCCCTATACGAGGACCTGAGAGGGAAAAGGAAAATTAAAGAGGACAGTATAGCACAGTCAAGAAAGGAAAGGGGGTGCCCATAGGTGGCCACCCCTATGGACTAGACATTGTAAAGGACAGATTAAGCTAAGAAATAGAAGAACTGTTGCAACAGATTTAAGAAAAGGTTGGTCCTCATGAGTGGTAGAAGCTCCCTGTCACACACATACAACATGGGGCTTCATTCTGACAACGATGCTTGTTGCCCACCCCAAATGTCTCCTTGCCCCGCCACTGGTACCATGACAATGCAACCGCTGCATCATGCACGTGGAGCAGGCTTACCTACTCTACCCTCCCCAAGTGCTGCTGTGGCACGAAACTGCAATGCCATCTTTCTCTTGCCAGAAAAGTGCTGCCAGCAAGCAGCAATCCTGATCTGGGATTGCAAGATCAAGGAAAGCCCAGGCTTGCTACAGAATCTGGGTCCCCATATGGTAGTGCAATGCAATACCATAGAGACAATAGGGTGGCCCCACCAAGTGGCTCATTTAATATGGAAAACAACAATTACAAAGGAGCAAGCACTAGGACATGGTGCTTCAATGCCCAAAAATACACACAAACCAAAACATACCAAGGGCACTGGTCATAAAAAACTATTTATTAAAAATACATTACAAAGGTAAGAGATGCCGGACGTGTTTCGGATTCTTCTTACATCCTTTCTCAAAGGCTAAAATCTCTCAAAAATGTGACCTTTAAATACACATGAAAAAACTCACATCATTATGACATCATAAATAATCATGCATATAAAACAGCTGAAAAGCAATCAACTTTGCTTCCCAGGGCAACCTCTTCTATGGGGCTTGCAAACTGTGCAAAACATTGTAAAACTGGACTGCGCTGTGCCCAAGGTGTTTTGGCGCAGTTGCAGCCGACAGTGGGACGGACGCAGGGCTGGATGCAAGCCCTGCATCCACATTTGAAAATTGGGCCCAGAGTATTACATGATCTGGCTCACCTCTATTGCCAAAATGTCTCCAACTGCACTCCGCTGAGGCTTTTCTTTTAGAAGACTAAAAGTAAAGACTCAGACTAAGAGGTGACTAAATTCTGCTGCAGGGTATAAACCCTGGAATATCCTCCCATGAAACAACTGTGCGGTTCTCATTCTGGAATCGTTTACACAGACCCTGAAACCCTTGTGATGAGCTGTATATATCTGTCCATGATCCAACTAGCCTAGGGGGTGTATACGACAATGTTATAAGTTATATTATGACCAATCCAGTCCTTGAGCTATGCTCCACTCCTATGTATGATGACCTGTATATATCTGTCAGTTGAACTAGCTAGTCTAGAGTGTATAATCTGAAATGTGCTTACTACTGTATGTTTCCCCTAGCATCAAATGATGCATTTCCCACATGTTTGTTTACTGTGACAAAAAACTGTACTCTCTTTGCCATATCTCCTTGACTGTTGTTCCTCATGTTGTACTCTCCCGGGTCGTTCCTGAAAATAGGCATAATACTTGTCTAGTGTACTTACCCGGTAAACAAAAACTAAATAAATAAGAGTTATTGGTGTTTCTGTATTAAGATGTGCCTGTGAAGTTTTTGTATTGTTGCTGGTTTAGTGCAGTAATGCTATATTTTGACATTCTTACACATTGTGCCGGCCTTTGGAGTTCAAGGAAAATGATCTATCAGCTAGCCCACCTGAATTAGCAAGAGCCACCTGAAGGAATGAGGATGCCTAACAAGCCACAAACATCTGCATTTAGAGCCTTAGCATTTCTCAGCAGGGGACACACTCACAGGATCAAGTTTTGAATTCTGCACATTACAGCTACATAAGACACGAAGACCAAATTACCACTGTGTTGTGTGCGCATAAAGAACTCAGGAAATGCAGGGTTTTCTGATTCTTAAAGTGCTGCCAGAGGATCAGGGTATCCTTGAAGTCACTTTGGGAGAAAACAAGGTTTTGACAAAACAATAGACTTAGAGCCATAAACCATGGACTAAATCCTTATAAAAGTAAAGTGTGTTGTTCTTGGAGTTGTAAAACTCAGCAGTTTGGGTCTGTACACTAGAAAGTTTTCATCACAGCAATGACAGCACCAACAGGTTTAAAATGTGGGCCAGACTGGACCCACTGCTGTAAACAATGAGGGTCAAAAACCAATTAAATGAAGATTTATTTTTAAAGTACACTTTTCCTTCAAGCATTCTTATAAAGTAAGGTAATCACTCTGGACCCACTGGCAAAAGAAAAGGAGGTTCATGTCTGGGTAGGTTGTAACGTTTGCCCTTATGGTGCATGTCAGCACTGTCCCTGCATCAAAGAGACTTCTTTGGGTGGGGTGCCATTACTTTACTACTGTCAGCGCTGGCAAGGCTGCAAGACTTTTATGCTAACAGTGGAGCATCTCACAAAGTAGTCTTAGTTATGGTCTGTACACCAGGATGTTTTCATCAGAGACTTATTAGGTTGACATGACTTTCTGACCGCAGACAGTGTAGACCAGGCCTAAGGTCTTCTATGCTACCCCACTCGGGGAATGTCCTACAAATGATGCAAGCTGTATTTGTGCCACATTTGGAACCAACTACTAGTCACCAAATATGTATGCAAAGGCACTATTTATTAAAGCTGGAGTAATCAGACACATTTACTAAAATATAGGAATTTCTGTTAAGTTCTGGCATTACTTAACAGCTAATTTACAGCTAGATGTGTTGCCTAACGCTAAGCCCTACAGCCCACCCGCCTGCTAAGGTACCCCAGCTAGGCACTATCCCCCTCGCCTCCCTGGTGATGCACTTTTACTAGTGGTTATGTTACATATATATACTAGCGGTTATGTTTTATATTTCTATCTCAACCCAGGGGAGATCCTATACCACCACGTTGCCTCTGGCCTGTTTGTATACTTACTGTCCACTGTGTTTGCTGATTTGTAATTCCTTGGCTATGTTACCCCTTAATACCCTTGCTGTTTTATCCCACTGTTGGAGCATGCTGCTCCTGGTTTGTAACGTCAACATTGTATTTCTCCTACGTACACCTTGTAATTCTCCCGGGTCACACCTGAAAATAGGCACTGGTTGTCTAGTGTGCTTACCCGGTTACCAAAAGCAAATAAATAAATAAATTTAGCCTTACTTAATCACAGTACAGTATTTACAAGGTTATTCATTAAAAAATATTGGTATTATGGGCTTAGGTACAGTGCCCACAAAATACTAAAAACAACTAAAATATAAGATACAGATAACCCTTTCCTCTTTAGAAAATGAACTATAATAATATTTTTTTTATCTGTCCGGCATATTAGTGAGATACAAAGGAGGCAATGTCCAGTGGTTGGCGCGCAGGATGGAGAATCAGGAAATTACAGTTTCAAACCTCGGGAGAGCCGAGTAGAGCAAGTCAAGTAACCTCCCAGTGCTCCAGGCCACCCAGCTGTGGAAATGGATACATGCAGGACACCACCAGAAATAAGACGTTGCATGTCTGAACTATCCTGGGTAGACAAACTGCAAAAATGTTGGCAAAACATGTAGAGCACTGCAAAGAACTAGACACATATTACCACATAAAGCGATACTCCCAACATGAAGTTCTCATCCCTAACACATTGGAAAGCCTACTTTATCTTTACTATAGCACGCTTAAACTATAAACCTGGCATACCATTTCACAAGGTTGGCCGGGGCAGCTTCTTAAAACCATAACACCACATCTACTGTTTTTTTTTTTCCACAAACTTGTCAATTCCTGTCAGTATCAGGGTTTTAAAATGCACAACCTCTGAATACCCCATATTTTGTGTGTTGCAGAAGCGGAGTGTGAATTATTTACTTGTGTTAGGCCTGTGGGATAGCTCATGCCTCAATCTGCTATGGAAATGACCACACAGCTGATTCATTTTATCATGGCTCTGAAAGGAATGGACTGAAGGGCAGGTAGTTGTGAGAAAAAAAAAAAAAAATCAGTCCAGAGAACACAAAAAAGGCCTGTTCTTAGTGTTCAGCCCCTGCATGCAAACTGCTTTAAATTTTTTCTGTACCCATCAGCCTGAGGAGTAAACCTGCTATTCTGAAAAGAAGACATGAGTCTGTGCAAGACCAAAGAAGATCACTTGCGCATATAGCAGAATAATATGGGAACAATGGACTTCCAGCCCAAATTCCTTGTTATGCCCCCCAAACAGATCACCTACAGTATGCAGTACAAGGAATGCACTGTCCCCATTTTCTGTGCCAACTGATGGCACTGTAAGGTACGGTACTTGATGCGTCAGTCACATCCGCTTCACCGATGAAAAGCTCTTCGAGTCAGATATTCCAAATATTTCCCCATGCAATTCAGCTGATTACCCATATTCCGGAACACTAAATATGGTCAGAAAAAATTCTTACATGGCTAGAATTTCTAGGGGCATCAACAGAATTTACAATAATGAAAAATTCTGGTTATGTCTCTAGAAACTCAGGGAAAGCTTTTTTTAATGTGTCTGCCCCTCCCCCAAACCCCCAAACATTTACTTTGAATGTGTAACACAGATGCATCTTTCTTTATTTCAAAATTGATGACTGTGAGACACACACTAAGCCAAAGCTCATTTCTAGGTGCAACCGGGCAAGAGTAAGTGACAGGTACAAGCTGGTTGGGATGACAAATGAAAATTTGAACTAAAGTACAATTCAGCAGAGTTGCAATAAAGTCATAAAACTGAAAAAAAGTGAAAATGGGTAATGCGATGTTGCATGTGCAAATGTTCTGACTATCTCAACCTTTTTACTGTTTCACTGAAAGGTTTACCTCAAGCCCGGAAAGGGCAAACAGAGACAGCACTTTTATTTCTTCCCCCCCACCCCAACCTTTTTATTCAGGAGTTCCACATTACACGACACAAACTGAAGTGCAGAAGAAAATGGCATGTACTGTAACATACTGCCTGTGCATATTTGCTAATTGTTCTGATTTCAGGACTCTATTTCTTGCAGCAACATACTTGCTAATACATTTCTGGCCCACCATTGATATTTCTAACAAATGTACATTCTGGTGATGTGCCTGGAAAGCTTGGGTAGGCACTGTACTGCAAGAACAGTATTTTCAAATGTGCCCAAGCATTCAGACGGCCCTAACTGTTCCATAGAGAGCACAGTTTCTCACTTGATCACATGTGGTAAATACATACCCTGCTCCAGGACCAACACAGCCTTTTTCCATTTCTCCCAGAAATGGGTTGCTTTGACAAGAACTCAGTTCTCCCTCCTCCTACAAAACTCTGTGTGAGAGTTCTTGCTCATCTAATACCTTCTTCTACTGAAATTAAAGGAAAGTTACACCTCTTAGAGACAATACTTCTTTCCAACAAATCCAGAGTTCACAGTTCCACCATCCAAAGCATTTCCAATGAAAACATAGAGCCTGCTCTAAAGATACTCTTGGAAACAGGATGTTGCATCTCATAAAGGCTTTCCCAGATAAAGATTTTCTATGTCGTTGATCTGTTTATTGAACATTTTTCAGTACAAATATACAACAGACCACATACAGGTTATCCTTGCTTTGCATGCATTTGAAGTACATCCATAACAGTGACAGACTGATTGCGTTGTTACAATGAAATAAAAGTGATATTTAATTATCAATACATTTGTTTTTTGTCTTTACTGCTATGCTTGTGTCGATGCTAGACATGCTAACATTCTGTTGGATCTACCTTGCCTGGATATGATCAGAAGGGTTCAAAACATCCTTCAGAAAAATTAACCCAACCTACTAAACCTAACATTAGTAGCTGGTGTTATGTAGCCAGAAATCATTTTTTCTGGTACAGCACAGTAATATTGAAGCTCGTGTAGTCTAGATGTCACTTTTTTTGCAGTGAGAATATCCGAGGTCGTAGTAGTCTCTTGTTTACTCCAGTCCTACTGACATATGCTCCCCTCTGAAATATGATACTCCTCCTCCTCCGGTTACTCCCTTACCTCCACCCTATACAGTTACCTCTCCCTCAGCTGTTCTTACTTTAAACTCTTCTTAATACCTATCCCCAGTTTCTGCCTTCCTACCCTAACCCCCCAGGCAAGGTTCTCAACATCTGGAAGGGGGAAATCAGGAAATGGCTACCCCCTCTCCTCATATTCAGTTCTTGCCTCCCCCCCCTCTCCACCTGCCCTTCTGGGTCATCCATGTGCACACCCTACCCCCATCCTTTTTGCTCCAACAGCACTTGCATACTACCGCGAGCCTGCTCCTGATACACTCATGCGCTATAAATGTTTCTGTCACTTTATTACTGTTTTGTATGTTTATAGGTTCTTTTGTACATTTTTGGACATATATTGTAATTTACCTAATGTTCCTCTACTGTTTATTGTATAATAACTTGTGTTCCAACTGTTGCATAATCTTACAATGTTGCATTGTTTGTACTACCTACATACTATTGTATAACTGACCATCCCTTAGGTCACACTGTGAGACGAGCAACTTGTTGCATAGTGTGCCCTCCTGGTGAACCATTTCAATAAATAAATAAATAAAAATATGCACCTCCCCCCAATTCAGATCACAGAGTTGCCCCATAAAGGTGCCAGGCCTGGGCATGCCATATCTATTTTCAGTCACTTTTGTAGATGCCTCCACTCTTGTATCGAGTTACCTGTTGTGGGGTCTTGTTTCTCTATCCCATCAGGGGAAGCAAATAGACTGTTGGATGACCACCCCCCAACTGTGCTGCTTCCATGTTAAATCGGGGAGGGGGCCTGATCTTAGGTAATAAACCATCTGGAGGTTTCAGCTGCATGGTAGGCCCAGAAGTAGCCCTTAAACCAATGAAATCCCCACTGCCATTTGTGCCAGTGGGATCTCAGTTTGTTACAGCTGTACCTGGGTGTTTGCCCTTCCACAATAAACTACCTATCATTTTATCCATGTTATCAAACCAGCAATTAGGGATATGTATTGGTATGTGTGAGAGAAGATGGAATAGTTTAGGCACTGTAACAATCTTAATGGCCTCTATCTTGCCTGCCACTGAAGGCTTTACCGGTGCACAACTTTCCTACTCCAGTCTGAGTTCCGTAAGGAGACGGGTGAAGCAGAGATTACACAACTTCTCAATATGTGGCGTGACCTTCATCCCATTATAAAGTCTGGTGCCCATCAGTGGCTTAGCAGCACAAAGGTGATTCAGCGTAAGGATTTCAGTTTTAGACTGGTTAATCTTGAGGTATATAACCCTGAAGAATTAGTTTAACAGGTCCAGAAAAAGAGGTACAGAAGTCTGGGCATTATCGAGTAGTAATAGGAGGTTGTCCACAGAAAACAACACTTTATGTTCCTCATTAACTACTACAATTCCTTGTAGCTCTTTGCATTGACAGAATACTGCTGCTAGTGGCTCTATGGCCAGCACAAACAGGAGGGGAAAGAAGGGGCAGCCTTTCGTGGTGCCTTTGGCCACGTGAATGGAAAGATTTTGTTAACATTTTCTCAATGTATGTAGAGGGCAAAGGACTGAGGTCACACCTTCCTCTACACATATTCTTAGTCCAGTCTGGGGAATGTGCGCATATTTGCATGCGAAACATGTACGTAGTTCGTGAATACAGCCAACTCTTTTCAACAAGACTAGATAAAGTAAAATCCATCACAAATGGAATTTCTAGCAATTTCATGGTGCATAACATTGTAATAACATCTGAGGATGGCATCCTTGTATGGGGCGTGAGTGATCAGACTGCTGGCACCAGGTCATTTTGTACTGCATGCCAATAATAGCAGTCCCCAAAACCAGGAACAGAGCTCAAAGCAATGAAATATTTCCGACCATAAGAGCATGTTCTTTCTGGGAACAGCACAGCTGTACTGCTTCAGAGAAATGTACTGCAAAAAAAATATAAGATGCCCACAACCTTTGCTAAGCTACAATCCAGCAAATACAACCATCAGCCTTGCAATGGGAAAATTGCATACTTCTACTCTGTTGGTAGCCGATTTCTGAACTTCTGTAAATATTCTTGTCATTACAATTAGGCCTTTATAGTCAGATATTACTAATCTAATGGCTGAAATTAGTCAAATCAGGACTGATGTCTATGGTGACCGACTCCTCAAAAATAAATCTGCTGAGAAACAGCAGTTGCCTATAAAAAAAAGTGTACAAAAAGCATTTTTTGTTGGTATAGAAAATATACTTAAAGCAAAACAAAAAAAGGAAAAAAGCCCCCCACAGTGAACATCAACATGTTGATAGTATTGCCCAAAAACATAAAACGCTGTACATTCTGCAAGGGAGGGTGGGAGTGGGGGGCTCTGAGATTCCAAAGAAGCTTTTCTCTAGAAATGGTGTGCAATTATTCCTGTGTGGTATTATCTCTATGAGCTCCTTACTCCCTATGACCTGAAGAGAGCTACTTGTTCCATGAGTTATTAGATGTCCCATCTTCTATTTGCAGTCACAGCCACTGCACGCAGGAACTCAATGGCTAAAGAAACTGGGCTGCCCAATTCCCAAGTACTTTTAAAAAAATGCTACAGAGTGATTTGTACAATCCAGCTTCTTCGGATCAGTTGTGACTTTTATGTTACTTACATAGAATTTGTCAGCAGATCAGGACCACTTGGACCACCCAGTCTGCTCATTTAACCCTACCTACAGTATCCCCACAGACCCTACTCCAGTTCTTTCGCCTCTCCCTTGTTCCTTTCCATTAAGACTGTCTTGTGCCTGTCCCAGGCTTTCTTGAATCCTTCCACTGTTTTTGCCCCAACCACCTCAGCTGGTAACCTAATCCAGGAATTCACCACTCCTTCCAGGGTATTAAATAAGCCACGAAAATCGATTAGCAATTTTATGAGTGAAAGTGCTAATCAGCTGTGACAATGCATAGCACTTGGCACAGAATGATTAGCAAAATTTTAAAAATATACATATAGTTCCGTTAATGGTGTCTAATGTGCCATGTATTCACTTAAAAAATTATTATCAGTCTTCTGCTATGCATTTCTGGAAATGATTAGCATTACTCCACATTTTGCATAGTGTTTTGCTGTGCTATACCATCTATTTAGTACCCTGCTTTCTGTAAGAACTTTCTTGCATCTCTCCCGAATTTACCCCGTTCCAGCATCATGTCATGCCCCCTTGTTCTTGAGCACATGTAACCCCCATCCAGGTATGCCATTTCTATCTTAACAGCTCTACCTGGTGGGCTGGGTTTGGGAAGGAATATGTTACTCAGCACATTGGCTAGGTTTGGCTACTCTGCAACAAGGGCACCCAAGTAACTCTGAACAAAGGAAGCAATAACTGTAATGTCCAACACCAGAAGTGGAATTCTAAAGTGTGGCTTTTATTCATGTCCAACAGAATAAACAAAGCATAGATGGACCCCCACGGGGCTACACTCCTGGTAATACAGATTTATGGAGATCAGAACACATCCTCATTCACTTTAGCCCTCAGGCTCTGAAACACACTGGGCACACAGCCCGAGCTTGTATGCTGCTCTGGGTTTTCCCTGGCTCAGCTCCCTTGCCAGCCCTTTGGACACTTTCCATATAGCACGGAAACATTTACTGGTGGCTCCCTAAAAATCACCTATGAGCTCTTCTGCTCCATCAGGGAATCTTCCTCATCAATCCCACGTCTGGGTACTTTCCTCAGGCACTGGCCAAGTACCTGAGAGAAAGCGACAGGTGTCCCAAAGCAAACCAGTAGAGGTGAATTTGGTTACTACTGATGGGGGGTGTCTCCCACCTCTCGCTCCCATAATTCATACCCGGCCATTTCTGTGGACTGACACCTCATCCTTTAAAACACTTTGCTGTGTAGATTCTCTTTAAATATATTCACATTCAATCTACTGTCTTTATCTCCCATTTGTGCTGAACTTGAACATACTTAATAAGTGGCAGTGTCCATTACTCTAGACACCCCCCCCCCCCCAAGAGTTAAGCAGTCCAATCCCCACATCTTCCAAACTGTACCTGGCTGTCTTTTCCTGATTCCAAAGCAAAAGTCACTTTAATTTTCATCTTGATTTAGGTGGAAACAATTGGCCCATTAGCAAAGTGAACTCACCCCTTGGTTGCAGGTGCCCCACAGGCATTTTCTCCTCAAATAAATCTCATCCAGAACTTCTGGTGCCTCCGCATGTACTTAAAATCAGGCAGCTTCTTTCTCCCTAGCCAGACTGGGGGGGGGGGTTGCCCCTGGAAGCAGGCTGATTCCTTCCCCCCAACCCCACAGGGATGGGGCCCTGGACCACTGAAAGCGGTCTCTACCACTTCAATGTGCTCCTGTTGTGTTCCTCTTCAGGTGAGAATACACACCTAAAAAGAAAATAATAGCTCTCTGACAGAGCTTAGAGTTCTGAGGGCCTGCTTACAGCAGAACACCTCTACTACAGACTGCAACAGACTCCACTGAACTAGCTACAAATTCCCCAGCATTCTACTCTAACCTCCAACTGCAACATTCCAGTGTGGCTTATGCAGCTACGACAGTTCTAAAATGAAGTCATCCCTCAGTCTCAGCTGAGACTGAGAACAGAGTGAGACAGCGTGAAATCCATTTAACTGGAGTTTCACAAGCTGCCTTCCCTGCCTACCACTAGGTCTTACTGGGATTCTAATAACCCAGGGTAACAGGGGGGTTACACTCACCCTGAGCCAGGAAAATGACTGTCCACAGTCATTAGTTACCCGACATAGGCCATCCTACCCTATGTGCTACCTATGGAGAGGGGTGATCAGGACCCCTCGTACCATGTGCCAGGTACAGGCAGGCAACACTAAGGGCCCAGAGGCCATCGGCTGATGCATCAGCCTCTACTCTACCTGCTGACTATAGGTACCCAGTGGCTCTGGAAGAACTGTCCAAAGCACAGCCCTATTAGATCAGTACTGCGGCCCCTACGGCTGTTCAGAACCACAGCCTGTCTATCCCCCAACCCTCTAGGGAAACCTGTCTGCCTCTAACTTAAAATTTCCCAAAACAAAACAAACAGGGGACCTCCCCAACCCTGGACACCATGCAACCACAAACTAGGAGCTAATACCATACACCATGCATTACTCCCACACTCCCCCACAACCATACCTGTGGGAAAAAAGTTACGCACAGTAACAACAACAGCAACAACAGTACTTTAAATACTACATTCTAAAGTACTACTGAGGAACTCCGCTGAGTCCTTCCTCCTCTTCTTGTCTTCTCTTCTATCTTCTTCAGGAACACCTGCAAGAGAAAGAAAGACAACACACACTCCTAATCTGCATACACAGTCTATCTAAACCCCTACCATCTAAACACTGGAGAATCCCTTTTGTTTTTAGAAAAGTAAAAAAAAAAAAAAAAAAAACAGAGTATAAACATTAGAAAACAGTAGAAAACAATTACATTATTTACAATACACAATATTTGGGGTATGCAGTGCCCTAAAAGTCCCATCTAGTGACCACAGTGCCCAAAGACAAGTCCATTAAAGAGTCTCTCCTGGGCCGGAGCCCAGTGAAGCACAGTTCTAGCAGGCCAAAGTTCCAAAGGGGAAGAGTCTTTGAGGACAGTTCAAACATCTGAAGTCTGTTAGTGTAGGGTGTGTACTGCAATGTCATAAGAATAGAAAAGTCTGGACTTGCCAGTCCCTTGTAGAACAACACAATACCACACCTGGTCCTCCTGAAGGCTCTCCCTGGCAGCATTCTTCCAATACAGCTGGGCAGACATCTTCCGGGAAATGACAGGTCGGCACATCTGGAAACTGCTGGGTTGATGTCATCTCTGGGGATGGGACCTTGGAACAGGAACAAAATGGAAAACAGCTGGTCTGAAATCATCCAATACCCAGGTGAAGAATCAGGATACAGCTGGGCTGGTGACTTCTCTGGATCTGAAGTCATCTGGTGGGCCAGTCGATGGATTCTGGAAAGCCAGTACACTGCAGAACTGATGAATGTGGGGCACCCGAGTCCTGGACATCCAGACTGGCGGAACAACATAGGTACAGCAACAGCTGGAGTGGCAGCACTGGCTACCACTGCTCTGCTTTCCATTTGGTAGGCATGGGCACATTCACAGGAAGGTCTTTGCATTGTGGCCAACAGCACAACTGGTTAGGCGCTTGAATTATCACTCTGTCTGGGCACTCATAATTCACACTGTGAAAGGTTTAATGTCCCTCTCCATCAACAATTCGAACAGTGTCAATAAACAGTGTTCTGCCTCTTTTCCACTGGCTGTATTTTTCTTGAAACATTCTGTTCTTGACATGCTTGTTTGCACCAGGATGCACATATTTCATTGCTTCTTCCCAAATCCAGGATTTTCTGCTTTTTTCAATCTCCTCCCAGACTCACCGAGGAAAGGTAGGAAAGGACATCCCGTAGATTTCATTCGCTTTCCTATTAACCAGTCTTTCCTCTTTACTAGCTTTGGTCAACCTGAGACCTATGGCCTGGCTTGGGGTGGCCAGTCCTGGTTCTGCCAGCTACGCATTCTTAACAACACAAAAAACGGATCCCTGGCATCTTCTTGCACAGCCAGAGCAGTGGAATCACCACTCTCTTCCATGCATTCCTCTGAGGCAAGAGCTTGAGGCTGTGTGCCATTTCCTTTTTCACAAGGCCACATAGGTTCCCCCTCTTCTTCTTCCTCACCGAGAATCTGTTCCCAGGAGTGAGCAGTCGTCCTCATTCCTGAGTCTGTCCACTCTTCGCTGGGCGTGGAGGTCGAAACCTCCCATTCAAAGGCCTCCCTCATCTCGTCTTCACCTATGAGACTTGGCTAGGCCCCTCTCTCCAAGGGTCTACTGATGCTTTTCCTGAAATGTCTCTCTGCGACTCAGACTCTGAAACATCAGCACATTGTTCTGTCTGTAAATCTGCACCCTCTTGCTTTGTGCCACACTCTGAGGGGGCCTTCTCTAATAAGCTCCATCTGGTGCTGTGTGCGGCCAACTGCAGGTTCTTTAACTTTTGTCCATGTGGGAGCCAAACGAATCTTGGGTGCTTTAAACAAACCATATTTCTCTATGCACCCAGAACAGTGAGGTACCATGAAGACGTCCCTTCCAGCATTTAAGCACATCACACATACTCACACTGGAATATCCAGGAATCGCCACATGAGGAGGCAGTCATCCCCATAGTAACATCTCTCAATGTCCCTTAACTTGTTAACTTCTACTGCTATCACAGCCCCGGGCATTATCTGGGTAGCGGGCTGGTCCTGAAGCCATAACTGCAGAGAAATACAAAACAACGCTCACCATTATTTCAAGTCCCACATCACTGAAAACTTTCTTTCTCTTTCAAAACGGCTCCTCTGCTGCTGTGTTTACATTACTACCCCACCCTGTAATGGCGGCAGCAGCACTCCTACGCATCAACATTTAATAATTGGGTCAAGCCACTGCGCATCCGATTTACACACTCTACTGATAACTTTACTCAAACTGCACAAACTTGCACTGTTCTTTTTCCTAGCACATTTATATGATTTACCATAGATTTTTTACTTCACTGAAGACATTGCTCTAGATTACAGTCCCTTAAAGCCTCAGTATTTCATAGCACAGGATTGCCTGTATTTCTTGCTGCATATCTGATACAACTCACAGTCTCTCACATGGCCTTGAAAATTATACTGCCGCTGAACCTATAATTATGCTCACAGTCGATTGCTTAGAATTCTTGCTTTTGCTGGTAAAACTGAACACAGTCCTGCTTTGCAAAGCGATTACAATACTACACACAGATTAAGCTGGCTTTTGGCAAAATCACTTAGTTTGAGCAATTATTTCTGTTGGTTGTTACTCACTGTTATCAGTAGCTGTTTGCTGCAATGGAAAACAGCCTGCAGCCAGTCTTGGCGGCCTTTGGAAATAAGCGGGTTGGCAGTCCTGCCGATCATCCCTCTGAACACCACACCCACAGTCCAGTCGATCGAGATGCGGGTTGAGCCCAAATTTAAACAGAAAAGTCAGTTTTTTAAACTTTAACAGCGCTTTCAGTCACAGCGATGCTCCTCCTGGTAAGCCAGTTCGCACACTCCACTCCCTCTTGAATGATGTGCAGTCACTCTAGAGCTGACTTGGGGGCAGGACTGATTGCAGTCTCACCAATCACTCCACACCATGCAAATGAGCCTCTTTCCTCTCGTGCTGTTCTCCTCACGGCGATCGTCGAGCAGGCAAATTTAAACGCAAAACCACACTTTTTTTTTCCCAACTGAAGCTCCTTGGCAGGAGCCCATTTCAACAATTTTTCATGGCCATTAAGCACAACAAGTCTCTCAGTTCACACAGAAAACATTTCCAACATCTAGGGCACAATTTTCCTTTTGCTACCTGCAGTTTTCCACACTTTTCTTTGTCATAAACACTTTTAAAAGCTGGCAAATGCTGTAATTTGATGCAGGACAAGGGCATACATTCTCAGGCTTTACTGCTCCTTGGTAAACAGTTGGCATTTTAATAGCAGCACATGGATAACAGCACACAGTGGTACATTAGTTAAACATTGCTTCAGTTGTTTTGGGCTACCCACTGTCGGGATAACCAAATCACTAGCCATTGTCCGAGCGACCTTTCTTACATTCCTCCCTAAATTCCAAACCCAAATCCTCAGCGGTGCCTCCATTTTCGTAACCCCCATCCAGGTATGCCGTTTCTATCTTGACAGTTCTACCTGGTGGGCTGGGTTCGGGAAGGAATATGTCACTCGGCACATTGGCTAGGTTTGGCTACTCTGCAACAGGGGCACCCAAGTAACTCCAGACAAAGGAAGCAATAACTGTAATGTCCAACACCAGAAGTGGGATTCTAAAGTGTGGCTTTTATTCACATCCAACAGAATAAACAAAGCATAGATGGACCCCCACGGGGCTACACTCCTGGTAATGCAGATTTATGGAGATCAGAACACATCCTCATTCACTTTAGTCCTCAGGCTCTGAAACACACTGGGCACACATCCCGAACTTGTACCCTGCTCTGGGTTTTCCCTGGCTCGGCTACCTTGCCAGCCCTTTGGATACTTTCCATATAGCATGGAAACATTTACTGGTGGCTCCCTAAATCACCTATGAGCACTTCTGCTCCATCAGGGAATCTTCCTCATCAATTCCACATCTGGGTATGTTCCTCAGGTACTGGCCAAGTACCTGAGAGAAAGCAACAGGTGTCCCAAAGCAAACCCGTAGAGGCGAATTTGGTTACTACTGATTGGGGGGGGGAAGGGGTCTCCCACCTCTCGCTCCCATAATTCATACCTGTCCATTTCTCTGGACTGTAACACCTCATCCTTAAAAACATTTTGCTGTGTAGACTCTCTTTAAATGTATTCACATTCAATCTACTGTCTTTACATCTCATGTGTGCTGAACTTGAACATACGTAATAAGTGGCTGTGTCCATTACTCTAGACCCCCCCCCCAGAGTTAAGCAGTCCAATCCCCACATCTTCCAAACTGTACTTGGCTGTCTTTTCCTGATCCCAACGTAACAGTCACTTTAGTTTCATCTTGATTCAGGTGAAAACAATTGGCCCTTTAGCAGCGCGAACTCACCCCTTGGTTGCAGGTGCCCCACAGGCATTTTCTCCTCAAAGAAATCTCGTCCAGAACTTCTGGTGCCTCAGCACGAACTTAAATCAGGCAGCTTCTTTCTCCCTAGCTGGACTAGGGGGGTTGCCCCTGGAAGCAGGCTGACTCCTTCCCCCCCATCCCTGCAGGGATGGGGCCCTTAACTACTGAAAGCAGCCTACAACTTCAATGTGCTCTTGTTGTGCTCCTCTTCAGGTGAGAACACACACCTAAAAAAAATAAAAATGGCTCTTTGACAGAGCTTAGAGCTCTGAGGGCCTGCTTACAGCAGAGCACCTCTACTACAGACTGCAACAGACTCTACTGAACTAGCTTCAGATTCCCCAACATTCTACTCTAACCTCCAACTGCAACATTCCAGTGTGGCTTATGCAGCTGCGCCAGTTCTAAAATGATGTCGTCCCTCAGTCTCAGGTGAGACTGAGAACAGAGTGAGACAGTGTGAAATCCATTTAACTGGAGTTTCACAAGCTGCCTTCCCTGCCTACCATTAGGTCTTACTGGGATTCTAGTAACCCCGGGTAACAGAGGGGTTACACACATTTTCTTCAGAAAAATACTCCCAAACTGTACCTTATTTATCCTCTTCATGTATTCAAATGTCTCCATCATACCTCCCCTTCTTTCTTCCAAGGTGTACATATCGAGTGTTACTGTACCATGCTCGTTTTTATTTTTTTTTTTATTTTTTTTTTTTTTTTAATTATTACTTCTAGTCTTATCTTGCCAGCAGTGCTGCTGTATTTTTTTAAGGCACTCGGAGCCCTGAGAGAACATTCTACAAACAAACAACTACCCACTTTGCTTTAGCCTACTCACAAAATAACCTGCACTATTCTGATTCTTATGGTGGGTTTCATGGCAATACTCCCATCATTTCCATTAGTAATCACCCTCAAATTGACTTCAAGGTAAAAAACAGTTCAAAGACCACAAGGTAATGCCCAATATAAAAGGTATTCAAGCAGTATAATACCATTTCCAAGGTCATTTTTAGCCAATTAGGTCAAAGAAATCTCACGATAGATGGCTGAAAGTTAAAGAATGAAATCAGAACTTTCAATGCAACTGTATCTTTCCACCTTGAACCATTACTAGTGAGTGTCTTTATAGCGTATGATGGAATGCTGTTATTGTTAAAAATCCACCACTTTCGAAATGTTGTTATGCTGTAGTACCTAAATGTAGCTGTCCTTACTACAACAATAAACAATGGAAAGGTCTAGAATACAGATCTGAGAGAAGCTGTAAAAAGTATTGTAACATTCAAAAGTGATTTGGTTACTGATAACCAGATCTCATCTTTTATATTAATACAATATTATTTTGTGAAAAAATGGTAATAAAATTAGTTCTACTAAATCGAAATCTTGGAACTGAATATATGAATTATGATTGCCCCTTTGCCCATCAAGTCTGTGGGAAGCTATTTTACTTGGTAAAGGATACACATCCCCCAAAACAGATGATACATTTTTGTTTAACAAAAGAAATCATTTTTACTTTAACAGTCAGTGTTAGTAATACCATAATTTCCTCCTCATTGGGACTGAGGAATGTTATCTGTTAGCAACAGCTGCTTTCTCACTATGCACTCTTGTTATGCTCTGGATACAGAATATTATCAACTGGTTCTATCAGACAGCAATTCCTTCCTTATTGGAAACTATTATTACCTAAATAAATATAGAGGGGTGCAGTGCGACATATGAGGATAACTGCCCAGTTTACATGCCCTGTGAATCACCGAGCCTTCCATTACCTATGACGTAATATACACAAACCATGGAAGGATTACTGTGATTCTAAAAATGACCCCAAAGTGTTGGAATATGGCTGCTCTTAGTAACGGACTTTGCATTAGCCAGTCAGCTTTCAGGATTTTTCCTACACATTGTATAGTTTTTGCCTAAAACGATTTCTAGTTTCTGGCAAAAAGTTAACAGTTGGTGGCGGCAGGATTCAAATCTCTCCGAATTCCACAAATCAATATGAAATTCAAGCCATTCCATTCTTTATATCTCCGAAGACATTTACATAGAAACAAGCTCTTTTTCCATGAGACTTCATCCCTTCCAGCTGCTTTTTCTGCCCTGAAGTCATAATCCTTTGCTTGTAACGTCAGAATCATTTATGTGGCGACAGGCTGTGATATCATAAACAAAGGATTCTAATGTCACAATTAAAATAAGCAACAGGAATAGCCCGAGTCAAAGGAAAAAGATCCCAATTTAATGACAATGACTCAAAAATGAAAGATTCTGATATTAACATTTAATGGGAATTTAGTGCAAGGGAGTTCTGTCAATGTCAACCATGTATGTTTTGTTAGAAACCATAAAATCTCTCTATTTAAAAAAAAAAAAAAAACACTGTCAACTACTGTAAGTAGATTTCAGATGTTTCTAGTTTAAAAAAAATATTTTGTGATTCTCACCTTCTTTGGAATCTGCTGATGTAGCTAGTTACTTTTGTATCCATTTCCCTTTTTCTTAGTAAAAGTGAAAAATTATTACTAGTGCAAGAATATTAAAATAATTTGCTTCAAATCCTTAATCTCTTTGCACTATATACTTCCTGAATGTTAGGAATGTCGCCACACAGTCCAGTCACTCATGAGTCCATTGTATCCTCCTACTGGATCTCATCTACTGGAATATGCAAGGGTGTTCAGAAGTTTCATTAAGAAAGTATTAGGGAAATGGCCCAGTAGCACACAGAGAGCTGAGATGCCAGATGCCTTAGCTCACGCTACGCTAGCGACCTCAATGGCCTTGGGTCACTGGGGTGCCGGCATGGGGGGTGCAGGACTGAGCAGTGGCTCTCCTCTCCTAGGAAGGGGGGGGTCCGCTTGCCCGCCCGTAGTCCTGCTGTCACCAGATGGAGGTCCGGTGATAGGCACAGGTGGCAATGGAGCGATTGGTAGGGTGGGGCATCCTCTAGGGCATGTGCTCATGTGCCTCAACGCACGTGCATCACGTCTGGGACACACTGGAGTGGGACTGGGGAGAAAACCTACAAAAATAATAAAATTACTTACGAAAAAGGAAAGTATTAGGAGTACACCAAGGACTGTAAGCATATAAAGAATAAGTATTGACAACCATACGTAACACGGCTGTGTTTCCATCAAGGGGTAAGATGACATCATAGGCCTTCAGAGTGAAGTGTGAGCAGTCTCTATGATGTTATCTCACCTTCTGATGAAAACAGGACTGTTGCATATGGTTACTCATGCATTAATGTGTATAGCACATATTTGCTTTTATTCATTTGCATTCTAACTCTGTTTTAAACTATTGTTAAGTAAACAGAGCAAACTGGATAACATTAAAGGAGTAGTCCACCCAAAATGTGCAAAAACATATGTTATGTAGAGTGTTTTGATATGTATGTTAAATCCTAGTGTGTCCTTCCCTGTCTGCTATTTGGAGTTTTTCCGAAACTGCCTGGTAGCTGTATGGTAGCTTTACAACCCCTGGGGATCTCCATAACAATTAGTTTTATTGGCTTTCTTTCTCCCAGGATGCCCCCTGTCTCATGTGACAGTGATGTAGCCATGCCCTTAGATTTAGCATGTGTATTGCTTTAAAATTAGTTTAGCAACAGCAGAGCCTTCTAACTTCTTATCCAGGGAGCACAAATGGCAACAGTTAGTTTAGCAGATACCTGAGAGCAACCTTAACGGGGTTTCTGTAAGACAACAGCTACTAAATAGCTCTAATTGATTATTTGTGCTTTTGATGTTAAAAAACACTCCTGCCAGCCAGACCTGATGCACAGAGAAAACAAAAATAGTGAATTAGAGTTATTCAGTAGCTGTTGTCTTACAGAAAACCCAGTTAACTTGCTCCCAGGTACCTGCTAAACTAACTGTTGCCATTTGTGCTCCCTGGATAAGAAGTTACAAGGCTCTGCTGTTGCTAAACTAATTTTAAAGCAATACACATGATAAGTCTAACGGCATGGCTACATTACCGACACATGAGACGGGGGCATCCTGGGAGAAAGAAAGCTAATGAAACCATTTGTTATGGAGATCCCCAAGGGTCGTGAAACTACATACAGCTAGCAGGCAATTTAGGAAAACTCCAAATAGCAGACAGAGGGAAGGACACACTAGGATTTAACATACATATCAAAACACTCTACATAACATATGTTTTTTGCACATTCTGGGTGGACTACTCCTTTAAAAGCATTTAATGAGATTTAATACCTACATAACTGGCAACATTTCCAGTAGTTCATCTTTTAAAAAACAGTTCACTTGGGACGTTTTTAGACTTGAAGTCTTAGTTTTCAGGAATCTGCAGCGTAGGTAAGCATGAGGAATCTTAATACACATGAGATTCTATGCTGTTGTAACACAGTCATAACATAACGAATAAGGTACAAAAGTATTCTAGCATCACTGATACAACATGTGGATGCGTATGGATGTCCACACACAACACTGAACTATATACTAGGACACATTTTTGCATGGTGACAGTGAGTACAGTTGCAGTGAAAAGCATGGCCAGATTATTTCCTGACACAGGGTTTTATTTAACTCTAAAAATTGATTAGCGTTTTGCTCATAAAAGTTCTAAAACATTGAGAAAATGCATAGCACTTGCCTCACTGTGGTTAACAAACATAACACTTCTAGAAAACCTATGTAAATGCTTTCTGTACAGTTAGTATTGTTCCAAGAAAAAAAACTGCTAGTCAATTATTTAAAACCCTGTGAAATTTCTGTGATACCTCTAGTGGAACTGCCTGCCTGCAGTACCACTGTGGACCACCAGAGAGAAACTCTTACGCTATATTGCAAAATATCTGGGAATCTGTCTGCCACTGTAAAATCGTGGGTTTTCCAAGCAGACTAGTTGGACCTTCGGTCTTTTTCTGCTGCCCTGGTCTGCGCTTCCATGTACAGTTTTTCATTTTACAGAAGAGCTATCTACATGAAACGCTAGTGTGTGAGTAATCATACAATGCTGTTTTTCTTACACTAGAACAATTTGAGACCTAAGGGTGTTGACCATGTCACTTAAAGTGCTCCTTTTTACCCCACCATGGAATATGTATGGTACTGAGAGGAATTGCTTGTTTTTTTAATACAGCGTGGTACTTACATATGTACGTGAGGAGGCTGGAACCTGCTCTGGTTGATGTTGTAGTGAGTAAATGCTTGGGTTGGGTTGGAGCTATACTCATCCACTGTGATGGTAACTTTGCCTTGTGATGGGATTCCATGAGCCATCCTTCTTCCGTATGGACATGAGCAATTCACAACTTTCTAGAGCAAAGCACTGAACCAGGCATTGTGGTTTGGCCAACTTCAGAACCAAAGGACCAATTCATTAACACTGTACAGACCTACAGGATAGAAAATGGAAAACAATCATTCAACTAAAGATAGCAGAATTGTAAAGACAGGCCCTGGTCTCAAAGTATAGTTTGTTAGCCACGTAATGCCAACCTCTTACTGCAATGCTTTACAAACTCCTCAAATGCATTGATCACAAGTGATGGGAAGCTGTCACAGCCAAAGCACAGATAAATATATAAAATAAAGAACCATATCAGAATTCTGTATCTATATATCTCTATATATATATCTATTTCTCTAATAAAAATGATATATACACATACACACACACACACACATATACATATACATATACATATACACACACACACACACACACACACATATATACACACACACACACACACACACACACACACACACACACACATACATACATACACACACACAAACTGTAGATTATTATTGTACTGAAAAGGAGAATATTCACATATATGCACCACTCCATCAACAGAGGCATGTCCATCCACATGGCTAATATTTTTTTTTCTAAAACTCTGTAATTACTTTGTTACTGCCCGCTTGAAGCTCTGGCACAGGCCCACTGCCTCTTCATTTTGTCGCGTAATCTGTGCACAGTTTTTAGAATCCATGACTGCAGAGCAGACCGCAGCACAGACTAAAACAGGTAGGCAGAACTCCAGATAATGACCTTGTATTGGTCAAACAGTTAAAACACTTTGAGGAAGTTCTTTAGATCACCTTCACTTCCAAAAACAGTAATAACAGGGTTCCCTGTAGCCTGCAAATATAGGGCAGTGGCTGTGGTGAACGGGGCTGAAGGTGTATTATTCCTTGGGCCTCCTATATACAATGTAGATGTTCATAAGTGGTTTTAATCAAAACCAGGTTGGTAGTGCAATAAAGGATGATAGTAAAAGGCCATTTTCGAGGATTTTATAAATACAAATTAGGCTGATGGCTACAAATATAGGGTGGTGATAAAAAAAAAAAGAAATACAATGGTGGCACACTGCACTAAAATAATGAAAGGGGAATATAGAATAATGTACAAAACGTTCTCTTTTTTAGTGAGCACAGGCTACATCCCATTTTGCAGATTAAATCAATAGCAAACAGGTGTCTTCCATAGATTCTTTACAATATCTCGGAAAGTACTAAAGAGTTAGTGTAGAACAGAGGTACTCACCAACATATATTTTTCGACAGAGGCCAAAGTCCATAAGCCAGTGCTCATAACTGCAGCAATATTTTTAGCTTTATATATTTTTTTCTTCTTCTCCCCCCCCTTTTTTTATTTACAATTTATTTACCCAAAATAGTCCAGTTAAAGATTTCACAACTCTTTCTCAGTGGTGTCCTCCTTTTACCCATTTCTGCAGCCGAGTGGACTGCACAACTGGGAGATTAAATAAATTGCTCGGAGTCACACAGTGAGTATTTAGTTCTTGTGTGATTTGAACCGGTGATCTCTTGCTTTCCAAGCCAGTGTTCTAACCACTAGACCACACTGTCTCCTAGCAAATGTCTCTTTTTTTTTTTTTAAGTTCAAGAATGTGCACTTGCAGTACAAAGAGACAAATTATGGAAAACAATGACACGGTTACTACAAGTGTGGAAAATTGCAAAAACTGGTGGCCTTACATTGCAGCCACAAAAACACATTGGGACCATATCGTGGATCCCACACTACTGCAGGGACCGGTACGATAAGAACTATATACAGACAAATATGATGGCTTACGCATTCAGCAACATACATGCATAATTTGGGTCTGCAATAAAAATATTTTTGACACAAGCAGTACACTATTTACACATACAAACATCACTCAAATATTTGCATCTGCATTTAGCCAATTAAAAGTACTAGTAGACTGTGCCTGAGGCTGTTACTACTAATACTACTACTACTGCTGCTAATTTGAATGCATGTTTTATTGGTGACTCTCAACTCCTTGGTCTTGTGCCAGCCCGTCATTAACAGAAACAAATCCGAAATGTAATTTAATATATTTTTTAGTTAACACAAGCAAGATTCCAACAAATACAAATAGAGAGACACAAATACCAACAATCGACACAGCACATTGCATTTATGCATAAAACTTTAGACAACTGCAGAACCGGACTTGAAATGTCAACCAGCACACCAACGTTATCCTCTTACTCATTTCAGAAAGCATGCTACCACTTTTAATGTCCAAGGGACCTTTGTTTAATGCCTCACCCAAAGGATGGCACCTCCACATTGCAGTACCCCTCCCCAGTTACTGCAGTGCAGCGTCAAACTGATTATTAGTCCAAGTTGTCATCAAACTGTAACTTTTCACATAAAGAAGCACACTTATGCTAAAAAATGATTATATAGAAATACTCCATTTAATCAAAGAATGTTTTCCTGGGAGCTTTGACACCTGATGAACTGTCTAAATTACAGAAATACAAGTTTATTTAAACCCAGTGTACTGTACCAACAGTATATTATCTCATGAAACACGACAATCAAGAACAGTATGGTTAAAAAAATGATAACTGTTTCTTTATAAACACACTTACAGTGTTGATGACTTTCTTCAACATTTGATCGCTGCTACAGCTCTAGATGATGCCACCTTTTCTCCCTGCTGTATCTGACTGCCTATTTCAAGGGGCCTAGTGATTACTGCACAGAGCTGTGATCCTGGAGACCCGGGCTTGAACTCCACAACGCCAATTAAAGCAGCAGTATTTGTTAGTAAGCAAATATTTTCAACTCTTTCTTTTTAGCAAAAATGTATTGCTTACATTCTTAGATTTATCTTCATAACCATTTTTTCTCTTTCCAGCACCCCCTCCCCATGCCTTCAGGCTCCACACACTTGTTACCCTATGCCAGCCAGACTCAACCCCTCTGCTGTCACTTACCTCTAAACTACCGTGACACCCAGACACCCATCATGTTCCAGCTTATCCCTGCCGGAAGGTCCCCCTGCTGCCATCAAGGAGGAAGCACCGTTGTCATCAGTGGTGATGGTCAGGGGGTAAGGACGATGCACTGGGCAGTCGCTAGTGTGGAAGGAGCTCACAGTGGGCCACAATCTGGCGCTCCATGATGGCCCATTTTCTAATTTTTTACACACCCTCTGCCCCATCCCACGTAATGGCTACACATTGCGACATGGTGGGAAGGAAGCATGGCAGGACACGGTCATCCATGCATCCAAGTGCACCTCAGTCGGCCTACCACAAGGAACAGCTCGAGGAGCACTGCAGGCCATGCCCTCCCTCCGAGGGAGGAGACTATCCATGTAGACACTCCTAACCCTCCCTGGCGGACTCCACTCCAGTTATCCCAGGTGCAGGGTGCAAACCCAGGTTGCCAGCATGCTGAGCAGCTGCTTCACAGCTCAGCATCACTGATCCAACTCTATTTTTCTTATTTTATTTTCCCAGAGATTTTTAAAACAGCTTTTAAAATTAATGTTGTAATTAATGATTCAAGTCATTAAGGATAGCCACTACTTCAATTTTTTAAAATCTGTTCCTCCGAGATTACCTGCTGAATGTACATGCTAGATTCTTCGAATGTCATCCCAGTCCTGCTACACTTCAAAATATACTCCAAGAGTGCTTCTGCAACACTGAATCCTGGTTCATCGCCCAAAAATTAATTCTCAATTGTAGCAAAACCAAATCTATGGTCTTTACCCAGGTCCATCAAAACCAGTACCTCAATGTCTCCCTTTCCATCTGTAGTTCTACGAATGTCCCTACTGATCAAGTCCACTCTTTTAGGTATCTGGGGCTAACCCGACACCCACCTCTCCTTCCATGACCATATACAAGGCCTCCTGACCACACTCAACACCAGGATTTGCCTGCTTTACCGGCACAAATGCTTCCTGTTCCCTGAAGCTCTCCATCAGGCTGTCTCATCATTTGTCCTCTCCCTAGTTGACTACGGCCTGGTGATATATGGCTCAGCTGATCCAACCTCCCTCTCTCGGGTAAAAACTACCTTGAATAAGGCCTGCAGACTGGTCACTGGCCACGACAGACTGACCCACACTTGCAGTCTGTACAAGTCTGCAGGCTGGCTTAACCTGGACGCCATACCTGCATCCTTGGAAAGAAGATCTCACTCGAATCCACTCCACCTGACCTTGACTCCTTGTTCTCCATGGTGCCCACGACCAGAGTATCTAGACATTCCACCAGGTCCACCTACTTCGTGCCATGGTGCAAAACAACGCTATGTCAAAGGGCCTTCCTGTACCGGGTCCCCTCATGGCTCAATGAACTCCCATCCATCACTCACCTACCCACCCTTGGCCCTTTCAAATCGGCCCTCAATAGCCATCTCCTCGAGCATTCCAAATGCAAATGCCTCTGACCGTTATCCTGCCCTGTGGCCCCTAGTGTTCCTTCACCAATATCTAGGCTGACTACTCTGTAACATCTGGTTTATTCTGCACTGTATTCATGACCTGGGTAACCGTAACCCTGAAATTTGCATATTAAATTGCCTTACTGTGTTGAGCTGTGTGTTTATAATCTGTGTATAACAAGGACCCAATTGTCTGCTATTACAGCTTATTGTATGTTATATTTTGTGAATGCCTTGTGTATTCCCCTATGTAATTCTCCCATTTCAATATTTTTCTTTTTTGGTGTGTAACCGTTTGCCCTCATTGTAGGGCGTGGAACCTTTGCAAAAAAAAAAAAAAAAAAAAAGTCCTCGACTCAAAGGTTGTATTCCAAATCTTCAAATAAATAAAATAAATAAATAAATAAATAAAAACTGTGGATGTATTAGGAGGGTGCTATCACATGTTTCTGATGGTAAGCAGCCAAGCACTGTACAAAGATATTTCATTTTTCATGGTGGGTATGACACGGGAACAAAAACTTCAAAAAAAAAAAAGTCAATATTTATCTATCACCAGTATCTAACTATTTCAAAAGTTTCACTAGGAAAAGCATAAGGAGCTGAAAACAGCTAATTTCCAGATGCCTCCTGTGGGAAAGAGGAAGAGGAGAGTAATATGTAATAGATATAGGCAAGTAATTACATGGCAGAAGGACTAAACAACAAACACTAAGCTACAACATATTAGCATTTTAAACAATATATGTGCAAATTTGGGGGTATTTTATGCAAAGGAGGAGGTGATTATAACCCGGGGGGTCAAGGAAGAGCAAATAAGGTGCAAAGTGCAATAAGAGGCAGAGGTAGAAAAGGCTATCTAATGGGAATCAACGAAGACTAGATCCCAGGTGCCAGAGTAGCGGGGGCAGCAGTAGAAGGGGTGGGGAGATGGAGGCAGCAGGTAGAACACTGAGGAATAGGGACAGCTATCAGGAGCAATTGCAGGTGTCAGCTGAGAAGTCATGGAAAAAGGAGGAGAGTGAGCGCTGGGAGGAGGCAGAGCAGATGTTTAGGGGAAGCAAATTCCATAGTTTGGGGAAATGGCAAGAGAAAGCAGCCTGGCCAGCTGATGATTTAACTGGAGGGAGTGCAAGCAGGGGTTCAGTTAATTTATTTTTAGTGGAAGTCTAATACTTCCATGAGTCAAAATCTGGAAGTCATTTCAGTTTTTTGGAAGTCAAAATACTTCCCCAATCCCACAATTTGGAAGCCAGTATTCTAGGAAGGATCAATATTATTCATGGTAATATATACATTAGTGGTAAAATACAGTTTTTTGAGGATAATCCATAATTTCTTGGCTCCTATGCCTTCAATTTTGGAAGTCATCCAATTTTGATTTCTACATTTGGAAGTCAATGACTTCCTCCCTCTTTATTTTGGAAGTTTTTGCCTTATTTTTGGAAGTCAGATACTCCCAAAATGGAGTTAACTGAAGCCCTGAGTGCAAGGGAGCAATAGCTAGAGTTACCAAGAGTGTAAGAGGGGGGTGGATGAGAGGAGAGGAGAGAGGTAAGGTAGGAGGGAAGGGATCCTAGCCAGCATTTAAAGATAAAGGAGGTGCACTGAGCGACTATCCTGTATCATCATTCCAGAATGAAAGAAAACCAAAAGAAAAATTGGGATATTAATGATTTTGCCAGAAAAACATTATTACTGGGAAAAATCAACATGGTGACTCACCAATAATGCTATTTTATCCCCCCTGTGTAATCTTTGTGTGTCCTATTTGAATCTCCCTGTATGCTGTAATAAGCAGCAACATTCTCACTCTTCTCCCTCTCCAGAATTGTAAAGCACTTTGGGGAACAATTTGTATAAAAGGTACTATAGAAAAAAATAATTATTTTCTTTTCACATTCTGTAGTTGGTTACTAGTCCCATTTTCTTAAGCCTAAAATGCTAAGCAAAACCTTTTACGTTTTCGGAAAAAAAGCTCATTTGTAAAAATGGTAAAGTAAAATAAACAAACATTCACTTCATTCCCAGATAACTATTTAGGCAATAAAACACAATGGGTTGTTGACTGTACTAGGTTTACCACATGCCCGGGGGCATATGGTAAGCCTAGCACAACCAACACCCCAGAGTGTCTTACTGCTTATATAAAATTAGTCTTTGCTAAAATAATTAAAAGAAAACCATTTAGAACTACATGAAAAAATGTATTTAAATGCTGTAAAAATATGTAAAATAGTTCCTGTGCCTGTCTGATGCATTGCAACCTATGTGTGTAGTATCAATTGAGATTTACTGCCCAGTACACTATTAAAAACTTTATATAAAACCCACTTTTGTGCCTTCTGTATTTTTATTTTGTGAATATGTTTTCTCCAGCAGCTTGCATCACTTTTATTTAGTTATGGAATGAGCAAGGGAGCAGCACCTGGAGCAACATCTGAGATCTGCGTCAGAGGAGAACACAGTTTTTCTGTTGACATGCAGCCCCACAGATGGAAGCAGTGTCAGCAGTCCGAGCAGACAGGCAGCTGGGGTGAGAGGGTCAGCAAAATCTGCCATGAGTTAGTGGCCATGGCAGGTGGGTTAGTGGCACAGCATGTGTATATTCCAAAGAAACCCACCAAGTGTAACAGGGGAAAGTTGTAGAGGGTAGAGCAGCAGACACTTCTGATTTTGAAAGTGAGTGAGCGGTGGTTGTAATGGCTGAACAGTGTATCTACAGAAAACTATGTGACACCCTGGTGTCACTCAATTAGGTGTTTTGAGGGGTTTTTTTTGTTTGTTTGTACAAAACTTAAGTGGCTGGTTGGAGAAATTATGTTGAGCAAGCAGTCAAAATGGGCGAAGCAGATGGCTGGAGACGGCAAAACAGCGAGTGAGCAGACAAGTACAGGTACGTTACTTATAATAAAAAAAAAAAACTGTAAACTGAAGAATTCAGTCTGTGGATTTACTAATTAAAAAACTAGCAAACCAAGAGAGAATCTGGGGTCCACATCACACTACCATGTTGTGGTATATCTCAGTGATCTGCGGTTAGTGTGTATAAAAAATGGCTGACATTTAAAAAGTTAAAATTCCCTGATTGCACACAGATATGGAATGTGCTTATGTCCATGTTGACAGGGACTTGTTTTAGCCACTGGCAGTGCTCCCTTACGGCAATGGCTAGAACCAAGTCTCTAGCAATGAGGATGCAGGGATTTCCTTATCCATTTTATTTTGTTCATTATGGTTTCCATTTTTTAAACGGACATGGCTTGCTAATAAAATTTCAGAAATGTGCAAGATTCGCGCTGTACCCAAAACTTTTAATTTGAGATTTTACTAAAATAAAAAAAATTAAAAACTGGCAGGCACGAAATATACGTAAAGAAAAAGTTAATATAGCATATGCATCTTTGCCTTTAAAATATCTTTGACAGTACACACTGATCTCAGAACCTAAAGTTGTGTTGGAAGCTATGTAATAAAACTCGGGGAAAACTGATGCTAGAACCTTGTGTTGGAAGTTATTTTGACTACTGTTAAATGCAACTGAGGAAAAACTGCTGCTAGAACCTTTGTCAAGCTGTGTTGGAAGCGATTTTGACTATTACAAAATGCAACTGAAAAATGATGCCAGAACCTGAAGGTCTGTTGGAAGTAAGCCACATACACTATTATTAAACATAACAGAGAGAAAACTAACACTAGAACCTGAAGCTGTGTCGGACACTAGCACGCTATTATTACATAAAAATAGAGAAAAAGCTGATGCTAGAACCAGAAGCTGTGCTGGAAGCTATGCACACTTATTAAATGAAACCGAGGAAGGCAGGAAAGGATGTTTTTTAAGGAAATTAGATGTTTGGATCTATTGGTGCCACTTTTATTTTTTCCAGGGATGCGGGTAGGGGGTAAATAAACTCTGGCCATCTGAAGCTGCATCGGCCCAAATACATTTTAAGGCTTAACACACTCTGCTGTGTATTTTTTGTTGGGGGGGGGGGAATAGAGCACTACATACAGGATAGCAGTACTCTGTTATACCTCCTCTTGAATTTCTTTGTACTCGAGTCTCTCTTCCTACTGGCAAGTAATGACAGGCTGGCTTGCCTTGTTAGCTGATGGACAGGTAGCATTCTGGCAACTGGCAGGTAAAGGGCCAAGGTAATGTGCAGGGACTGTATCTGATAGGTGACTGGAGTGTAGGTGGTATGGTTACCTTTTTATTCTCTAATTTCTCCCCTTTTCCTAATTCCTTATCTTGCTAATTTCTTTCTCTCTCGTGTGTCCTCTTTTTTCAGATTTTGCCTTGTTTACTCGTCCTTGTCCATTTTCAATTTCATTAGCTGTGTTGACTTCTTTCCTTGTCATTCTTTCAGGGCTAAAGAACATGGCTGTGCAGGAGTCCCCCAACCCCAATCCTGTTTAAGAAATAAAACAAACAGGGTGTTCCGTATTAACACCAACAACCCACACTTGACTAATCTAACAGACATTTTTGCAATCTATCTGTCTATCTAGGTTAGCCCAGCAAAGATACAGCAGAATGTTTCCAGTGGGGGTCCTGCTTCTACTCATTTCTGTGACTTGGTGAAATGCAGCAGTGAGATGTTACATGGCTTGTCCAAGGTCATACAGTGCTTGGCTCTAGCATGGTCTGAACCTGTAACTTCCCAGTTCCCACACCATCACTATCCACTAGACCAAGCTGCCTCCTCTGTGAAAAACTTGTTTCTTGAACTGGCACCTCCTAAAGCACCATTTTATTCAGCCTCAGGGGCCAAGCCACTACAGATCATTGCTAAGGGAAGGGTGGGTTGGAGGGGTGCACAACTTTGCTGGCAAAATGAATTCAATCCAGAAATGAGGGCAGACAAGGGGAGGGGCGCAGTATTAAGCACTCTTCAACCGCACTCTTCAACAAATCTAGGTAGAGGGAATTGCAGTCAGTTACGAGCGCCTATGTCTGGGTCTCTATAACAATTAAAATAGCACATGAAAAATAATGATTGTAAAACAGAGGCAAGGGCCTGGACTCAGAATTTCAATGTATCATGATGTCAGCAGTAGTACTGTCCCCAATTTTAAACACAGAACCCAAACATTAAGGCACCTTATTAAGAGGTTCTATGTGGAATGTTTTCCATTCTCAGCAGGTGGTGGGTACTCTCAAAGTCATTACTAACCAGAGGGAAACCTTATAAGCCCCAACTATTGAACTCTGTTCTTAGTTGATATGCTTGCCTCTGGCTAGTACATTACACTATTCAGTAACCACAGCACAATTTTTAGAAGCTAAAGTTCGCTGCGAATGGTTTCATCGTGGAGCTTGTCTTTTTACAGTGTGGCTAAAATCACACTGTAAACATTCATCATTGGAAACAAAGTTTGATAGGGAGCAAGAAAAGTCTTGCTCTTTGCTGGTAAATCGGGAGTTAAACCTTGCACTCCCGCCACATCCCTAAAAGGTGCTAATCTTATTGTAATGAGCCCATTAATCAGTTTTAAGGTGGAGATCCTAAATAATCAGAGCTTCTGGTAAACATCCGTTTTGAAAAGCCTGCCCCCTGCCACCTTGTGGATCTGCAAGAGCCCCATTGATGTTTTCAGGTGTCTCATGAGGAAAATACCTTATATGTATGAAAATGATGAAGAGATACACAATTCATGGGGGTCAGGTGACACTAATAGCTTATTTCTGGACCCCCTGCTTGTCCGATTAACAGCCCGAAACAGGAATCGGGTATCCAAAGGACACTTACTATAAGGTCAGCAGAACAGCTAAGTTTTTTTTTTTATAGACATTCATATATCTGTAAGGCATTTAATTCTTAAATTGAGCATTTAAAATGCAGCAGCAATTCAAATACACACTAGAGTGTTTGTGCTTCCATCCTGTGTGTAAAAGATGACTCAGTTTACACTATGCCTCAGCTACAGGTCATTTTAGTGTGTGTATGGAAAGAAGCCTTTCTAAGACTGGGAACAGGTGAACAGAACAGGTAGCCCACACAATTTTACAATGAAGTATATACAGTTCTGAGTCCTTTCTAAAGAACTGCAGGACCTGGAAATAGAAACCAGACTACTGTCACTGAGCTTGTGGAAAACAAAGGCCGTCTAATTGAAATGAAAACAGGAAAAAATTGTATGTGTTAGCTCATTTTCTTTGAGGGTACGATGCTTACAACAAGCGTCACTTACTCCAGACGCACCAACCTGACAAACATATGGTATAGTCAATGTGCAGCTGTAGAGAATGATCTCACAAAAAGAGAAACAAATACTTGATTCATGTCCTCTAGTTCCAATAGAATATTTTCCAAATGTGCATTACTGTAGCAGTTTAAAATTTTGGTTTGCTTTGACCCTTCAGCATTGGGCCAGGTGTTACCCTTCTACAACTTAATAACTTGTCATCGGTCTTTAAACAGCCCAATACAAAAATTAAACAGATGCTTGCAGAGTCGGCACTGTAGCACTTAAGTGGTACCAGGGCTAACGACACAGCACCAGCAAGCTTAGCCAACACTATAAAAATCCTTTAATGGTTTCTTTGCCAGATATGCATAGCACCACTGGTAGTTACTTGCAGCACATCTTCCTCATAGCGATATAAAATAAGAAAGGTATTATCTGGGCCTGACTAATTACATGGGTTCCAAAATCAACACAAATTTAAAGCCTTTGAATCTTTACGGAAAGCGGTTCAGGAAGCACAATTAGAAAACCAGGACAAGCTCCATTCCTACTTTTTAAGTAAATATTTTTACTGAACTGTTTTACTTTTGAAACAGTACGCCTGACTCATAACCTCTTAGAAAAATGAATTAGGACTAAATTTATAGAAAATGTCATTTCTTAACCTGCTTACCACATTTACAATTTACAGATTCTGAAAGTGAGCAACAGAAACTAAAGAAATAAAAATAAAAACCATACACCGATTCACAACAGGCAGAGATGCTCCTTTTTCCTGCAGCTACAGTATGGGACTGCAGTTCATCTCTAGTAGGAAACAAGAAGTGTTCTATTTTGTATGGAGTACAATACTACATGGACTACTAAGCAAGTCAAACCATTCTTTACCATTAACTGCTAACTACCTTGTTTTATAGGAGGCACTGTGGTTTAGGGCCCTGAGCTGTAAACATGAAGATCTGGGTTTGTATCCCACAGCCACCACCTGCATACTGTGTGACCCTGAGCAAGTCACTTAACTTCCCTGTGCTCCCAAGTTGCACCAGAAAACAAGCTTAGGCTTAGTGTGCCTTTCCTGGTTAAACAATTTCCTTTCCCACTTTATATTCTCCCTATTCTTTTGTGCCATACCAATAACCTGTCACATGTCTTTTGTGACCCAAATGTTGTAGCAGCATGTCTCTTTATCTTCCATCCTTTGGAACGCTCATGAAAACAGTTTTACTATAAGCATCATCTCCCAGACCATCCAGAATTTTATATATAACGGCCCCTGGCTAGTAACCCAGACTGATCTCAGAACAAGAGCCACAGTAAATTAAGAAAAAAAAAAAAAGACACTAACATCTCACTAGGCTGTCCTGGACAGTAAGACATGCTAAATAAACACAAACAAAACCAGGTGCTGCCCCTCCTTACTAAATACATTAACATGATTACAAGGAAAGGTAAACATCACGTAGGACCCTGTTTTCAGGAATTTCTCCATTTGCGCGACTATGGAAGGAAAAAAATATTCCCTTCAAAAATATGGTGCCATGGTTAAAGTTGCACAGTATCAATCAACAGCCATCAGATCACTTGCATAGGCGGCTATTATCCAATTCTTACACCTCTGTTACGCAAGCTTTATTTTTTTTTTTACATCTGTGTTATTAGTTTAAGATGGGAAAGGGTTAAAGAGGTGCCAGCAGATTATATTGAAGCAGGTGTCAGATATTAGCTGATACCAGCATTTTTTGTCCATACAAATCACACACTGACAATGGCACTTCTTAAAATGATTGCCGGAGCAGTGCTGGAAAGCTAAGTAGGAAAACAGAAAATAACCACATACTGTACATGAAATGGTTCTAAAGATATACAATAGTTATTGATTTATATAAAAACTGATAATGGGGAACAGAAAATAACCACACACTGTACATGAAATGGTTCTAAAGATATACAATAGTTATTTATTTAAAAATTGGTAACTGAGAACAGAAATTAACCACACACTGTATATGAAATGGTTCTAAAGATATGTAATAATTATTTATTTAAAAACTGGGAATGGCACATTGAGCAGCGGCTCCATTCCAGGTGTGACCTGAGATACTCAGCAATATTCAGCAGCAATCTACAAAACGGATGATACACCTCCTGGATTCTAGGATATTATATCTTCCAGTAATGGTCATAAATTGTACACTGCACGTCAGACAACACAACTTAGAACACCCTTCCCAACCCCAACTAAAAACAAACAAACCAAAAAAACCAAACCCTTCAGCACTCTCAAAAAATTAATGCTGCACACCCCATGCTGTACAGAAATATAGCAATGTAGCCCAAAGCATCACACTTAGTTGCAGCATTTTTAATCACACTGAGGCCAACAGATGCCTAGAATACAAACGCTATGCTTTTCAGGTTCAAAAAGAATGCAGCCATACATTACCAAAGTCTGCTTATCCCATCTAACGTGGGCGCACACACACTTCCAAAGTGACCTACCTAACTGAAATGCAGCGAGTGGCTCACAGCGTTGCCCCTGGCTGTCAGTCCATCCCAGGACTCCGGGTGCAGGCTGCTTTATGCATCCACCCTGCATGCTCCCTTTCGCACTCTGGTCGCTGACTCTCCCAGTCCTTGACTGACTGATCTTAACCCGTGGTCAGTGGCTTTGACATCGCAGCATCCCGACTTTTGAACAACATTCCCTTCTTCCCAACGTCATGCATGTGGACTGATTCAGCAGACAACTACCAAATAGCACAGAAAACACTGACTGATGCCAACTAAATTAGCACTGCGCTCGTTGTTTCACTTACATGTCAACAAGCCCAGTTGTTGACCATAACTTTTTCAAAATTGTGTACTGGTTGGAGCTGCACTGCACAACGTTTTAAAAGCAATACATATAATAAGGATGGACTCTTGCTTTTCATTGCAGTTTTGCCAGTTTTTCTTAAAATAACCCTTCCCTGTACAGTTCACCAGCCTAGGCCTCAATCATCAAGCTTTCGAATAATTTCATTTTAATGTTTAACTACAGCGTATAGGCTGCCCTTGATAAAAATAAGCAGTTTTTTCAAACAAACAGCTGCTTTACTTTTCCAAACCCCATACTTTTCCTCCCATTGCTTATGCTGCAAAAACAAAACGAGCGAACTGCAGCCAGTGCATAGTTCTCTGCAAGGCACCAGCGCGATCCCAATCATAAATGTGGAGTTTGATTTGAAACTGTAGTACTTTGCATTAAGACCCCGGGCTTCCGTTTCTGGCTTATATAATGAACCTGGCCTGCATGGTCGTGCTTGTCTCCCTTGAGGTTGTAACCCCGAACCACACAACACACTTTTGAGTAAACAGTAACAGCAGGTATAAAGAAATGTACCCCCAATGCAATAGAAGGGCATATAAGAAAAAGGCAACGTTCACGACCCTGAAAGCGTGCACTAGATTGCCCTCCTTAAAATTATAGTCTCTTTAAATTAAAACGTATAAAATGCCGCTATCAGATTAGTAAAACTGTTTTTTTGTATGTATGTGTATTTTACAGCAATCATCTGTACGGAGACGCAGCAGCAAGTCTCTCACGTCTACTTGGCTATGATACAGCATCTCTAACCCACGGCTTTGTGTTTTGTTTAGTGTTTTTTTCCCCCCCTTTCTCTCTGATCGGGCATGATTACCTTTCCTCAGGCGGAGATGTGTCCCGGGGATGCCCTCAGTGTTGTTAGAGAAGCCGGTCCATGGAGATTGCAAGCTGCTCCGGGAGGTTGGAGGTTGAGGTTGGTGCAGGCAGGGCAGAACCTTCGACCCTGAGGGACCCCCGGCTGGCTGTAGTGGAAATGAAAGACAGACAGAGAATGAGAGCAGCCTCGATCTGAGCGTGAGCGAGCGAGAGAGAGAGAGAGACGGGGTGGGAGAGACAGAGTGAGTGAGTGAGAGAGAGAGAGAGAGAGAGAGAGCAGTGCAGTGAGAAGGACTGCCACTGGGGTCAGGGACCAGAGCACCGAGAAAGAACGAGAGACAAAAACAGAGGGCTGGTTTCTCTCAGAGGGACACGCTGCAGCGCCATTCGGTGCAGCCCAGTACCTCCTCCGTGGCTGCAGCCCACTTGACGCCAACAGCGGAGCCCCAGCGTTTTCGGAACAAGTCTTTTCAAAGATCACTCACTCACCCTGCCTAGCATGTAAGGAAATCGAGCAGCCGCCGAGGAGGGAACATGCGCTGTGACTTGGGGGTCAGGGAGCAGAGCAAGTCGGAAGTAGCGTCTGTGTGTTAACAATTACGGCACAGGAGGAGACGCGATTTTAAATGCTTGCACCGGAGCACAGGGGTGATGCATGTCTGTTGGGTTACAAATAAAACACATTGTAAAAATATGCACTGCCCCAACTCGTTAACTCGGTAAATTAAGGGTCTGTCTGCCTGCAACATGCTTTGTCTTGTTTTCTTGTTTGAACTCTATCTGCAAATTTGTAGGTCTCACACCTTATAAGTTGCCCTATTTTCGTGCAGGAGACTGATTTTGCAATTTTTGACATGTCACTGCATTTCTCAGCACCACCATCCTACTTGACAATCATCTGAATCAGACTGTTGTTCCTCTTGCCTTTTTTTAACTCTGTTTTCCCACTGGGCACATCTGAACAGAGCCCACTTTGGCCAATGCCATCTTTTGGTCTGAGGCTCACTCTACCTGGGCTTCCTGGGATTCTGGAGAGAGAGGCAGGCCTGCCTTTCTGCTTCATGGCAGCTCCACTTCCTATATCCTGAACCCGGGAACCAGAAGGAGAGAAGGGGGGGGGGCGCATTGTGTGCCTAGTCGATAGCCATTTTATTCCCCACTTTTTCTCCATCCCTGGGATGCTTAGTGCTGTGCGCGAGCACATAGGTTTGCATCCGCACAAGTGCTGGTATCAGCAGTGCTCTGTCCCATATCCTGCCATGTTTCAAGCCATGCTGCCACTCAGCCTTTGCTAGGTGGTTGTTAAACTACCAGATGCACATCTCTCCCTCCCCAAAGGAGGAGAGCAGGCCTCGGGACACTCGGTCCTCCTTCACCAACACCTGATGGCTTGAGCTCGCTTCCAAACTCTGATCATCGGCATAGTGAGCAGTTGTTTCTGGTTTTTTTAGTGAGTCAAATACCTGTTTTCAGAAAAAAGCATGAAAGTTCAACTCCTATGTAGTGCCAAAGTATATTTTTTCTTCCACCACAATATTCAACGTTTTGTAGCAATAACAGTTCTTCAGGACTGGTGATTTCTTACAAAGGTTGCTTGCAAATGCTACTGGAAAGAAAATTCTGGATTTAGCTTATCAGGTAAAACAGCAGTGAGTCAGCTGGTCCTGGAAACAGTTTGATAAGTTCTACTGCAGCAATTCAGTGGCAGCAATGATTAATAAATAGGTGCCCAGAAGGCTTGGAAATCTGGTTTACTTTATAAGCTCTATCTAGCATTTTCTCTCCACTGGCCTTTGCAAGCAACCTTTGTAAGAAGCCACCAGTCCTGAAGAAGTGGCAGTGCCACAAAACGATTATTGTGGTGTAAGAAAATAAATGTACATTGGCACAGCATAGGAATTGAACCTTCATGTTTTGTATTGTTGTGGTCTTATTCTGCCAAGAAGTGTTCCTCTGAGCCACTGTTATATCCGTGATAATCTGGGCACCCAGGAACTCTTTTTCTTCAGTTAAATGAATAACTTTCAGCTCAGTGAAAATCTTTCTGATTTTGAGTGCTCAGAATCGGGATGACACTATCATTTAAGGACGTTCCCTGGTGTTTCAGCAACCTCATGCCAAATTCATAATTTCTTGCCCAGTGCACACTGGTCATCTAAACATTTCAAATCCACAACAAAAAACATGGGTTGCCAGGCTTTTTTTTAAGTTACTTGGTGAGGCTTAATCCCTCTTTATCACAAAAATTGAGAGGGGTCAGATTGTTTTATGTAGTTATGGCACCAATATTTTAGGTGTCAACATGAGTGTGAAAGAAAAAGTGAAACAAGGACACATCATTTGTCATGATGTTTGCTACATTTTTTCCACACATGCATAAAAAAAGAGTGAATTAGGAGTACCATGACACCGTCTTGAACTAACATTCACAAAAATGAGAGACATAGTTGTATGTTATTATGCATAAAACCATTTCAATACCATGTCATTTTCATAACACTTTTTGATAGATGTAGATTATAGTTCTAAATATAGTAAAAGAAAGAAATACATGGGTTGCCGTGCTTCTTTTGCATAATATATGCTTTCAACAATGCAATTTCAGAATTGGCCAGCTCAGGACAAAAAAAATTAAAAATCCCAATAAAAAAAATCAAACTTGCCAGAAAGCTATTCAAGCAATTCAAAAGTACATGCAGAATGACAAGGATGTTAATATAAAAGAAACAGAATAACCAAAGGCAGACAGATATGTATGTAAAGCGTCTTGAATGATGCCAACAGCCTCAACTCCGAGAGCTACTTTCCTCTCTGCCATCCTGTATTTGTTCCTAGCTAAACACAACATAACAGGATAAATCATCATTTATATAATGCTTCCATATATTTAAGAATTAACCTGTGCCAGTAAACTGCACTGAAAACTTTTCCATGTGCCTCAGAAAAATTGGAATTTTAAACACCAGGGAACATCTTTAACTTGGAAGTTCAAATCCTAGAGTTCAAGGTTGTTGTTTTTTTTAACTTTAGTTTGACCACATTTGTTTCGAATGCCAGGGAAGGAGAAGAAGGTGAGAGAGTAGGGAAGGATAAAAAATCAAAACAAATGCCACCGACCATAGTTGTGACTGAATCCTTGGGTCTCCCTATAAGCTCTTAGCAACCCAATGTGGTGCTGCAACCACCTTTGGTTAACCAGTAAGGACAAGTCCAGTGTAACTGAAAGCACTCCATGGGACCGAACAACAAGGATTTCTGCACTCAGTGTGTTCTTTATTTTGATAACTGGCTAGGCTTACTGGAACAAGGTCCCATTTACAGAAGTGGCCTGGGCACAGGCATAAGACTGTGCAGGAAAGACAGAACAGAAATGAATAACTACAAGAGATGTGCACCAAAAATATTTACATAGGACGCGTCATGCAGTAATGTACATTTGGCAGAAGCAGTTACAAACTGTTGCAAAAACTTTTGGCACTGAAAGAAGACAATGCAGAGATAGGTGATTTTTGTACAGCCATCCCATTTTTGTGATGGAATTGGCAAACTTGGCTAATAATACAAATAAACATTATTTGGCATAACTTGATAAAGCTGTAATAGCTGCAGAGGAGCACTATCTGCTTGCCACAGCAGAACCACTCTCAGGCTTGACCAGTCGGCCCCTTCCCCCCCCATCAGTTAGCCATGGGCCAGTGCACTTTACAGTTTGAGGTGGTGACACTAAGATATATGCTGATGTAGACAAAAATCCATCAGTAGAGCTACAAGGCTTGATGACACTGTTGGTCCTTGAGGGTGCCAGTCTTAAAGAGCTAGTGTACTGCCTGGAATTAATAGTAATTTTCAGATGCAGTCAGCTATCACTTCTTATATCTGAAGTAGTTTTGTATTTTCTGTTTGCTAATTAGAAGATTTGCCACTTGGCAGTACTGGGGTGATGTGTGGAATAGCACTCTGTCTGGAAGCTTAGAAAAACTCAGTTCTGTTCCACTACATCACAAGCACTGAGATCACACTGACTGTGAAATCACTAGTAACCAATGAGAACCATTTCTCACTGCCAGATTATTCTGTTTCACAGTGAAGCAGCAGGGTTTGGCCTCTCTTGGTTACTAGTGATGTCACAAGTTCCTGCATTTTGTTTGGTAACTTGTGAAAGTCGCAACTCGGGCTGTATGGATTGTGGTGCCTCAGTATGTTTGGTCACATTTCTGATGATGTAATGAAAGGAGCAGAACTGACTTTTTTTAGCCCCCAGACACAGTGCTGCTCCACGTATCAGCCCAGTACTGCCAGATGAAAAATCTTCTAATTAGCAAACAGAAAAGAAAAAAATACTTCAACTGTAAGAAGTGACATCTGAATGCATCTGAAAATTGCTATTAACACCAGGCAGTACACTAGCTCTTTAAAGTTGCCAGATGGCTTGTCCTACAGAGTTTCTCGAGAATGACCCGTATATTGAGAAGAATTTAAACTAGGAGATGGGGGTGGCAGAAAGGTTCGAGGTGATCAGAGGCCTCAAGGTGGGAAACCATATATGTCAATGTCAATTTTATTTAAAAAGACGCCCAATCCCAAAGGCTCTGGGCGCCGCACAAAACTGAACAGTGTGTCATACCGTATACATTCCTTAAAATAACATACATAATAATTCAATTTCCAAAAGCCTGCATAAATAAAAAGGTCTTCAGACGGCTCTTAAAAGCCTCTATAGTAGGGGCCTCTCTCACTTCCAACGGCAGCGAGTTCCAGAGAACTGGAGCAGCAACTCCAAACGATCGATCCCCAGCTGATTTCAATCTCGCCTCGGGACTTTGAGGAGGCCACTATTAGAGGAGCGGAGATCACGGATAGAGGTGACGGACCAGAGATCAGAAAGGCAACCAGGGCCCTGTCCACGAGGGTCTTATAGGTGAGAAAACCACCTTGAACAATACTTCCACCTGACAGGCAGCCAGTGCACACAGCAATACCAGAGTAATATGACTGAACTTACTTTGTCCAGTCAAAAACCAGGCAGCAGCATTTTGCACTAGCTGCAGTCTGCGAAGAGATGTTCCAGAGACCCGAGATAGAGGGCATTACAGTAGTCTAGCCTAGAAGTGACTAGGCATGTACCATGTGCTAGGGAGGTCCAGAGCCGGAACAAGGGGCTTAATCCTGGCGATATTTCTCAGATGAAAAAAACAGGAACAAACCACAGAGGATATTTGAGCCTCCATGGACAAATTCCTGTCAAAGATCACACCAAGATTACGCACCCATGGGGAGGCCATCAGTGACACAGCTTCTAGCACAATGCCAGTCACAGAGTCACAGGCCATCCCATCACGAACTCTGTTCGACTCCACTACTAATACCTCAGTCTTGTTAGGGTTCAGTCGCAGCCAGCTGGAAGACATCCAGTCATTTATCTCAGCCAGACAGATATTTAACACATCCACTGCATTTGATGTTCCTGGGGCAAAGGAAAGGTATATAGGCTTACCCTCTATAACAGTGAGATAAGGTGAGGAGCAAACAATACAAGGAGGGCCATAAAGGGAGAGGAAGAAGGAGGAGGGGAGAAATAAAGGGGATGGAGGGTGGTATCTTTAAATGCTAGAAGCTTAGGGAATAAAATGCAGAACTACAGGCTCGCATGGCAGAGGGAGGGGTGGACATTGCAGCCACCACTCAGACATGGGCCATCCAAAACCATGACTGGGACCTGGCAGTTCCAGGTTACAGACTATTCCACAAGGATAGATTTAGGGGGAAAAGGGGGTGGGGTTGTACTTTACATGAGGGAGGGGCTAAATTGTGTTAGGGAAGAGGGGGAGTAGGGAGATACAGAGGCTCTATGGATGCAAATCCAAGATCCAAAAAATGGGACACTACGGTTGGGGGTGGTGTATAGGCCACATTCGCAATCAGAAAAGACATATAGGGTATTGGCAGAACAGATCCTGAGGAACTGTGAGAAGGGTGGGGTGGTGATAGTAACTGACTTCAACTTGCCGGGAGTGGAGTGGGGGACACCTGCCACCAAGTGTAGAAGGAAACAGATAATGCTAGATGCCTTCCAGGATAACTTCCTGATGCAGTTGGTCAGCGAACCAACTAGGGAAGGGAATACCCTTGACCTCATTCTATCTAACGGGGAGTGGGTGAGGGATCTGAGATTGGAGGAACCACTGTCAGGTAGTGACCACTGGACAGTATGGTTCCAGTTGCAGCTGGGCAGGGAGAGGGTGGCATCTGGCACAAAGGTGCTAGACTTTAGAAAGGTTGACTTCAAAAAGATGGGTGAAGTTGTGCAAGGGTTCCTGGACAGAATTCAGCCTAACATGGACAAGAATCAAAGGTGGGTACTCATTAAGCTAGGGATAGTGGAGGCAATAAATTCCTGCAGCAAGTCCCAAAGCCAAAAGGCTACAGCAAAGAAACCTAGCTGGTGAGCAAGGGTGTCATGGACAGGGTAAGGAGGAAAAGAGTCACCTATAGGAGATACAGGAGGACAGGGAGTAGTACCTGAAGGAAGCAAAGGAGATGACCGGGGAACTAAGGGCAGCAAAGGTGTCAAGGGAGCTCAGGCTGGTGAAGGGAATTAAAGAGGGAGGAGAAGACTTCTTCTGGTACATTGGAGAAAAGGGGTTGTAAGGACCAAATAGTAAGAATTAAGAAGGAGGGGGGATGGGTGGAAAAAGGGGATGAAAAGGCAGAAGCACTTAACGACTACTTCTGCTCGGTTTTACTAAAGAGAAAAGGGGGAATACCTAAGGTTGTGGGGAGGCTAGGATCAGAGGGAGGGGGTGATGGATGGGGAAATCACAGAAGGTAGAGTGTTAGAAGGGTTAAGGGCACTGAGGGTGGACAAGGCACTGGGACCGGATGGCATACACCCCGGGGTACAGAAGGAGTTGTCAGAGGTCCTGGCAGGCCCATTGACAGACCTTTTTAATCCCTTTCTGGACTCAGGGTGTGTATCTCAGGATTGGAGGATGGTTCATGTGGTTCCACTCTGTAAGAGTGGTCCCAAAGATGAACCAGAGAACTATAGACCAGTGAGTCTCATGTCAGTAGTGGGGAAACTGATGGAAACAATCCTGAAGCAGAGGCTGGTGACCCTGCTGGAGGTCAGTGGGGTGCAGGACAGTTGGCAGCATGGCTTTGTCAAGGGCAGATCCTGCCAGACCAACCTAGTGGACACTGTGACTGGGTGACTAGGGAAATGGACAAATGGCATGCAGTGGATGTCCTGTACCCGGACTTCAGTAAGGCATTCGACTCGGTGCCACATGGGAGACTAGCATGTAAGCTAAGGGGCACAGCTGGGGGCAAGATTGGGGGGATGGGTGGAGAACTGGCTGCCGGCATGGCAGCAGAGGTTGGTGGTGGGAGGTGAATTATCATCCCCAAGGGCAGTGATGAGCAGGGTCCCATAGGATCAGTGCTGGGGCCGGTGTTATTTGGGGTATTTATTGCAAACATCTCGGTAGGTGTAAATAGAAAGGTCAGTCTATCTGCGGATGACACCAAGATGGGAGCAGTGATAGATAACCAAGGTGGGTGGTAGGGATTGCAGAAAGATCTAACAAGGCTGGAGACATGGTCTGACACCCGGCAACTTGGTTTCAGTGTCAAAAAATGCAAGGTGCTGCATTTCAGGGCAAAGAATCCAAAGAGGAGCTACCATCTGGAAGGGTGCTGCTAGCTGTGACTGAGGAGGAGAAAGATCTGGGGATGCTCATTACGAGAGCAATGAACAACTCGACACAGTGTAGAAAAGCAGCAGCAGTGGCCAACAAGCTGCTGGGTTGTATTGCAAGGGGTATAGCCTCTAGGAGGAGGGAGGTGATTCTGCCATTATACAGATCGCTGGTCAGACCCCACTTGGAGTATTGTGTTCAGTATTGGTGCCCTTACCGAAAAAGGGGCATTAGATTGCTGGAAGGGGTGCAATGCAGAGCAACAAAGATGATCATGGATCTGGGGGAGTTACCATATGAGGTTAGACTGAGGGAGTTGAACATGTACTCTCTGGAGGAGAGGAGAGACAAGAGGGATATGATTGAGACCTTTAAGCACATGAGAGGAATAAATAGGACAGGCACGGAGGGACTTTTCAAGGGGAGAGTTGGGAGAGACACTGGGAGTCATGACATGACATTGGAAGGTGGAAGGTTTAGGAGGAAGATGAGGAGGCATTTCTTTACCAAAAGGGTGGTAGCAGATTGGAATGCACTACCAGCAGAGGTGGTGGCCTGTAAAACAATGGGATGCTTCATGAGGGGCTAGGATAGGGCAAAAGGGTGGGTCATGGGAAGGTGGTAGTGTGAGAGGAGCAGCTGCAGAGTAATGGTGCTAGCTGCAAAATTGAGCAGACTTGATAGACCAAATGGCCTTTTTCTGCTGGCTGTTTCGTATATTCGTATGAATAGGCAGGTACCACACTGTATCAAACTACCTTTCGGCAAGAAGCTGCACTATCCCAAGAGCCCTTTTAGCTTCCAAACAACACACCCTCAACTCTTCTGGTTACATATATGGCCTACCTGTTCCTTAAAGAAATACAGCACTGAATCTGTAAATTATTTTTTCATGTAGAACTGTGCTCAAATTCTAGTTCCCATACTGTTATAACATTTGTAGTGGGGGGCCTTACAAGAGCTTTAATTGGTGACTGGCCTGGTGGTGCTGAGGGTTGAGGTGCTGGATGCCACAACTTGCGCCATGCCAGCAACCCGGGTTCAAGAGCGAGTTCTGGACATCGGGGATTGGCAGTGGGAGGAGAGGATCGAGGGCCCAGAGGACTGCTGTCCTCTCCTCTGAGGGAGAGGGGGAATATCCCGTGCAGCCAGTGGCACCTGGTGGAGACCGGGTGCACTGCAGACATAGGGACCACGCAAGAAGTGAGAACGATGGGCGATCGCCTTCTGGACATGAGTGGAGCACTCACATAGCGGGCTGGGTGGCATTGCACATCCCACATTTTGGGGAGGGCTGTAAGGAAGTAGAAAACCCCTCTTGCCATTGGTAGGCAAAGGTGGGTCCAGAGGTCGTGGCCCCACATCACTGCCGGGCACTAGCATGCTAGATCCGGACCCTTCCCCGGCATGGCAAGCCTTCAACACTATAGGCATAGCGCCAGAGGAGTACAGCAGTCCCTCCACTGGGGGACTCGGATCCGGGAGTCAGTCTGGAAGGATGTCCCACCGGAGAAGAGTGACCGATGCTTCAGGCTGACAGGAAGAGTTGCAGTACCGTGAGTCCACACTGGAGAGAGTCCAATGGAAGAGAGGTGAATAAACAGAGTTTAAAAAAAAAAAAGCTTTAATTGGTTTTTCTAATCTTCACAACAGTGGTAAAGAACATTTTAAAACTGTGTGAAGTAGGCATGTCCTTGTTAAGCTCCTACTGTTCACAGTTGTCAAATACAATGCATCCTTGTTTGTTTGTAACACTTTGGTAAAAAGGAACTTGACACCTGTTTACATGGCTTTACCGAAGTCTGCTCTGCTCCTGTCCTGCCTCCTCCCACACCTGTGCTAGAACGTGATTACATGACTTTTATCAACACTGATGCAAGGCCCACTGGAGAGAGTTTGGGGTCGGGCAGGTTTTCAGCCATGTCAGCAATGATGCATCTGATGATGTTTGAACTGCTGATGTTAGTCTGCCTTCAGAGATCACTGTATGTGTACATGATTAGCACTGATTCCAATAAACATTGACAACTGTGGACTTTTGGTGATGCCAGCACCTAATGCAGACATGAACTCATGGGCCTCTCTTCCCTCCTGCAAAGACTCTCCTTTAATCCTCCACAAAACCATGAACAATAGAATTTTGGAGCAATAAATATTACCATGATGGCAATACGATGATGGCAAGTAAGCACAAGTAGAAAGATGAGCAGCAAAATATTCTTAAATAGTATTTGTGAGACCTGTATGGAGAGATGCCCTGGGCCTGCAGCCGCATCCACTGCTCCTTGAGGCCATCAGAATCATATAATGACCTACGAGATGATGATGAAGAGGAGGAAGTGGGCTTTACTATAACTTTAAAACTTCTCTTTTATAAGCTCCAAAAGACTGGCTCTACAATGGAGCGGTTGGAGGCACAGATAACGGAAACCAAGAAGGGACTACAGGCAGTGCAAACATGGATGAAAGATCTCAAGGGAGGACTGACGGAGACCTTGGTTGCATGGATCACCACATTTATCAAATAACTTTTATACCTGCCTGCAAAGGAATCACTGAATGTGATGCATTCTCCCCATACCTTAGCACCGAAATCAAGTGAGTCAAAGGCATGGCTCGATTAGTGGTGCTAAAATATCTCAACTACAGGACCAAGACAAAAATCCTGCAAACAGTTTTGGGTAAGAAAGAAATAATCTTCAGAGATACTAAACTGTTTTTTGACCATGATTTTACTCCCTAACTTTACTAAAACACAAGCATTTAGTGACCATCAGATAAGAACTGCTAAAGAAAAACATCAAAATTCAGCTGATTGTAACAGCAGAATTTATCATCTTTTCTCCATAAGGCTCACAGTTTCTCAGGACTCTGGTGGGGCCTAAACCATTACCTCACAGACAGGGCATATCCCCTAATTTGATTGACTCCCCAGTTCTCCTTACAGAGGACTTGTATGACGAACAGCCCTAGCAACTGGCAGGTAAAAGTCTCCGTTGGAATGGTCAACCTCCCTTACCTGTACGGAGAAGAGTTGGGATGTCATATGGACCCAGTACAAGAACCACAGAATGGAGACTGAGAGGGCTGGAACATTGGTTCTTGCCACCACATGAGTTGGACTAAACAGCTGGACTTGGTCTCGTTTCGATCAGGGTGTTCACATGGGAAGCCTTATGGTAGTATGACCACTACATACTGTGCAAGACTAGCACATGTGGATCTACAAATGAAACACAGAGACTTATTTCTTTTACTATTTTATTATGTTTATACAGACTTTGTTGGGACTAAAGGTGAAAATCTGCAAAAGGCAGAACCAGGTCATATCAGAGGATATGATGGGCACTGGAACCAGGCGAGTATCCTGTGGATGGGAATGGGGCTGGGCATTCAGTGGCAGGTGAGCCCCCCCCCCTTTGTCGGCTAGAGTATTTCCCCATACTAACATTTCAACTTAATCACACAGATGCACGTGTTTGTGGATCTGGGGGGATTCTGCCATGGTTCCCAACTTTATCATGACACCAGTTGCATTCAGAAGGGATGTAGCTTAGCAATGGCTAGATATAATTTAATGTGCCTTTGCATTCTGGATGACAGGGGCTGGCACCGTGACCCAGTGACCTTCCTTGAGGCTCCTGCCAGAACCTACTGAATGTCCGGCTAAGCATATAACTCTAGTTAGAATGAGGCCTAGCTCTTGTCTAGCATAAGCATGACTTCTGGGAGGGTGGTTGTGGAACCCGAGGCAGAGCTGGCTAGTGAGTGCATGGATGTCACAGGGACACTCCCACCAGAGCAGAGCACAGAAGGTTTCTTAGCAGCACCTGGCCTTAAAAATGAAGTTGGAGATGGATTTTGAGTGGAAGGCCTCTTGAGAAAGAACATAGTCCAGAACTGTAAGGGTTGAAAAGGAAATTATACCTGGTGGAGCAGTTTTGGGGGGGCATGTGCTCTGGTACCCTAATCTTCGGGTAATTAGAGACAGAGTTTGGTTGTTGACTGCAGGGGAAGGGGACTTCTGGAGATACAGCTTTGCATCAAAAGTAGGATGGCCACCCTTTGGCTCCACCTGGTGCCCCACAATGTCTACATGCCCTCTCTGCTGTTTAAAATTTCATGATACCTTCTTCCATTACACTTTGGTACCTTGTTTTTTCTTTATTTAGAAATGCAGGAGGGGTGGCAGCTAGAGACTGTTACTTCAGTTACATCAGACCTGATAGGTATGGTGAACCACTGCTTGGGACAGACAGAACAATATGGTTCACAGAGCACTGAATGTGCAACTGCCCAGCACTCTAGCTGGAGCTACCTAGCAACAGAAGAAACATCATGACTGTTGCATTAATTTACAGGTATTGTCTTGAAGTGTTATAAGTTGTGACTGATCTGTTTGGTTCAAAGTTATGTTTTTGTTACAATCCAACTTGTTTGGGGTTACACACATGGAATGGGGGTCTGTGTGGGCTTTTTTTCTCTCATAGAGGGGATCTGGTTGGGCACCAGTTGTTTGGATGGTGGACTGCTGAGCAGAGACCTTCAATGTGAAGGGACTTCGCAATCCAATGAAATGAGCTAACATGGTGCAAGAGCTGGGGAGGTTGGGAACCACAATTGGGATGCTGCAGGGGAGACAGCTCAGTCAAGCTGAACATGCAAAATTTCCCTGGCAGAGGGTAGGAAAACTGTATTCCTCCACATATGAGGCCCACCTACACTGTAAGGAGCTGTAGTTCTAATACATGAAACAAGCCCAATGGAGGTGGAGGAGGTCATGCAGGATGCAGAAGACAGATATATATGTATCAAGGGGGATTTGTAGATCAGTGCCCTGTAAAGTTCTTAATGTGTCCTCCCAAAATTCAGATTTGGAAAATGCTGCATTTTTGAAAAAGGCACTATTGACTCAAATTTTGGAACCAGACTGCCTGTACCTGGTGTGTGTGTGTATATGTGTATGCGTGTGTGTGTGTTTGGGGGGGGATAATGTAGTCATGCAACCATCACTGGATAAAACTGGGCCAATGTACAGAATGGGAAGTAGTGCAGGGTGGTGTACAAAGCAAATAGCCAGAGAGGTGGGATTTACAAAAGTATGGAGGTTCCTGAATCCAAATACCAGTGATTACACATTTTGGTCTCCTCTGTGCAATTCATAGTCGCCAATTGACTATTTCTTCATGTCCACTAATTGAATTCTTATAGCAGAGAGATGTGACATTAGGAATATCCCATTTTGGATCACATTTCAGTAGTCTTAGACATTAACATTGTGCAGCTGGTGAAGAACTGCACCTGGAGGCTTAACATATCTTTCTTTTAAATTATACTATTTCCCAAAAACTCATTGAGGACAAACTTGCTGAATGCCTTGAACTAAATCCTCTGGAGGGCAGCTCAGTGCCCACTAGATAGGATGACCTTAAAGGCTGTCCCCAATGTTTACATAATTAGCCTTGTCTTGGGGAAGAAAAAGGCTGAAAGAACAAATAGACATAGAATATAGAATGTATGACCTTGAGGTGGAACATAACATTACTCGTAAGTGATGTCCTCAAATAACAGTTGGAACTAGAGAAAGCTAAACTGACTTAGTTGTTGGACCATAGAATAGAGGGCAGGCTTAGATACTCCAAGCAGTGCTATTATGAATCAGGGAACAGAGCAGGCCACTTGTTAGCTTGGCAGCTTTGGAAGGAGGCTGCCAATAGAGCTGTGCTACGAATAGACCTAAACCCTATGTCTCAGAGTGCACTTTCTGACCCCCAACAGATCCTTGAAAATTTTGCCTTTTATTACAAAAATTTACATAAACAAAAAACAGTGGAACAATTTCAGGAGTAAAAAAATAATTTCTTCAGCAGGGCATGGGTGCAGTAGTTGATGGATGAGACCAAAGTGACCGTGGATAGGCCACTGGAAGAGCAGGAGATCATGATAACTATTAAAAACTTAAAGACGGATAAATTACCTGGTTCAGATGGTATGATTTCAGAGTTATACAAACATTTTCATGAGCTGGTAGCCTCAGTGCTGACAGGTGGGGAGAGCAGTGCAGGGAGAGAGGAGGCAGCACCCTCTTGAAGCTGTGTGACAATTTAGGTTCTCTCCAAACCCAGAAAGGATGCCACACCATGTAACTCCTACGGTCAATCTCACTTCTAAATGTAGGCATGACCATTTTCACTGCAATATTAGCTGAAAGACTGCAGGGGGTGTTGGGGTCCCTGGTTCACCCAGATCAGACTGGTTTCATTAGAGGTCGCATGTTGCCTGATAACATCAGATGCCTCTTGAACCTCTTTGCATTTCAGAAACAATTGCCCAAGATAACCCTTGTGATTTTTATGGACATTGAGAAGGTATTTGACTGGGTGAACTTAAGGATTCCTTCACTGTACCTCAGTAGAAACATAGGTGGGAGATACCTTCTTACAGTGTATGAGGGCATTGTGTGCTGCACCTCAGGTGGTGGTGTAAGGTAATGGGGATCAGCTGGAAAGATTTCATCTTACCTGTGGAATGAAGCAGGGGTGCCCCTTCTCCCCCCTCTTATTTGCATTGTATATTGAGACACTAGCCATAGCAGTATGACAGGATGAGGACATTAGAGGAATGGGAAGGTGGAGTACATAAACAGTCATTGTATGTGAACAACCCTCTTTTTTTTTTTTATCTGACTTGTCCACATACATTGATCCCAACACTACTGGAGGAGCTGAGGGTCTATAGAGAATTATCCGGATACAAAGTAAACTTCGAGAAATCAGATGCGATATTCCTGAGTGGGGTATGTACCTCTCAATTTGATCTACCTGCCCCCTTCAGGTGGGCACACAAAAATGCACAATACTGGGAGTGAAGGTAACCCCATTTTATTTCCAACTGTTTGCCTTAAACATAGAAAAAGTATTCTTAGAAGCACAGTAGGATACTGACAGGTGGAAATTCCTGCCACTGACTGTTACAGGTAGAGTGGACACCATGAAGATGAAAATCCTTCCCAGATTTCTTTTTTTATTTTCAGACCCTTTCTATCCACATCTATATCTCCTTTTGGAACAAACTTAATAAGCTTCTTCTTTCCTTTATGTGGTCGGGGGGGGGGGGCAGGCACAGAGTTAAGAAATGGCTTCTAGCACTTCCAAGAGACTGGGGAGGGTTAGGAATGCCAGACTTTAAAAGATATTATCTTGCAGCTCGGGTGGCCTCAGTAAAGAACCCCCCCCCCGGAAGCCCTTGCTGTGGAAACAATGTGAGAAGGCAGTAAGGAGGGCTGGGGGGATACTGGGATGCGTAAGGAGAGGCATCACCAGTAGAAAACAAGAAGTTGTTATCCTTCTGTACAGACAGTTGGTGAAACCCCACCTGGAGTACTGTGTGCAGTTCTGGAGAACTCATCTCCACAAGGACATAGACAGGATGGAGGCAGTCCAGAGGAGGGTAACTAAAATGGTGCAGGGTCTGCAACAGAAGACATATGAAGGGAGACTAAAGGAGCTTAATATGTGTACCCTCGAGGAAAGGAGGGAGGGGGGAACATGCTAGAAACTTTCAAGTACCTCGAGGGAATCAGCAAAGTCCAAGAGGGTAGCATCTTTCAGAGAAAAAGATGTGCAAGAACAAGGGGCATGATTTGAAGATAGAGGGGATGGCTTAGGGACAACGTGAGGAAGTATTTTACATGGAGAGGGTGGTGAACGCATGGAACAGCCTTCCAGAGGGGGTTGTGGGGTCAAAAACAGTGAGGGAATTCAATAATGCATGGGACAGACATAAGGCAATTCTGGGGGCGTAGGAAGAAGTAGGCTGTTGGTTAACTAGGATCTGCAGCTTATCCAATAGGTAGGGAAATGGGCAGACTTGGTAGGCCAAGCGGTCCTTGTCTGCTGTCAAAATCTATGTTTCTAAAGCACCAGGGAATTTGTTGTTTTCTGCCACAGAGCATTATGGGTCAGATATATTTATTTCTGCATTGCCTCATTATTGCATTGGATTTGCACTGAACGCTTGTTTTGCACTTGCCTACAGACATTTACTTGCACTGAGAAATGTGAGCAGTTTAGCCACACTGCATTACTAGGCCACTAGCCATGTGGCTCTTTCCGCATAGCATCTTCCCAGCATAGCTGGTTATGATATATAGACTAAAGGCTATTATGTAGATATCCTGCATAAGTGCAATATTTTTTGTGCAGTATTTGTCTGGGTGGCAAAACAAATTTGCCCTTTAAAACTGCATATCAGTTGTTTGGAATATTTTTCAATATTGAGGCCTTTTGGTGTGAACTGTTACATTTCTGAAGATGTTTACAATGAGTTTAATGTGGTGCACCCCAAGAGTGGGATTGGATCAGCAAGAAATGGGGTAAGCAAGAAATGGTTCACAATAAACACAGCAATAGAGTTAGGCCATACAAAGGCAAAAGTACTGGACTTCAGGAGGGCTGACTTTGCCAAAATGGGTGAGTGCCTAAGGAATGCACTAGCAAATGGGCAGGAAGGAGGGGTGGAAGAACAATGGGGAATAATAAAAACTGCCATCACAGATGTAACAAGCCTTTGTGTGAAGCAAATAAACAAAACAAAATGATGTAAGAAACCACTATGGTTCTCAAAGGAGGTGGCAGTGAAGGTTCAAGAGAAAAAGAAAGCATTCAGAAAGTACAAGGAATCACAGAAAGAGCAGGACTGAGAATTGTATCAGTTAAAGCAAAAGGAAGCTGGGAAGGCAGTCAGAACAGCAAAGGCCCGAACTGAGGTAAAGATAGCCAACTCAGTTAAGAAGGGGGATAAAACCTTTTTTAGGTACATCAGGGAGCGAAGGAAGACTAAGGGAGGGATAGTGAGGCTTAATAAAGGGAGGGAGGTGGGCAGAGGGTGACTGTGAAAAGGCAGAGATACTAAAAAAATATTTTTGCTCAGTATTTACAAATGAAGAGGGGGAGGTACTTAAAACAAACAATAGAAACACTCTGGATACAGAAGTTGATACTAGCCCATTTACAGAAGAAAAGGTTCTAAAAGAACTCTTAAAACTGAAGATGGACAAAGCAATGGGGCCTGGTGGGATTCATCCCAGAATTCTAAAAGAACTAAAGGTAGAACTAGTGACATCACTGACTGCCCTCTTTAACAAATCATGGGAGGATGGGGTGGTACCTGAAGACTGGAGGAGGGCAGATGTGATTCCCCTTCACAAAAGTGGGAGCAGGGCAGAAGCAGGAAACTACAGACCTGTTAGTTTAACCTCAGTGATAGGGAAAATGATGGAATCACTTCTGAAGGAAAGAATTGTCAAGTACCTAGAGGCTAGAGGGGCACAGGACCCAAGGCAGCATGGATTCACAGCGGGAAGGCCATGCCAGACGAATCTAATAGATTTCTTTGACTGGGTGACCAAAGTAGTAGATCAAGGAGGGGCTGTGGACATGGCCTACCTAGACTTTAGCAAGGCATTTGACTCAGTCCCACACAAAAGATTAATATGCAAGTTAGCCAGCCTGGGAGTGGGTCCCCAGATGATAGCCTGGGTAAAGAATTGGCTGAAGAATAGGACACACCCCACCCTTACCCCATACTTACCTCTGGAGTTTGGCACTGTCATCTTCTGAAGACCGGGACATGTCTGCACTCTTCAAAGGCAAACTGAAGAATCAATGGTAAGTGCCAAATAATGGCAGTCAATGGGATTTTCAACTTAGGTTGATATCTCAACCATTTTTAGGAATTTTGGTCCTAAATTTTCAACATGGGGTTCTTGGGACCCCACCTCGTGAACACTGTCACTGCCATTTCATTACTTGGTCTTGAAAGGTGATATCTCGGTTACTGCGTGGAATCACCTTTTGGGACTAATTAATGAAATGACAGTGCCACTGTTCATGAAGTGGGGTCCCAAAAAGCCCACGTTGCAAATCTGGTGAAAAAATTCAATTAAATGACTGCTTTATGAGCTTGCATTGCACAGTTTCTACGCACATTCCTAACTTTGCCAATTTTTAATATTTTCACTCCAGATTTTCAGCATTGCCATTTTTTCACACCTCCTTATGAACATTACAGCTGTTATGTTTCGCATCCTGCTTGAAATGTGTTTTCACATCTGTGGCACAGAATGGCACGGTCACTCTGCAAAATCACCTTTCGGGATAAGTGAATGAAATGACAGTGGCACTCTTCATGAGGTGTGGTCCCAAAAAGGCCATGTTGAAAACTTGGTGAAACAACTCCAAAAAATGGTTGAGTTACACCCGGTCATTCAAAATTTTGTAGGCACACATGTAACTTTGGTCATTTTCAATATTTTCACTCCAGATTTTCAGTATATCCTTTTTAACACATCACCTCATGACCAGTACTGCTGTCATTTTCCACATCCAGCTCATAATGTGTTTTTGCACCTGTGGTGTGGAATGTCGTTTTGCCACGGATTTGAAAATGTTCACCTACAGAGTTCATGTGGGGTGATAAGAAAACTATGTTCAGCATTTATGGTCAAAATATGAAAAAATGACAAAGTTATGCCCACTTGTTGCGATTTCGGTACACATGCTAGTAACTGAGGAAATCTTAAATATTTGCACCCCACATTTTTTTTTTATTATTTGTACTCCTGGTCCATGGCCCTCTGTATCTGAAGGGAGCCCCAGCCCCGACGTTCACCAGCTGACACTGACCAGCTATCCCCAGGGCTTACCCTCCCAGTGGGGTTGGTGGGGACCACCACCAGGACCGGATCCAGTACAGGGGTCAGCGCCATGACTGTTCGGGGATGAGACCTGTGGGCTCCCTCCTTCCATCATCCACAGTTAGCTTTTTCCCCTGGTTTCTCCGATTCAGGGGTGGAGTATGCAAGGATACCAGTGATGGTACCAGGCACACTACCATGGTGTCTGGTGTCTGTCCCACCTCTGACTTGATGTCTGCAGCATCGGTGTGCCAGCCCCCAGCTGCCGCTAGGGGCCCCCTCTCCCTGGCGAAGGAGAGCTGTTTCTGGGATGCTTGATCCTTCTTCTCCCTTTCTGAGCCCCAGTGGCCTGCGCTTGCTCCTGAACATGGGTCACCAGCATGGTGCGAGATGTGGCATCCAGTGCCTCAACTCTCAGTGCCACTGGCACCTCATATTTTCATCATAGCCTTCTTATTACCAGAGCTTCTGTATTCAACTGCTGTCCAAAATATGACAGGTTGTCAAAACATAGTTCTGGAAGGCTTTTCCTCCCACCAGAAATTCAACTAACACAATACACACATACCACATAAATCATGCAAGGAAACATTCGGCATTGACAAATGCTTGTTTAGGTATGTAAGTAAAAAGAGGAAGAACAGGGTTGAGATTGTAATGTTAAAAAGGGAAGGGGGGGACTGTGCAGAGGAGGGCCAGGAAAAGGCAGACATCCTGAACAAATATGTTTGTTCAGTGTTCACAGAGGAAGGAGAAGGGGAGGGTCCACAAAAAAGTAACAGACGCGTGAGAGGGAGTGAGGTGGACACTAGTCCTTTTTTGGAGGAGAGAGTTCTGAAGGGATTTGCTAATCTGAAGGTGGACAATACAATAGGGCCAGATGGGGTGCATCCAAGAGTATTGAAGGAGCTCAGGGAGATACTGGCTGTAACTCTGACAGTCCTATTTAACAGCTCACTGGAAACAGGAGTGGTTCCAGAAGACTGGGAGGAGGGTGGATGTAGTCCCACTACACAAAAGTAGCAGGAAGGAGGCTGGCAATTATAGGCCAGTCAGCCTGATATCAGTGGTGAGAAAGTTAATGGAATCATGGCTGATGGAAAGGAGTGTGGAATATCTTGAATCCAGTGGATTACAAGACCCAAGGCAGCATGGTCCATGGGGGTGGGGTGGAGGGTCATGTCAGTGACTGTTATAGATTTCTTTGACTGGGTGACAAAGTGTTTAGATCAAGGTGGATTGGTGGATGTGGCCTATGTAGATTTCAGTAAGGCTTTTGACACTGTTCCACATAGGGGACAAGTAAGCAAGCTGAGTAGCTTAGGAGTTAGTCCAAAGGTGGTAAACTGGTAAGAAATTGGTTAGGGTATATGTGAAAGAGGGTGGTGGTGGTAAACAGAGTTTGCTCCAAGGAAGGGAGTTTGACCAGTGGAGTGCCTCAGGGATCAGTGCTACTACCATTCCTCTTTAATGTCTTTATGAGTGACATTGCAGAGGAGATGGAAGAAAAGGTCTCCTCCTCACCCCATCTGACCTCTGATGACCTGGGTTTGTTCCTGAACCCAGGTCACCGGCATAGTACAAAGTGTGGCATTCAGTGCCTCAACCCTTAGCGCCACTGGGCTGGCCAGAACTGGTTTTAATGACAAGAGAGACAGAAAACAAAAAACGGAGAGATTTACAGAAAGAGATTAGTGGTACTTAGCTACTGTTTTTATGGACCAGACTTTCCTCCAATAGATATTACTGTTATCTGTAGTAGAGGCATTTGTCAGGAAGCATAGGCAGACCAGTAGAAGTTATAAAATTTGCAAGCAGCATTTTATTATCAATAACAATAAATTAAAATTGTACATGGTAGCTCTTCATACAGGTAGTACTAGAACTTTGTCAATTTCTTTCCTGAGGTCAGCCTGAAGAGCACATCTAGTCTTTAGCAAGTGCAACATAATAGAACATTCTGTTCCAGAGCTGTTCTCCTGTTGACAGGTCTGTAAACAAGCTTGTGGAGGTCAAAATGCATCTCAAGGTCAACACTCTGTATTACTGACTGTTATCTTTTTAAGAAACCCAAATGGCTTTCTGCAATTACTGCAATGATATAATTATACACATTTGCAAACCGTTGGATCCCGGTTTCACATAAAGATTCATTTATATATTTTTAACCACAGAGAAGCAAGGGGAGAAAGAAAGAATAAAAAGAGCATGTGAAGGAAGAGTGATAACGGGGAAATTGTGGAACCATTAGAGTGGCCAATTCCAAGGTGCCACAAGGAAAATTTGATAGGGCAATCTGACAGGCAAGACACAGACAAGTGGCAGAATAGGAAAGGACAAAATAGATTTTTGTTTTTAACTCTCTCTGCATAACAAATGGGAAAGGGTATTTCCCAGCCTTGTTATGGTATCCATCTCTGAATCCAAGATGTATTTGACCAAATTCAGATTTCATATCTGGGGCCTGATATTCAAAAGATTGCCCAGGTGCAAATCCAAGTTTGCCCATGCAAACTGGGTTTTGTGCAGATGTGCAATATTGAAAAGCCCAGTTAGCACAAGCAAAAAGGGTTTGCTCTTGGGCAAGTTGCGGGGGAGGGGGGTGCAATGTAAATTTTGGGACCAAGACCTGAATATTGTCATAGTCCAGTATTCAGAGTATGTGTGCTGCACAAGGCCATTCTGCCTGGCCTCCTTGCATGGCGCACATACCACCACAGGGTTTTAAATAGCAGGTATCGCATCACAATTTGCAATGTGAACCAGCTGCTCAGGTGATCCATTCTGACTTTTGCATCACAAAAAATGGCAATGTATTCTGTGATACTCCCCCCACCCATCTCAGCCCCACCACCCTCCCCACCCATGTCCCCACAGACACTCACCCACATGGTAATTCATTAGTTTAGAGTCCGTCCCGTCCAGTCTCACCACTGGAGCCCTAAAATAAATGCTGGCAATCACTTCCACCCCATACTTAACTGCATAAGTTAAGTAATCCACTTAGTATTGCCACTCATAAGTATCCTGACAGTCTCACCACCACGTCCCCTAATGGCGGCAATCACTCCCACTAGTGCTTTGTGTGATGCGAAGTACTAGTGGGAGTGATTGCTAGCATTTGGGGCCTTAGAGGTGAGACTGTCAGGATTCTTATGGGTGGCACTACTAAGTGGATTACTTAATTTATGTAGTTTACTATGGGACAGGAGCGATTGCCACTGCGGTGAGACTGGGTGGCACTGACTCAGAACTAATGAATTACTGTGTGAATGAGTGTCTGTGAGGACATGGGTAGGGAGGGGGGTGGGGCTGAGGTGGGCAGGGGGATTATTGTTGTATAAGTGGCTGGTGCAGCTTCTGCAGGAATGCAAGGCAGACACGTCCGGCCACAGGATGAGGGGCAGACAGCTTGGCGAGCACAGAGGGAGCGTGCCTGTCGGGCAGATAGATGAGTGGAAAGTGGGGGAGAGTGGTTAACCAAAATGAGAAGGATTATGTACTGCATTATGAAAAATGGACATTCATTGTGGAAGATTAAGCAGATTTCGGGGAGGGACTGAACTTTGAGGGTAAGAGTGAAGGGGGGAGCATCCAGACACAGGGATATGTGAACTGGGCATTGATAAGAGAACCAGGCATAAGGGAGGGAAGGGAGTGTTGGTCTGGGCATTATGTGAACTGGTTATAGTGGTAAACTGAGAGCGGGGTCAAGATATGTGACCTTGGCATGAGGAGAGCAGCAGATTTTGGAGCAACCACACTCTGGTGGTGAAGGCACTCTGGGTTCACCTGGGCATGAGTTTGCTTGCTTACTTGTCCTTATTAAACTGCCGGGGAAACATTCCTGACAACTGTATTTTTTTTTTTAACACCTTATGCAACACACACACCAAATGATAAATGTGTTTAACAGATTAGAGAAAACACAATGTGTGTAGCAAGGGGATTAAATGATTAGCAAAATGAAAAAGCTGTTGTATTTACATGAAACTATAATTATCCATGTTAATATGACTTTTCATTTGCTAACCAATTGATCCTTGCTACCCACGATGGGTACATTGGGTAGCACTTTTCCACGTGAAAGTGCTAATCAATTGAAAATCCTTATTTAAAACACTGCGCCGATTGAAACCCCAACTTACTCCAACGCAAATCCTAGTGGTTGGCGGAAGAAGTGTGGTGGCCCTCCTGACCCCCAACACAGTAGTCCCTGGTGTCCAGTGGTCCCCTCCCGTCGATCACCATCCTGATGTATAATATCAACATTCCCTGGTGGTCTAGCGGTCTCTCCCCCCGCTGATCACTTTCCCCATGTTCATTAATAACATTCCCTGGTGGTCTAGCATTCCCTCCTCCCACCAATCACGATTCCCATGTAAATTAGTAACCTTCCTTGGTGGCTAGTGGTCCCTTCCACCCATCATCATCCCCATGTACAGTACTAAACTTCCCTGGTGGCTAGTGGTCCCTCCCACTGTTGATCGCCATCCCCATGTACAGTAGTAACATTCCCTGTTGGTCTAGTGGTCCTTCTACCCTTCAGTCGCCATCCCCATATACAGTAGTAAACTTCCCTGGTGGCTAGTGGTCCCTCCCCCCACTAGTCGATGTCTCCATGTACAGACGTAAACTTCCCTGGTGGCTAATGGTCCCTTCCCCCACCAATCGCCATCCCCATGTACAGTAGTAACATTCCCTAGTGGTCCCTCCCCCTGCAGATCACCATCCTCATGTACATTAGTAAACTTCCCTGGTGACTAGTGGTCCCTCCCCCAACGATCTCCATCCCCATGTACGTTATTAAGCTTCCCTGGTGGTCGAGTGGTAATCCCCTCCCTATCCCCGAGCTGCCCATAACATACAATAGATATTTTTCCCCAATGTTTAGTGGACCCCTAACCCCCACCCTGGCAGATAGTGCCCCACCACCTTACTCCCCCTCATCATGCCCCAGCCAGCAGCGGTACAGCCCTCCAGCTAGCCGCTATGGCCAGCCACCGAATGAGCTGTCAGTGAATGCTCATTGATGACTCATTCAACTGCCAGTGAGTAGAGGGCTGTGCCGGTCACTTGATGAGGGTAATGATGGGCAAGTGGGGTGTTGGGGCACTACCTGCCAGGTTGGGGGGTGGGGGGTCCACTAGACACTGGGAAAAAATATCTATTGTATCTTACGAGCAGCTTGGGGATAGGGAGGGGGGAACGCTAGACCACCAGAGAAGTTTAATAATTTACATGGGGATGGAGATTCGCGGGAGGGGGGACAACTAGCCACCAGGGAAATTTACTACTGTACATGGGGATGGCGATAGGCAGGGGAAGGGATCACTAGCCACCAAAGAAGTTTACTGCTGTACCTGGGGATGGGTGATCAGTGGGGGGAGGGACCACTAGCCACTAGGGTAACTCTACTTTTTCAGGTTGGGATGGTGATCGAGAGGGGGGGCAGGTGCCAGTAGCACCAGGGATAGCACTGAGGAAATGGGCATTCAGGGGCAGCACCACAGAGTACAGCTTTTCTCCCTATGCAAATGAGCCCATAATGGGCATACAAATTGCCCCTTAGTGCCTTACATGCCCAGTGGGCTCATTTGCAGAGGTCCATTTGAATATGGGGAATTTAGCGTGGGCACAAGCCGTTGTGTTGCCGTATTTTGGGGGCCATGTCTGCCTGGCACTAGGTGGCTTAGCGCTGGGTCTCAATAACCCTATATTCAGTTGAATAGCACTGGGGGGCTGTTCCACTGAATATAGCAGTTTTGGACACCTGGGAAATACAATGTTTTGCCCTCTGTTTTGCCAAGATTTGAATATCGAGCCCCTGATGTCATATCTTTGGGATTAGAGGTTGAATTTCTAGATCCATGGTTGGATTTTTGGATCAAAGTTCTGATAGAACTATCCTACTCCTTTTGAACCACCTAATGATAAAACATTGATAGAAGAACACACACTCCCATGCTGTTATCAAGGAAAACCTGACATTATCATCTGTAACCCCTGATGACAGTGCGCAGTGTTTAATTTGTATTAAAATCCAGTGTTAGTCTTTTAGGTTGTAACGTAGAGTGGAATTATTAGTTGCCTTATGGTCACCATCACTTACCTTAATATCTTTAATAATACCTTGATTTGGCTTCATTGGGGACTGGGGCTCCACCTGGTGGTATGCAGGCCTTTATAGGCACGATGGTCTGCATCTATCCTGGAGGGGAACCAGGATCCTAGGTGATAAGTTTAAATGCTTCAATGGCAAGCATTTAAACTAGCCAAGGGGGGAGGCACTGAAGAGGAGAAGGGAAATCCTATCCCCCCCTCAAAAAAATCAGGGTAATTAGTGAAGTAAACACCAAGATAGAGCAGTCAGCTGGGAGAAGGGCAGGGGTAAATGGAGAAAAAGACAAAGGCAGTAGGGACAGGGATGGGGCAAAAAGAAATAAAGCCATAAAAAATGGAGGGTAATGAGTACCAATGCCCGTAGTCTAGGTAAAAAGCTCCCTGAAATGGTGGCCTTGATGGAAGAGGGATGCCTGGATATTGTGGCAGTCACAGAAACATGGTACACAGAGAACCATGACTGGGATATCAACATACCAGAGTACACAATCTACAGGAGGAACAGAGAGGGAAGAAGAGGAGGAGGAGTAACTCTCTATGTAAGGTAAGGGATCAAAGCAACAGAACTAAAGGGTAAACAGGGAGGAGGGGAGACACTGTGGGTCACCCTGGAGACTGAAATGGCTCCCTGTCATGGGGGGTTATATACAGACCCCGTCTCGGGAAGAAATGGAAAAGAAAATGATAGAAGACATCCTGGAATGGCAGAGAAAGGAGATATTGCTGATGGGGACCTGAATATGCCAGATGTTGTCAAGCACCTTTGCTGCAGCCACAACCAAGAGCAGGGCCATTCTCGATGCCCTACAGGGGCATGCCTCAGACAGCTAGTTTTGGAACCCACTCGGGAGAGAGCAATCTTAGATCTCGTACTCTCAAATGGGGACAGAGAGAGGATCTCTGATCCTGAAGTGGGTAGCCATCTGGGAACAAGCGACCACCAAACTGTTTGGTTCACGATAAATAGCTGTAGAGTCAAGCCACACAAAAGTAAAGGTACTGGACTTCAGGGGGGGCTGATTTTGTCAAAATGGGAGAGTGCCTCAGAAAAGCACTGGCAAACAGGCAAGAAGGTGGGGTGGAGCAACAATGGGGAAACATCAAAACCACCATCACAGAGGCAACGAGCCTTTGTGTGAAGCAAATAAACAAATCAAAACGTAAGAAAAAAACACTATGGTTCTCAAAAGAAGTGGCAGAGAAGGTAAGGGAGAAAAAGATAGCATTCAGGAAGTATAAGGAAACACAGAACGAGCAGGACAGAGAACTGTACCAGTTAAAGCAAAAGGAAGCAGGTAAGGCAGTCAGAATAGCAAAGGCCCAAACCAAGGAAAAGATAGCCAACTCGGTTAAGAAGGGGGATAAAACCTTTTATAGGTACATTAGGGAGCAAAGAAAGACTAAGGTAGGGATACTGAGATTGAACAAAGAGGAAGGTGGTTGGGCAGAGAGCGACAGTGAAAAAGCAGGGATACTGAACAAATACTTCTGCTCAGTATTCACAATGGAAAAGCAGGGGGGGAAATACCTAATTAGGGCAATAGAAGCACTCTGGATAGGGGGGTTGATATTAGTCCTTTCACAGTAGAAAGGGTTCTGAAAGAACTCCTAAAACTGAAGGTGGGTAAAGCAATAGGGCCTGATGGGATTCACCCCAGAACTAGTAACACCACTGACTGCCCTTTTTAATAAATCATGGGAGGATGGTGTGGTACCTGAGGACTGGAGGAGGGCAGATGTGATTCCTCTTCACAAAAGTGGGAGCAAGACAGAGGCATGAAACTACAGACCTGTCAGTTTGACCTCAGTAGTAGGGGAAAATGATGGAATCACTTCTGAAGGAAAGAATCGTTGAGTACCTAGAGGCCAGTGGGGCACAGAAACCAAGGCAGCATGGATTCACAGCGGGAAGGTCATGTCAGACAAATCTAATTGATTTCTTTGACTGGGTGACCAAAGCAGTAGACCAAGGATGGGCTGTGGACCATGGCCTACCTAGACTTTAGCATTTGTCACAGTCCCGCACAAAAGCTTAATAAACAAATTAGCCCACCTGTGAGTGGGTCCCAGGGTGGTAGTCTGGGTAAAACACTGGTTGGACAACAGGACACAGCGGGTAATAGTAAATGGAGTCCACAGTGAAGAAAGGAGGGTTACTAGTGGGGTACTGCAGGGTTCAGTACTGGGGCTGGTCCTTTTTTAATGTCTTTATAAGTGACATTGCAGAGGGACTGCAAGGGAAAGTATGTCTCTTTGCAGATGACACAAAGATCTGCAACAGGGTTGATACACAAGGTGGGGTGGAAAGGATGAAAAGGGACTTGGCATGGTTGGAGGAATGGTCAAATGTATGGCAGCTTAGAGTCAATGCAAAGAAATGCAAAGTAATGCACCTGGGAAACAAAAACACAGGGGAAGAATACACAATGGGGGGTGAGATACTGACAACAACAAAAATGGAAAGAGACCTGGGGATAGTCTTATCAGACAACCTAAAAGTGGGCCAGTAATGTGAGAAGGCAGTAAGGAGGGATGGGGGAATACTGGGATGCATAGGGAGAGAGGCATCACCAGAAGAAGACAGGAAGTTGTTGGCCCTCTGTACAGACAGTTGGTAAGACCATATCTGGAGTACTGTGTACAGTTCTGGAGACCCCATCTCTGTAAGGACATAGACACGGTGGAGGCTGTCCAGAGGAGGGCAATCAAAATGATGCAGGGTCTGCATCAGAAGACATATGAAGAAAGACTAAAGGAACTAAAGATGTATAGCCTCAAGGAAAGGAGGGAGAGGGGGGACATGGTAGAAACTTTCAGATACCTCAAGGGAATCAACAAAGTCCAAGAGGGTAGCATCTTTCAGAAAAAGAGATGTGCAAAAACAAGGGGACACAATTTGAAGATAGAGGGGGACGGCACAGAGGTAATGTGAGGAAGTATTTCTTCACAGAGAGGGTTGTGGATACATGGAACAGCCTTCCTGAGGAGATCATAGAGTCAAAAACAGTGGGGGAAATCAAGAATGCATGGGACAGACATAAAGCAATTCTAGTGAGGGTAGGAGGAAGTAGGCTGTTGGTTAACTAGGATCTGCAGCTTGTCCGTTAGGTAGGGAAATGGGCAGACTAGGTGGGCCAAGCGGTCCTTATCTGCCATCAAATTCTGTGTTTCTATGTTTCTAAACAGTCCCTCTGAACTGGCAGTGTGAAGCTGTGGTGTTGAAGTGCCAACTTCAAAGTGTGGAGTCAGTGCAGAATCCAGGGGGAGTGACAGGAGCAAGGACCTGTCATTCTAATCCTATTTATCATTGTGCAGCTCATTTTGTTGCAAGAACTCTATGTGTTGTTGCTGGACTGTAATTAGTTTAGAGGTAGTGTGATAGGTGCTGTACCTTAAGTTGATTTTAGTTCTTTTGTATCATGGTAGCAGTTCTCTCTGGGAGAGACTCTTTTGCTAGTATTTGGGAACATGGCTGGCTCCTGAATGGGATTACTGTCTTCTGCTTCACATGTATTGTGAGTTTCCTCTTTTGTATTTTAATTTTTTTTGCCTGTTTTTAAGTTTGTATACTGTCCACATTTGCTGTCCAATATATTGTCTATTAACCAGTGTATTATGTATATTTTTTACCTTGTAAACAGATCTTTTATTGTATGCTTCTCCATGTCTGACTTTGCTGTAAATTTATCTTTGCTTTTTCCTATATGTAATTAATCCCTGGTTGCCCCTGAAAAAGGAACTTGTGGTCCCAGTGGGTTTACCTGGTTACCATAATGAAATATAGAGGATAATGGATGGGCACCAGTTAACAACAATGCTGTGTTTCCTTAGAGAGGTTGTCATGACAACCTAGTAAACCTTGAAGTGAAGTTCGAGAGGTTTACCATTGGCATGATAACCTTGAGAAGGGAACACAGTGTTGTTGTTAACTGGGTGCCTATCTATTGTCTTTTATAGTGTACAGGCAACAGTTAAATGAAATGTGTCCTTACTTTTCTGGGGTTTTTTTGCACCACTTTCCTTCGGGGCCGGCTCTCACCACTGAGGCCGTTTGTCAAAATGCAGACGTTTGTGAGACACGCTTGCGCAAAGGCATTCAAAGTAACATGCTAGCCATGAGTTCCTCCACACCTGGCACCCAGTACCCCATTACAAATAAGGTCTTAAGGCCTATACTTAGGTTCCTTCTGAACAGAAAACTCCACTCTTCCAGGGGTCAATCCTGGCCCTATGCTCTGGCCTCTCTCTGGGCCATAGCTCTATACCTCACACTGGCTGGGGATATTAAGGCCAACCCTGGTCCAGTAATAAAGCCGCACACATCCAATACACTTTCTGACAATCTCCTGACCCAAGCCTAGAGTCTGACCTTTATCCATCTCAATAACAGGAGTCTGGTACACAGTTTCACTGAACTGGAGGCCTGGGTGCAGGTCAGTAATCCTGATATACTTGTCCTCTCGGAAACATGGCTGAAACCCTCTATCTCTGAGTTTGCCTACTCATTGCCAGGCTATAATATGCACTGAATTGACAGGCCTTCCTCCAAAAGAGGGGGCAGTTTGGTACTCTACTATAAGTCCCACCTGTGCATCTCGCTTCTGCCTACACCTGCTCTAAATAATGGTGAGGTTTTACACTCCCTTCTTTTACTCGGGGGTGTTAAAAAACTGCACATCCTTGGGTATATATTCCTCCTCATAACAGTTAACTAGGCCTTGATGAACTTATGGACTTTATTCCCTTTGTATCCAAGAAAAATTAGTTGGTATGTCTGGGTGATTTTAACCTTGACTGGCTTGGGCCCAACTGTTCTACCTTAGCCTCTACCATTAGTAAGGCTAACCTCAGTCAACTCATCTCGACTCCTACAAGGGTGTCCTAAAATGGCTCCTGTCATACTATGATTGATTGGATCCTCACCAGTAGGAAGGACTGCTGCTCACCCACCGGGGTTCTGCCTGACTCAATTAGTGATCATTGTTCTGTCTACTGTTTACGGGGGTCCTCCACTCCCTCCTATACTGCCAAAGTGCTGTCCTTTGCCGATTTTTCGAATCTTGACCAGTCGGCATTTATAAATTACCTAAAATTTACTGACTGGTCACCCCTTTATACTACCACCAATATAGACCAAGCCATGGATTACTTCAATAAAACTCTTCTGGCCTTGCAAAACAAACATATTCCTTTCTCTACACGGAGGGGCAGTGGGAAGTGACCAAGTGGCTAAAGAGGCCTCTCCTACAACTGATTAAGTGTCATGACAAACTCTGGTCAAAATGGAAATCTTCCTCTCTCCAGGCTGATTTTCAGGAATATCTGACTTTGCATAATTCTTGCAAAAAGAAGTTCGGGCAGCCAAAAGTGCCTATTTCCATAATCTCCTTAATTCATCGCCCTCCAACCCGAAGAAATACTGGTACCAGATTAAAGAGATCCCGGGGAACAACAAGCCTCAGATACTGAATAATATGCTTATCAATGATACCCTTTGCTATAACCCTTGCACAGTTGTTAATGCCTTTAATGCCTTCTTCACCAAGGTCCCATGCCCCTCCCCGCCATCACCTGGGGCTGCATCCCTGGCACTACGTCTTCTCCTGGTGGATCTCCAATCTTAGGGCTCTCCCTTGTCACACATCAGGAAGTACTTAAGCTACTCTGAACAATTCCTTCTCGGGGTAGTGCTGGGCCAGATGGACTTGAACCCAGAATCCTCAGACTTGCTGACCTTTTTCTTGCCACTCCAGTAATGAGGCTTTTTAACCTATCCATCACTACATCTACCATGCCCACTGCCTGGAAAGCAGCAGCAAGAAAGGAGACCCCAGAATTTGGTCCAACTATCGCCTCATTGCATTGATTCCTACTCTCAGCAAGTTGCTAGAGAAATTGATCCACGGTCAGATCTCTGCTCACTTGCTTAAATTCAACCTTCAGTCACCGGTTCAACATGGGTTCAGGGTTGGTCATAGCACCACGACCACACTCACCCTATTCACCAGTGAGGTTAAGTCAAATATGGACAAAGGTCTGCTCACTGGTTCAGTGTTCATTGACCTAACTAAGGCTTTCGACTTAGTTAGTCATACTCTTCTACTAGAAAAGCTGCATTCTCTCGGGGCCTCTGAACCCACTATAGCCTGGTTCTCAAGTTACTTTAATGACTGGTCCCAATTTGTCTCCTATTGCAAAACCCATTCATCTCCTGCCCCATCTCAGCGGGTGTCCCTCAAGGATCTATCCTCGGGCCACTGCTATTCTCAATCTTCAGTAACGATATTCCTACTTCCATACCCCATTGTAGTTCCATTATGTACACAGACGACCTCGTACTTTTCTCTGCTTCTCGCTCAATTCCTGACCTCAATGATCATCTCACCTCTGGGTTTCAACACCTTCAGTCCTGGTTCTCCCGCAACTCTCTTATCCTTAACCTCCCCAAAACCCAAGCTATGCTCTTCAGGGCTCCTTAAAAAGTACAGGCCTTGTCCCCTATATTTTGTGTGCTCTGCCAGGACGGTGCTGCCATCATGACTACGAGCTCTTTTAAGTACCTTGGAGTGATGCTGGATCTGGCTCTTGATTTCTCTGCTCACATTAACGAAGTATGTCAATCCATAAACATAAAAATCAGGGCAGCATACCGTGTGCGCCACTCATTAACCCCTGCAGCTAGGGTTTCGGTGGCTAGAGGTGTCCTTCCTTTCTTCCAAGGCTTCTTTACGCCCTTCCTACCCTTTCTCATGCTGCCGCTGCTATTCTCCAGAAATGGGACATCACCTACAATAATATTTGCAGATTTGCCCTGTCTGCCCCTTGCCTCACCCACTATTGTCTTTTTCTACTCAGCCGTGCACTGGCTATCACCTGAATCATGTCACCTTTTTTCACTATGCTGCTTCATTGATTCTATGACTAGAACTCCCTGCTCTTCAGCTATAGCAGCCATGTTTAACCCAGTGCAACACACCCATCCCCTAAGGTCCTCCCATCCACCTTTGCTCGCTGTCCCACGTTGCACTACAAAAATGGGTGAACAAGCATTCGCCCACTTTGCTCCCAAAACCTGGAATACCGTCCCCCACAGCTTAAAGGACTACTTGTCCCACTCCTCCTTTAAAACAGCATTCCTTTCTCACCTCCTAGCACTTGATACTTGTGTCTGTCCCCTTCCTGCCTTATCCAAGCTGACTTGATAACTGGTTTGCCTTACACCTGTATGTCTAGTAATTGTGCCTGACTTCATAAAACATCCCTGCGTGGATGGTCCTGTTTGTTGTAAAATGTTATGTCTATCCCTGCTAGGATATATGATGCAATTGTTCTGAATGCCTGTATGTTCCTGTGTATGTTTCCTATACTGTATCTTGTACTCTACCAGGTCGTATTTGAAAATAGGCAGGTACTGTATATTGCCTAATGCACTTACCCGGTCATCAACAGCTAATAAATAAATATACTGTCGTTATGATGTAGTCAAGAGAGTATAACAACTTCTTGAGATCACGATAATAGGAATTCATTGAATTCCATTGTTAATAGCCCTCTCTCATACATTATAAATAAACAATTCAGAATTTACTAATTTTTAGTGGGTCTACATACTATAAATGTGATTTTGACTTAGAGGAATCAATGATATTGACCCAAGTTGTAGAGCAGGCAAATTTACCTGTATTTATTATGTCAAGGACTATGTAAGGTCTGTATTGGCATAGAAGTATGATTTAATGATGGTTAATTTTAGACCCAGGAAAATCAAGATAACACTTTGTAATGAGGCCATTACATTTTTTTTCTAAATAAGGAAACTGTTTTTAATACCTACGATAAGAAAAAAAAAAGCATATGGTGGGAGTCTCCACAATGAGGGAGGACTGGGGAATTTTTTTTTTTTGTAAATCCAGGGCCACATTAAATTTTTTTTTTATTTATTTAAAATTTGATGACGCAGGCCTGTTGTTGCAGTAGCTGGATTTCCACTTGTGACGCCAGCAACCCGGGTTTGGGAATGGACTTGGGTGCTGGAGGGCCGGTCGGGGAGAGAAGGCTGAAGTGTCAGACGACTGCTCACCTTCTCTGGGGGGAGATGTTACCTGGCAATTGCTGACCCCTGGTGGAGGCCAGGAGCTCAGCAATATGCAGGGTCCCACAGTTCAACGGGATGTGGTGAATGTCGGCATAAGCCTGACGTTACTGGCACACCACGTCCCTGGGGAGCAAATGGGAAAGATCTCCGAGGCCTACTGGATGATGGCTGCCAGCTCCCATTGCCGCAAGACCCTGGGTAGTGCACTAACTATCCTAGCAGCACCCAGGACAAGTATGGTGCTGGCTGCCCTCCCAGTGCCTTCTCTCTCAGAGGAGGGGGACCCACCTGGCAAAGAGTTACCGGGGGGGTGCAATATAGGGTGAAGAGGTAGCTGTAAAAGGGCAGTGCAGCACGGAGGGCATAGGAGGGCCCCCAAGGGAAAGGCCAGCCTGGAGTTGTGGAAGCAAAAAAAAAATATGATGACCGGGAAAGGCACACTGAGCTGAGGCTCATTTCCAGGTGTGACCCGGGTACAGTTTGTACAGGGTGTATCAAAAGAAATAGGAAATACAGACAGCTATCACAATCATTTTAAATAGTACAGTACATTTTTGAAGATGCAACATTTGGTCAGTGTGGAGTGTGAAAGAGATGAAGTGAGGTCTGCCTACAGTTGGTGTCTATTGTGAGTTAGAAGGGACTGTGTGTTGCCTCTGTAGTGCACTGGAACCATTTGAGCACTTAGGACAGTGCAGATTGGGTAGGAGCCTGAGGAGATGGGTAAAGGTAGAACTAGATGGGGCCTGGTGAAGGTTGGAGTGCAGTGAATTCCAGAGAAGGGGGAAGTGGTATGGGAAGGCAACTTGGCTGGAAAAAGTGCGAGGGCAGGGGGGTGGAAGATGTGAGGGTCCCTGTGATGAAGAGAGTAGTTTAGGAAGGTGGTTGGGTTGAGCCAGGAAGTGAAGTATGGGGGAGGGAACCAAACCAGAATTTAGCTAAGAGGGAGGTGCTATGGATGGTACACCTGTAGGAGAGTGGGGTGAGGGAGAGTGAAGCGTAGAACAGGCAGTGGTGAGTGAGTGGGGGGGAGGCAGTGGTGAATCAGCAGAAGGAGATGAGCAGGATGTCAAGTCTGGAGAGGGAGAATGATGAGGCCATTCCATAGACTACGTCTGCATAGTCTATAACTGGCAAGATTGTTTTACGTACAAGCTCGCAGTGGGTAGGGATCGGTAAGCAGGATTTGTGGCGATAAAGGATTGCAAGTTTAGGCCAGAGTTTAGTACAGATTAATCTACTCAGTATAAACATAAGCTCAGTAGTAAAAAGGGTGAAATTAGTAGGATGCATATTAACAACCTTGTTGCTAAATTTTTTGATTTTTCTGCATGGGTCAAATTAAATGACTCTGACATTATTGCCATAACAGAATCATTGTGAAATCCTAAAATATCTGACGTTAGTATTTGGTTGTATTCTTTGTTATTTTCAAAGAGGAGCAGGGGTTAATATTTTGTATTCAAGTCAGTGTGTGTTCTGTGCTGGGAAGGGTATTGTATCAGCTGACTTTGCTAAACCAGAAGGAGGAGAGAGAGCTTAATTGGGGGTGTGGCTTAGACACTATAAAAGCAGGTGACTCAAATTACAACTTCCTGTTGCTAGCCTTGCTTGTAGAGCAGAAAGCAGCTAACTAAAAAAGCTACATTTTCTTATTAATTTAAAACTTATATCTCAGCAGGAGTCAGTGTCTGTTGAGATTAAGTAGACAGATACTTTATTAGAAGTAGAAGGGGTCTTATTTAGGGTTAAAAAATAAAGAAAAGAAAGAAAGTCAATGTGTGTTCTGTGCTGGGATGGGTATTGTATCAGCTGACTTTGCTAAACCAGTAGGAGGAGAGAGAGCTTAATTGGGGGTGTGGCTTAGACACTATAAAAGCAGGTGACTCAAATTACAACTTCCGGTTGCTAGCCTTGCTTGTAGAGCAGAAAGCAGCTAACTAAAAATGCTACATTTTCTTATTAATTTAAAACTTATATCTCAGCAGGAGTCAGTGTCTGTTGAGATTAAGTAGACAGATACTTTATTAGCAGTAGAAGGGGTCTCATTTAGGGTTAAAAAAGAAAGAAAAGAAAGAAAGTCAGTGTGTGTTCTGTGCTGGGATGGGTATTGTATCAGCTGACTTTGCTAAACCAGTAGGAGGAGAGAGATAGTTTAATTGGGGGGATGGCTTAGACACTATAAAAGCAGGTGACTCAAATTACAACTTCCTGTTGCTAGCCTTTTTTCTTACTAATTGCCCTCCATCCCACCCATCCACCTACCCACCCTAAGCCAGTTCTACTTTTATAGCCACTGGATCTGACTGTCAACAGGAACTTCCTGTTTGGCAGTAGGAAGGGAAGGATCATAGAGAAACATTGGTTTTGTCAACCCTAAAGGAAAAAAGTAGCTCACTTCCCCCGCTAGCTGCTGGTGGTCTGACATTGAGCAAGGAAGAAGGAGGTAACTAAAGAAGATAGGAAGTTGCTGTCCCAGAACAGGAAGGGTGAGAGTTGTAAGGAGAGGAGAGAGTAAGCATACAGAGAAACAGGAGAGGGGACACAAAATAAAACATGACAGGAGTGGTGCAGTGCAATGGCTGTGGGGCGGCAGTGTTCCAGGAGACATTCTGGAGGCTGCGATGCTGCCCTATTTGCAGGCACCTCTCTGGTCTGAGAGAGGAAGTTGCCCGTCTCCAGGCTGACCTAGCTAGGATTCTTGAAACCTCCTCCCCCACCCAGGGACCACCAGAGCCAATGCCACTACCTCAGAGGTTGCCAAGAAAGAGGAGAGGCTATACCAGCTTGGGCTCAGGGAGGGAGAGGGTGGTGGAACAGAGTTGCATCCCTCCAGCTGTACCTCTCCACAGTTCATTCGCTTTTCTGGTGGATAGTGGTTCCTCTATGGAGGCACCTGCAGTGGAGACCAAGGAGGATGCTGGGAACCTTCACAAAGGAGACCCACAGAAGGGTGGCATGGGACCCCACAGGGGAAGGAAACAACTCCTGGTGGGGGACTCAATCATTAGGGGGGTAGAAATGGGGGAGGAAGGGGAGAGGGAGGTAAGGTGCCTTCCTTTCGCCACAGCTTGGAGGGACAGGAAGTGAATCCTCAGGATCATGGGAGGAGCTGCACAAGGGAGGGAGCTGGATGTCATTGTCCACCTAGGTACAAATGACCAGGCTAAGAATGGGATCAGAGCAGTGCAAGAGGAGTTTGTAGAGTTGGGGAGGGGCTTAAGCAAGTAGCCATACGGTAACCTTCTTGGAGGTGCTGCCTGTCTATGGCAAGGGTGGTGCTAGTGCTCTCCTCACCAGGGAATTCAATGAGTGGTTGAAAAACTGGTGTGGAGCTCATGGTTTTGGCTTCATTGGGGACTGGGGAGCCACCTGGAGGGATGCAGACCTATACTGGTGCGATGGTCTGCATCTGTCCGAGGGGGGAACCAGGATCCTAGGTGAGAGGTTTAAATGCTTCATTGGCAAGCACTTGAACTAGCCAAGGGGGGAGGCACTGAAAAGAAGCAGGGAAATCCCAGCCTCCCCCCACAAAACATGGTAATTAGTGAGGTAAACACCAAGGTAGAGAAGTTATTAGGGAGCAGGACAGAGGTAAATGTAAAAAAAGGCAAAGGCAGTAAGGACAGGAATGGGGCTAAAAGAGGTAAGGCTATCAAAAAGTGGAGGGTGATGAGTACCAACGCCCGTAGTCTGTGTAACAAGCTCCCTGAACTAGTGGCCTTGATGGAAGAAGGTTGCCGGGATATTGTGGCAGTCACAGAAACATGGTACACAGAAAACCATGACTGGGATGTCAACATACCAGGATACACAATCTACAGGAGGGATGGGGGAGTAAAAGAGGAGGAGTAGCTCTCTATGTAAAGGAAGAGATCAAAGCAACAGAACTGAAGAGTAAACAGGGAGCAGATGAGGCACTCTGGGTCACCCTAGAGACAGGAAATGGCACCACAATCCGCACGGGGGTTGTATACAGACCCCCATCTCAGGGGGAGGGAATGGACAAGGAAATGATAGAAGGCTTCCTTAGAACAGCAGAAAAAGGGGAGATATTGTTGATGGGGGACCTGAATATGCCAGATGTTAACTGGAGTACCTTTGCTGCAGGCACATCTAAGAGCAGGGTCATTCTTGATGCCCTACAGGGGGCGTGCTTCAGACAGCTAGTATTGGAACCCACTCGGGAGGGAGCAATCTTAGACCTGGTACTCTCAAATGGGGACAGAGAAAGAATCTCAGATTTAGAGATGGGTAGCCATCTGGGAACAAGCGACCACCAAACAGTGTGGTTCATGATAAACACAGCCATACAATCAAGCCATACAAAAGCAAGAGTATTGGACTTTAGGAGAGCTGACTTTGGGAAAATGAGAGAGTGCCTTCGAAAAGCACTAGCAAACAGGCAAGAAGGAGGGGTGGAGGAACAATGGGGGAGTAATCAAAACAGCCATCATAGAGGCAACAAGCCTTTGTGTAAAGCAAATCAATAAAACACAACAAAGGAAAAAAATGCCATGGTTCTCAAAAGAGGTGGCAGGGAAGGCTAAGGAGAAAAGGATAGCATTCAGGAAATATAAGGAAACACAGAAGGAGCAGGACAGATAACTTTATCAGTTAAAGCAGAAAGAGGCTGGGAAGGCAGTCAGAATAGCAAAGGCCCAAACCAAGGAAAGGATAGCCAATTCTGTTAAGAAGGGGGATAAGACCTTTTATAGGTACATTAGGGAGCGAAGAAAGACCAAAGGAGGGATACTGAGGCTTAATAAAGGGGAGGGAATGTGGGTAGAGGGTGACAGTGAAAAAGCAGGGATACTGATCGAATATTTCTGCTCAGTATTCACAAAGGAAGAGGAGGGAGAGGTACCTAAACCAAACAAGAGAAACACTGTGAAGACGGGGGTCGATACCAGTCCATTTACAGAAGAAAGGGTTCTGAAAGAACTAATAAAATTGAAGGTGGACAAAGCAATGGGGCCTGATGGGATTCACCCAAGAATTCTAAGAGAACTAAGGGTAGAACTAATGACACCGACGACTTCTCTCTTTAACAAATCATGGGAGGATGGGGTGGTAACTGAGGACTGGAGGAGGGCAGATGTGATTCCTCTTCACAAAAGTGGGAGCAGGACAGAGGCAGGAAACTACAGACCAGTTAGTTTGGCCTCAGTGGTAGGGAAAATGATGGAATCACTTCTGAAGGAAAGAATTGTTGAGTACCTAGAGGCCAGTGGGGCACAGGACCCAAGGCAGCATGGATTCACGATGGGAAGGTCATGTCAGACAAATCTAATAGACTTCTTTGACTGGGTGACCATAGTAGTAGACCAGGGAGGGGCTGTGGACATGGCCTACCTAGATTTTAGCAAGGCATTTGATACAGTCCCACACAAAAGATTAATGCATAAGTTAGCCAGCTTTGGAGTGGGCCCCAAGGTGGTAGCCTGGATAAAAAATTGGCTAGACAACAGGACGCAAAGGGCAGTAGTAAATGGAGTACACAGTGAAGAAAGGAGGGTTACTAGCGGGGTACCGCAAGGTTCAGTACTGGGACCGGTCCTTTTTAATGTCTTTATAAGTGACATGGCAGAGTGGAAGGAAAAGTATGTCTCTTTGCAAACGACACAAAGATCTGCAACAGGGTTGATACACAAGATGGAGTGGAAAGGATGAAAAGGGACTTGGCAAGGTTGAAGGAATGGTCAAATGTATGGCAGCTCAGATTCAATGCAAAGAAGTGCAAGGTAATGCACATGGGAAACAAAAACCCAGGGGAAGAGTAAACAATGGGGGGTGAGATACTGACAACAGTAAAAATGGAAAGGGACCTGGGAGTAATTATATCAGATGACCTAAAGGTGGGCAAGCAATGTGAGAAGGCAGTAAGGAAGGTTTGGGGGATACTGGGATGCATAGGAAGAGGCATCAATAGTAGAAAACAAGAAGTTGTTATCCCTCTGTACAGACAGTTGGTGAGACCCCATCTAGAGTACTGTGTGCAGTTCTGGAGACCCCATCTCCGCAAAGACATAGACAGAGTGGAGGCTGTCCAGAGGAAGGCAACCAAAATGATGCAGGGTCTGCACCAGAAGACATACGAAGAAAGACTAAAGGAGCTTAATATGTATACCCTTGAGGAAAGAAGGGAGAGAGGGGACATGATAGAAACTTTCAAGTACCTCAAGGGAATCAACAAAGTCCAAGAGGGTAGCATCTTTCAGAAAAAGATGTGCAAGAACAAGGGGGCACAATTTGAAGATAGAGGGGGGACGGCTCAGAGGTAATGTGAGGAAGTATTTTTTCACAGAGAGGGTTGTGGATGCATGGAACAGCCTCCCTGAGGAGGTTGTGGAGTCAAGAACAGTGGGGGAATTCAAGAATGCATGGGACAGACATAAGGCAGTCCTAGTGGGGGGTAGGAGGAAGTAAGCTGTTGGAAATACAAAATCACACATGCCCCCACAATGCAAAGCATCATGGGCTGCATATGCAAATCACCACAGAATGTTATGCTAGCTGTTGGTTAACTAGGATCTGCAGCTTATCTGTTAGGTAGGAAAATGGGCAGACTAGGTGGGCCAAGCGGTCCTTATCTGCCGTCAAATTCTATGTTTCTATGTATTAAGAAATGTCTACTGGCCACTGAAATTAACTTAAACTAAGAGTTGTCTTCCACAGTCTTGCTGTTAATATGGTATTAGGTAATGTAAAGAATCTGCATATTGGAGCTGTCGATGTTCCACCTGGAAATTCACAGGATGTAATCAGATGCTTTAGTTATTGTATAACCAGATAAAAAGAAATAGGGATACAGCTATTTCGGTGATTTTTATATGAATTGGTCTGATACCAAAAGCAGAAAAATTCAAGATAAAATTGATGAACTAACATTAACACAGGGTTTTTCAGTACCAGGACATACTTACTACAGGGCACATGCTATAACTTTTTTTAAATATATTTTTATTAATAGCAAAGTATAGGACAGTACAGTACAGTATTGCAATTCATAATGTGGATATCTCTATATCAGTAACAATTCATAAAGCAGATAAATTGAGATAGCTGTCTTACAGATGACAAATCCAGACCTTAAACAAGAGCTCGGTAAAGTGTTGCATCAAGACTCAATATAATTTCATAGGTGATGGTATGAACCCATCAAGTTCAGATAAAGATTTATACACTTAGACAACAAAAAGTAGCATAGGACAAATCTAAGGTACAAATGTGGCACCTATGTTAATGATATACATGACCCAACTCTGCCATTTAGCATCAGCTGGCTGAGATACAGTAAGAGCTGCATTTCTGTAAAAATTTCCAGTCAGAGAGTGGCATTGACGGAGCACTGCCAGAATATGTGTATGTGATCAGCAAGTTCTTGCTCACATTTTCTCTAGCAGTGCCCATATTCTGAGGGCATTTATTTAACTAAGATGGGGGGGGGGGAGGTTTGAAAGCATCTGTAATGATACTTCCAAGCAAATTCCATCCATTGTGTGGAGGATGTTATTTTAAAAGATGGGAGGGCATGTTTTTGCCACACCTGATAGGTGATATTTGTATTTAGTTCCCGTTTCCATTTATCCAAAGTTGTTTGGGTGGTATCTCACAAAGAAATCATGAAGCCCCCTGTACAGATTACCAGTCAGATGTTGCTTGGGTTCTCCTTGGCTAGCTCCCATCAGTAAATGTAAAAGCAGTGAGGCTGGATCCACAAGGTGGGTGCTTTCGTCCTCTTTATGTAAGAGGTATTTCTGCATCTGAAGATATTGAAAATGCTCTCAGCCTGAAAGACCATGTTGCAGTTGTATTTGCTCAAAGGCAAGTACCCCTTGAGTTTTTTAAGACTAGAAAAATGAATGTCAGGCCTACTCATCTCCATCTTTGGAAGGTGAAATCAGTTTGGAATGAGAGAAACTCTGAATCCACTGCCAGTACCCTACAGAAATAAAAGACCTGAGAAGGTTTAGGGAAGAGTTGCAGTTTAAACCATACTGCCCAAGTCTGAGCAGTAAGACCAGTATAGCCTGCAAGGCAGGAAGCATTAACAGAATTTGAGAACAAGAGTTTGGCTATGTCATGCATGAAATTCAAAACACTTTCTACTTGTTTTCAGGGAAGGATGATGAGGAAGAAGAAGAATCCGCATTTATATTGCACTTTTCATATGTCCCAAAGCACTTTTACAAGTAATGCTAGACTGGTAGTGAAGTGACTGAATGTGTGGTGGCGGCCATATCACACTTCATCACCCACACACAGCTTGGACAATTGCATGAACCGGTTTATGGGAAGGGGAATGTTGGCCAGGACACCGGGAATGTTCCCTACTCTTTGCAAAGAGTGCCCTGGGTTCTTTTACTTCCACCTGGACACCCACCAGGACAACACCAGGATGGGCAGAAGGGACCTCGGTTTAACGTCTCATCCGAAGGATGGCACACCCCAGCAGTACAGCACCCCCCAATACTGCACTCAGATGCCAGCGATTTTTAGGTGCAAGTCCAATCCCAGTGTGGGACGAGAACCCACGACCTTCTGCTCCAGAGGTGGATGTGCTACCAACTGAGACACGCTGACACCATAACCTGAGAGAAAAGCCAACTGTACACTGTGCAGAGATAGGAAGCCCTTGCATAGTTTTGTAAATTGGGAGGTTAGCTCTGCCTAAAGCTAGGGGTAATTGTTTCAGGAAGTAATGTAATCGAGGGTGGTGGTCCCCCCAAATGAAATGGGAGATAAGCTTATTCCAGGAGACAAAAGAGTGTGGGGAAGGGAAAATAGGAAGGGTCTGTTTAAAAAAAACAAAACAAAAAACAAACAAATACAATATGTGAGGTAGAACATTCATTTGCATTGCTTCTGTCCTGGAGAAGAAGGGCAACTACAGCTGACTCCAGTAGGAAACATCATTGGTTAAGGTGCTGGTGAGGAGTTCATAATTAAGGAGTTCCAAATTTCCCAGATTACTGGGAATATGCACACCCAGATATTTTTGCTTCGTGCTTCACCACCTCAGGAGAAAGTTCTGTTGGTCTGTTGGGGGTTGTAGTTGGACAATACAATCTCCATCTTCCAAAGGTGGAGGGAAAATTCAGTTAAGTAGCCAAAGGTATTGAGTATAGTCAGTGCAGCTGATATGGAAGTATCAGGGTTCAGCAGCATGAAGAGAATGTCATCTGCATAAAGGGATGCTTTATAATGGACTCCTCCCCCAGGGACATCCCCTCCACTTAAGGAGCCTGTCAGAGAGCTGCTACCAGGGACTCAATATATAAGGCAAGTAATAGGGGTGAGAGGAGGCAGCCATGCTGGGTACCCAACTGGAGAATGATGGGAGAAGCCCAAACACAGGCCTGGGAGCTAGTATAAACATTTTGGAACCATGTAAGAAGTGAGTGGGGGGGGGGGTCCAAAGACAGACAGTGTTCCCCAGAAGAAGTTCCAGGACACCCTCTCAGATGCCTTCTTGGCCTCTAAACTGATAAACACAGCTGTGATGGATTGTTAGACAACATATTCCATTACGAATAAGGTATGGTGGATATTATTCATTGTCCATGCCAATCAAAACCAGCCTGGTCAGGATGGATCCAGGAGGGAAGGAGGTGGTCTAGCCTACATGCCCAAATCATCATGTACAATTTATAATCTACATTCAAAATGGAGATTGGGCAGTAGGATGTGGTACAGGTTGTGTCTTTTCCTGGTTTCAAGATTACAGATAGAATGGTAAATTTCCATTATGGAGGAGGGAGCTCTCCCCCATGGACTGCCTGGAAAGCGTGTTGTAAATAGAGGAGCAAGAGATCACAGAAGGTCTTTCACCACTCTACCTGATAGCCACCTGGGCCTTAGTACTTGTATGTTTCAGCCTTCTGAAGGGCCAGTAGTATATCTTCTACCTGTATGGGGCCAACAGGGACTCCCTCTGAGAGTCTGTAGACTGGGAGAGAGAGGCGTGAGAGAAAATCCGAGATCTGGTAGGGTCAAGAAGAGGAAGATTCAGTGTATAAATTTTGATAATGAGTATTTTCAGTATTTGGTGGGTCCCGTGTGGTCCACCCATGGTACAGTGAACCTCTGTGCATGAAGACCATCACAGTGACAGGAATTGGCCGATAGCCACACATCACTGTGATGGTCTCTGCTGGCGCCAGGACTGCCCTGCTGGTGTATCACCCCCTCCCCTGAGACAACCCTGACATGGAGTTAGTAATCCAGAGTTAGGGGGGTGTGGGGGGTTTCAGTGAGTGCAGCCCTCCTGATAAAACGAAGACTCATCCCTGATAGTGCAATGCTGACACTTGGCATTGCGGCTGTCACTGTCGGGGATGTCGGCACTGCAGATGTCGCAGCACCATAGTAAAACCGTCTTGTGCATATGTTGCTTTGAATGGGGGTCCTTCAGCTGTAAAACACAGGCTTCTCACCTCTGGGAACATAATCTCTTAGCTAGTAATCTGGTGCCTGTGGAGGCACCCTCATAGTAGGTATGCTTTTGGAAAGTTGAAGCTTGTTGTAGTCTGTTTTTTTACCTTACTTGCCCCCTGGCCTGCCTCTCCTTCAGGCTGCTTCATGACTCCTCCAACCCCCTCGCCCTGACTCCCTTCCACTCACCTCAGATCGCAGCCAACCCAGGGGTGGCCCGGCATATCCCTTCGCCAGATGGGTCCCTCTCCTCCGAGGGGGAAGGCGCCAGGAGGGGGAAGCCAGCGCACTAGTCAATCAGTCCCTGGGCGCTGCTGAGGTGGATTCTGGGGTGTCAGGGCATCTTGAGTTGGCAGGAGCTGGCAGCCATCATCTGGCCGACCAGGAGGCCAGGATTTCCGCTTTTCTCCCCGAGGGCATGGTGTGCCACGAATGTCTAGGTCAAGCCAACGTTCACCACGCCCCTTGCAGTGGGGCTCTCTTAAGCTGCTGCTCTCCTGGTCTCCGCCAGGAGGCAGCAGACAGCAAGCCACATCCCCTGCCTCCGCCCCGGAGAAGGTGAGCAGTCACAGGATGCTCATGCTTACTCCCCTTGGCTGGCTCTCCAGTGACCCGAGTCTGTTCCTGAGCCAGGGTCGCTGGCGTCACAAGCAGAAATCCAACCGCTGCACCGATGAGCTGGCGGTTGTAGTCTGTTTTATTCTACTATGGCCTGTATGTCTGTCTTGAGGGAATTAACACAGGTTGCTACAACCATATCACCTTTGGTGTACAACTGTTGCAATGTATGCAGTTTCAGCCATCTGGGTATATCTGATTTTGCCGATGTCTCTTACAGAAAGCAAAACCAATAATATCCCCTCTTAGGACCATTTTTATGGTGGCCCAGAGAATGAGTCGAGAAATATTCAGGGAAGAATTGTCTTCCTCAATTTATTGTACATGATCTGGTACCAAAGTACAGAAAGCTTAATTCCTAAAGAGGGTGGTTTTTAACCCCCAGAAGGAGGATCTGTGCTTTTTATCTAGATCTAACTTCAGCCAGAGTGGGTTATGGGCAGACAAAGGTAAAGGCCTATATGAAAGATCTTAGATGTTAGAGAAATGCTCACAAGTGGTTGGAAAAACTGATGCCAAATGACCACAGGTCCATCTGGAAAAATTACGTAGGAGGTATTTTGGGCTGGGGTAGCTCTATAGTGAGTGGAGTGTGAGTAGTCTTCAGTTGATGCAGATTGTAGTGTTGAAGTCCCCACCTAGATTTTACCTGCCTTGCAGAAGTTCCAGTAATTTCCCTACAAAACATTTAAAACTGGGTGTCCGAGTTGGGGGAATACACTTTGGCTATGGTAACTCCGGTATTGTAGAGGCAGATATTTAAAATAACATAGCATTCATAGGGGTCGCTATTCCTCCTGCAGTTCAAAAGGCGTTGTGGAGGGAATTTGGATAGCTGCACCATGCCTCCCCCCCAACCCAAGTACAGGAAGAGGTGTGGACTGTAAACCTTCCTCCCCAAGAAAGCTTTGAATGCTCCTGGGAGATGAGAAGGCACTCTTGTACAAAAATAACATATGCAGAAAGGTATTGAAAGAACTTTGTCTGCTTCACCGGATTATTCATACCATTGATATTTTGGGAAAAAAAATAGAATTGAGGTAACTGCCATTTACAAAAAGAACACCTGCAGTATGTAAGACATCTGCTATACTCATGGTAAGGAAAGCCCAGCCCCTACCAAAGGCCCCCAAGTGGGGATCTGCCAATCTAGACATACCCGTCCTAGAAAACAATACAGTAGGGTGTCAGGGAAGTCAAGCCCCCCCCCCCAGAGGGGTCCGACACCAGGTACATACAAAGAAAACTTATTCTGCACATAGGCAGTATAAGCTGACATTGTAACCCACCTGTCTGTGTCTGAATTTGGAGAAGAAAATGAACTAAGAATACAAGGCAAAAAAATTACTGACTAACATGGTCTGAAACAAGTAAAAAACAATGAATTGTGACATAAACTTGCAAGGCAGGGGCACAACCTGTGATGCCCCTAGGAGGGAAGAGATGGAGGGTCCCTTGCACAGGAGAGACACAAGAAATAGTATGTCCGCACTACAGGGTTAACCTGTAGAATTAAGAGAAAAGACAGACTCTGCAAAGTCTGTGTATCAGCAGGACAGTGGGGCCCATGGCCCCAACCCATTTGTCAGCAGCTGCAGATATTGTTCAGTGGGGAGGAACAAATATAGAGTTAACCTGGTCACAGAATCCCTGGGCAGCAGGGATCATATACTTTCAGAAGCAGGAGTACATAGAAACAGAGAAACATAGAAGCTGACGGCAGAAGGAGGCCGCCAGGTCCATCTAGTCTGTCCATTGTCTTTTAGTTCAAGTTCAAGTTTATTGCAGGAAAACTCCATTGAGCAAGCTCATTCACAAGGAGGTTCTGTGACATAAACACTTAAAGTACAAACATAGATAGGTAATAACAGTATATACATGAAATGCATGTTACATGATACAGGCTGGATATACATACAAGGGTACTACATAGGGTGACCGCTGGTGGTAAACATTAATATGACACAGGGAAGCGACTTACAGGTTGCATACTGATAAATGAAACATGATGACTGGTGTGTGCAATACATATATTTTGGCAGCTAGAACAAACAACAGACTACAACTGATATGGGGGGGGAGGAGTGATTCGATAGAGTAGCAGTGGAGCGTAAGCATAGATAAAGCCAGGAGTAGAAGGAAGGGAAAGCAGTTAATATGACAAAGCAATTATACCTTACCAGTGGATAAATATGGCACACATGGGAAGGAAGAGACTTAATGACAGTTACAGGTGTCTTTTATTTTGGCTGAACTTAGCGATTTGTAGAAGTTTATTGAAACTGTGCTAGTTAGTTTCAGTACGGTTTGTAATTGGTTCCAAATGGAGGAAGGGCATATGCAATAGCATGTTTACCAAAGGAGGTCCACGTCCTTGGTATGTCAAGCATAATAAAGTCAGATTTTCTAACGCAGTATGCACTATGTGAGATACTAATAAAGGAAGAGAGATAGCTTGGCAATTTCTGCAGGAGCAGTTTAAGAGTCCATAGCCCAGCAGGAGCAGGCGTCTAGTAGTAAGGGATGTCCAACCAACAGCTGCATATAAGTCACAGTGATGCAAATGGTAAGGGGAGTTGGTAATGAACCATAATGCACGGTGATAAAGGATGTCCAGTTTACTTAGATTTGCAAGAGTAGTGGAGGAATAGATTACATCGCCATAGTCGAGTAGGGGGAGAAAAGTGGCATGTACCAGCTTGTTTCGAGTTTCAAGGGGGAAAAGAGGCCTATTTCTGTAGAAGAAACCTAACCTTGCTTTTAACCTTGTAGAGACATCTTCGACATGGTCATTGAAAGATAATTTATTGTCAATCCAGATACCCAGATATTTAAATTTGGTTACAACTTCCAGAGGCTCGTTTAGCGTGGTGAAAATGAAGTCTTGGGCAAGGGGATTTGGGGGGGCCTGTGACAGCACTGCGGGAGAATATCATTGCTTTGGTCTTCTTAGCATTGAGCAGAAGCTTTGCCTTTATTAGATTATGCTCAAGTTGAGCGAAGTCCGCTTGAAGCACCCCTTGACTTCAGATAACGATGAGCCAGAAGTATACAACACAGTATCATCCACAAAAAGTGCAGATTGGACGTAGATATGTTAGCATCTAAGTCATTAATGTACAAAGAAAACAAGATAGGCCTAAGATGGATCCTTGGGGACTCCTCTTGCAATTGCAAGGCAGCAGAAAAAACCTTCCGCCTTTACTTTTGGGATCTTCCAGTTAGGTAGCTAGAGAACCACTGGGTGGTATGGTATGTGGCACCCAACTTTGCAAGGCAATTGACTAATAGTTTGTGATCAACAGTATCAAAAGCTTTGCTGAGGTCCAAAAGATCTGCCAGTTACCTTCTTAGCATCTATAGCAGAGATCCAATCATTGGTTACTTTTGCTAGTGCAGTGATTGTGCTATGATTAGCCAGGAAGCCGGATTGAGCTGGGTTAATGAGAGAGAAGGTCTCCAAGTGAGATTTTAACTGAATATGGATCAGTTTTTCGAGAACTTTAGAAAGGATAGGCAATATGGATATAGGCCTATAGTTGTTTACATCGCATGGGTCACCAGATTTAAATAGAGGGAGGATATGTTCTGATTTCCAGCAGGACGGCACAGTAGCAGATGTAATGGAAAGATTGAAGATGTGGAGAATTGGGGCAGTGAGATGGGCGTAGACTGACCTTAGGAAAAAGGGTTCCAAGCCATCGTCCCCTGCGCTTTTTTTTGGTGTCTAAGTTAAGAAGAGAATCTTCTGCTTCTTTATAAGTTATCTCGTGCAATTGGAAGGGGCTGGGTGCAGCACTAGATGCAGGGGGAGGGGTATGCTGGCTCACCGCAGCACCAGCATAAGGTGACGAGTCAAAAGCTAATCTACCTGTGGCAAAGTGGGAGTTAAGTTCCTCCAGGATTAGGGACTTGTTTTCCACAATCTTGCCACTTGCAACTATCTTTGTTGGGACAGAGGGGCCATGGAGCCGTCCTTCTATAGCTTTGATAGTCTTCCATATTTTATGAGGGTTACCTTTAGCTTGTTCGAGTAGAAATATAATAGTTAGCTTTAGCAGGCGAAGTTTTTCACACAGTTATTCCTGGCTGTTCTAAAGGCCTGCCAATCCAAGATTCTTTGAATGTCTAGCTTTAGCCCAGAGCTTATCTCGAGCTATAAGGGCTGCCTTGAGATCCGAGGTGAACCAGGGTTGAATTGTTCCGCACTTTACTTTAATGAAAGGGCATGCTTATTTATTATTGTAGTGAGTTTGTCATTAAGGATGTAAGCTGCCTTGTTGACATCTTTGGCTAGGTAGAGATTTTGCCATCTGATCATGCTTAGGTCAGATAGGAAGTTTACTGCACTGAATTTGCGAAAGGATCTTTTTGTTATAAAGATGGGCTGCGGCTGGGCCTTAATTTGAGATCTTATGCAAGCAACAATTCCATGATCGCTCATGTCTTTGTGAAACACTGCCGAATGAGAGATTTTGTGTGGATGGATGGTTAGTACCACATCTAGAATGGAACTGTTGGCAGTATTTAGAGTGTTGTTCCTAGTGGGTTCACTGACTAATTGCCCAAGACCTAGGTCGTCACAAAGGGATTTGAGGCCGTGTGATTTAGGTGACAGCCAGTCCGTATTTAGATCTCCTAGAAATATTGTTTCAGTTTTTGCATCTACGAACATGGATTTCAAAAGATTAAGGACTTCATCACCACCAGACGGGGTCTATAGCCACCTAGGATAGTGATACATTCGAGGAGAGAGATGAAGGCTCAGCGAAACTAACTCAAATTCCTTGGCTAGAGATTTGCAACTAATATTGGTGACCGAGTACTTAGATTTGGCGTAGATAACCACACCCCCACCTCTAGACTTTCTATCTGCTCTAAATAAATTGTAGCCCTGCAATGATATTTGTTGATCAGTGTTCATCTTTTTTAACCACGACTCAGTAATTATGATAAGGTCAGGGTTAACATGTGCAGCCCAGGCTTGCAGCTGTACAAGTTTTAGGCAGGCTTAAAATGTTGACCATCATCATTTTGAGACCTGTGGCCTCAGCAAAATCGGTGGCTAGGTAAGTTGTAGGGGGGCCAGGGTTGAACTCACATTTCCTGAGCAGAGAGAAGCAGAAGTATAACTTTCTTTAAGGAGCTTATAAGAATGGAGACTGCTTTTTATTTCTTTGCGGTAACCCATATCGGTGCTAAGAGGCGGCACCACTGTAATGACAGTTTATCGTGATCAATGTAAGTGCTTGAATAGACATAGGTGAGGACAGTAGCAAAGGGGTGTAGGCTAAAAGGGGAGAGGAGAATGACATAGTGTCTGCATGGTAGACCGTTATAACATTAGGTATTGATAAGGTACATTGGAGAACTGAATTGCATTGAGGTACTTAATTGCACTGTATTGCTGAGAACTCTGCACCTTAGGAGCAATAAAACACAATAAGAGAGCCATGGTCCCAGATTGAGTGGTCTTGTGATTTGTATTAGTGCAATATTTTCTAGGCAAGTAATTTGCCCACCTAGGTACTCACTTAAAACCCTAGATGAGAAAATACAGAAAGAACAAGGAGGCAGGGCAGCTTAGTTAGTGGCGGGCTCAAGAGATATTCACACAGGGCAGTCTTATTGGCCACACTCAGATACCAATCATAGGTTGGCAGCAGTCGAAACTAGGCCAATGAACCAGTAATATGATATAGGAGGCAGATCATGAGTGTATTTAAAGGAGGCATGGGAGAGGGGGGTGGTGGGGGTGGGAGGAAATTTCAGGTCAGAGAGAGCTCAGAAATCAGAATTAAGAAGGGAACACTGTAACAGACTATAGAGAAGGTGCCCCAATCAGAGCAAAGCAGGCAAGCGGGCGTACCAATCACAATCCCCCTAGGGCAGTGCCACACCAATCAAGGGTGCCCAGGCATGCTGGCTCTCTGCAGAGGATTCTATCAGTATCTATCGGTATGACAGCGTAGCATAGGTAATAATAGGGTGCTCAGTGTCTATCTGACTTGAGTCTGAAGGGTGGATGGCAGACACTGAGGGCTTCCTGTTTTCAGCTGCAGAGCTCGTCGTTGGCAGTTTTAAGGAAGTTGTCAGCCTGTTGAGTGAAGCTTAGGGGAACCTCAACTACAACCACCCCTTGTAGCAGCACCAGGAAAGAAGTAGAATGATAATGCAGGCCATATTGCCCCCGAATGAGTACAGTGATTTATGTAGAAGACCAAGAATCCCTCTAGTGGCAGGACTGTATAACTTGCTAATGGAAAACTAACTTCTATTACTACTCTAGAGGTGGGTTATATCTGAGCAGTTTAGTAAGACAAAAGGTTGTTAGACTTATCGGCGCCATGGCAGAGTGCTTGGATGGGGGGGGCACTGCAGGAAGAGCAGTCAGACAGAAGAGGTGTAAGCACTTTAAAACAGTAGTAGAAATTACAATCCAGCTAATACAGTTGAAAAACATCTATTACACAGTTGAAATGTGCTTTGTTCTATCGAAAATCTAACAAAGTGCCAGGTGTCTATAGCAGGGGAAAAGTCCTGGCCAATCAGAGTGGGTTTGCTGGAAGCACCCATGTTCCGATTGGCTGCGCTGTCCCGTACCTTCCAAGGAGCTGCAGGTGGGTGTCCTGGTCTTGGTCGGTGGCTGGCTGGGTGCCGGCCGACCGTGGGGAGCTGAAGCAGCCCTGTTCAAGGAGGCAGCTTCGGGCGAGCTGCAGGCGGGTGTCCTGGTCTTGGTCGGTGGCTGGCTGGGTGCTGGCCGACCGTGGGGAGCTGAAGCAGCCCTGTTCAGGGCAGGCAGCTTCAAGGGCTGCAGACGGGTGTCCTGGTCTTGGTCGGTGGCTGGCCAGGTGCCCGCCGACTGTGGGGAGCTGGAAGCAGCCCTGTTCAGGGCAGGCAGCTTCAAGGAGCTGCAGGAGGGTGTCCTGGTCTTGGTCGGTGGCTGGCTGGGTGCCGCCGACCGTGGGCGAGCTGAAGCAGCCCTGTTCAAGGGCAGGCAGCTTCCAAGGAGCTGCAGGCGGGTGTCCTGGTCTCGGTCGGTGGCTGGCTGGATGCCGGCCGACCGTGGGGGAGCTGAAGCAGCCCTGTTCAAGGGCAGGCAGCTTCCAAGGAGCTGCAGGTGGGTGTCCTGGTCTTGGTCGGTGGCTGGCTGGGTGCCGGCCGACCGTGGGGGAGCTGAAGCAGCCCTGTTCAAGGGCAGGCAGCTTCCAAGGAGCTGCAGGCGGGTGTCCTGGTCTTGGTCGGTGGCTGGCTGGGTGCCAGCAGACCGTGGGGGAACTGAAGCAGCCCAGTTAAAGGGCAGGCAGCTTCCAAGGAGCTGCAGGCGGGTGTCCTGGTCTTGGTCGGTGGCTGGCTGGTTGCCGGCCGACCATGGGGGAGCTGAAGCAGCCCTGTTCAAGGGCAGGCAGCTTCCAAGGAGCTGCAGGTGGGTGTCCTGGTCTTGGTCGGTGGCTGGCTGGGTGCTGGCCAACCGTGGGGGAGCTGAAGCAGTCCTTTTTTAGCCTAGCCTTCTAACTTCCCTTGGGTTTGAGGACTCCCTTGTATCTGTCTCAAGCATTCTTGAAACCTACCATTGTGCTTTCCCCCACCACCTCTGCAAGCAGGCTGTTCCAGTCATCCACCACTCTTTCTGCGAAGAAAAACTTCCTGATGTTGATGGAGAACTGCCCTCCTTGCAGCCTTAGATCATGTCCCCGGGTTCTGCTGCTCTTCTTAAAATGAAAGAGATTGCCTATCTGCACCTGGTTTATGCCTTTTATGTACTTGAATGTTTCAATCATGTCACCCATCTCTCTTCTGTGTTCCAGGGAATACAGGTTCAGTTCTTTCAGTCTATCTCCATAGGACATCTCATGCAGTCCCTGAATAATTTTTGTTGCCCTTCTCTGCACCGTCTCCACTCGGTCAATGTCCTTTTTGAGGTGGGGCCTCCAGAACTGGATGCTGTACTCCAGGTGAGGCCTAACCAGTGATCTGTACAGTGGCAGGATCACTTCCCTCTTTCTCCTTGTGATTCTCCTCCCAATGCATCCCAGCATACCGCTGGTCTTTAATGCTGCCTTCTCGCACTGTTTACCTACCTTTGAATTGTCTGAGATAATGATTCCCAAATTGCACTCTTGGGTGGAGGCAGCTAGTCTTTCCCCTCCAAGGTAATATACCTTATTTGGGTTTCTTTTTCCTATGTGCATGACTTTGCAGTTTTTGTCATTGAATCTCAACTGCCATGCTCCAGACCATTCTTCCAGTTTCTTGAGGTCAGCTTCCATCTTGTCCACTCCCTGCTGGGTGTCGACCCTGTTGCATATTTTGATGTCGTCTGGGAACAGATACACCTTTCCCTGTAGTCCATTTGCTATGTCTGATATGAAAATATTGAAGAGCAGGGGCCCCAGTACTGAACCCTGGGGCACACCGCTGGTTACTCTACCTTCTGATGACAGTTCTCCGTTTACCTGCACTTTCTGAGTTCTACCCTGTAACCAGTTTCTAACCCATCTAACTACTTCTGATCCAGCTCCTGTGTGGAACCGAGTCGAAGGCCTTGCTAAAGTCTAAGTAGACCACATCTACCACCCCGCCATCATCTATAACCTCTGTAAGACAGTCAAAAAACTCAGTCAGGTTTGTCTTGCATGACCTACCCGATGTGAAACCCTGCTTCTTGGGGTCCTGATGGCCGCTAACCTCCAGGAATACCATGATCCTCTGTTTGAGTAGTGTCTCCATTAACTTCCCCATTATGGATGTGAGGCTTACCAGCCTGTAATTTCCAGAGTCCTCCCTGCTGCCCAATTTGTGGAGCAGGACCACGATTGGCCTTTTCCAGTCTTTGGGTAACTCCCCACTCTTTAGGAATTTGGTGACTAGTTTAGCCAGTGGGGCAGCCAACTCAAATCTCACTTCTTTTAAGATCCTGGTGTGCATTTCATCTGGCCCAATGGCCTTGCCAACTTGCAGTTTATTTAGTGCCTCCAGTACTTCGGTCTCTGTGAAGGGGTAGTATCAACTCCCTGTCCAACGGTGTTACATTTTGCTATTTCTGGGTCATCACCTGGGTCCTCCTCAGTTAATACAGAGCAGAAGTACTTGTTCAGGATTTCTGCTTTTTCTGGGTTGTCTTCTGTTGTTTTCCCTTCCTGAGTTGTAATCTTGACTATACCCTCTTTTGCCTTCCTTCTTTCCCAGATGTATCTAAAGAAGAATTTGTCCTCTCTTTGCCCTCTCTGCTATACGTGCTTCTGTCTGTGCTTTTGCCTGCCTTATTTTTTTGCTGGCTTCTTTCATTTTCTCCTTGTACGATACCCAATTTCCTTCCTTGTTTGTTCCCTGGTATCCTGTAGCTGGAACACCTTCTGTTTTTCTTTCTCTATTTTAGCCACTTCCTTTGAAAACCATAAGGGGTTTCATTTTCTTTTCACTTTGGTAACCCTTCTTGCTCATTGGTCAGTGACTATCTGGATTGCTTTCTTAAGTTTCCCCCACATGACATTGACCTTGTCCACTTGTAGCTCAATTAAGTAATTTCTTATGTTGGTCCTCTTTTGGTTGACGTCTGCCTTTTTAAAATCTAGTACTTTTATTTTTGAGTGGCACGTGTCCTCAGTTATGTTCACCTTGAAGCTAACCACGCGATGGTCACTGTTACCCATATGCTATCCCACGTTGAGTTCCTTGACCCTCTTAGTGTTTGTGAGGATCAGGTCAAGTATGGCATCTCGTCTTGTTGGTGTTTTAATCAGTTGACTTAGTCCTGCTCCCTGTAGTGCCAATAAGAAATCCCTGCTTCTTCTTGTTGCCGCCATTAGTGTACTTCAGTTTATATCTGGAAGGTTGCAGTCTCCTACCAGTATCACCGCTCCTCTCTGAGTCATTTTGTGGATTTCTTCTATCAGATCTTTGTCACCTTTCTTTCCTTGATTTGGAGGTCTGTAAATGACGCCGATCCTGAAGGTTTTTCCATTTCCTGTATCTATAGTAAGTCACAGTGACTCGGTGTCCCCAGGGTGACTTTGCACCTTTGTGGCTTTTATGTCTTCTCGAATGTAAATGGCTACTCCTCCCCCACTTTGCCCCTACCTATCCTTTCTGAACAGATTGTATCCAGATATAGCCGTGTCCCATCCATGGTTTCCCGTGAACCATGTTTCTGTCACAGCAACCCAGTACAATCTTTCTACTACCATGATGGCTGCGAGTTCAGGTAGTTTGGTTGCAAGGCTTCTAGTATCTGCAACCATCACCTTCCAGGAATATGCACCCTCTTTGGTATGGGGCTGCACCCTCTTCTTGGACAGTGCCAACTTACTGTTTGCACCCGAGTGATTTTTGAGGTTGCTGTCTTGTTGTGGAATGCTAATTGAGGCCTTTGTGGTCGAGATGCTCAGGTTCTACATTTCTCTTTCTGGGTGTATCTGTGCTCCCTTGGATTTATGGGGAGTAGTGACAAGCCCACCTACAGTGGTGGTGTGAGCTGTTACCATAGCCTTCCAATCACGGCCTTCCCCCTCTACTATAACCTCAGTACCATCCCCCTTTTCTGTGTCTGCCCCTCCTGTACTTTACATGAGGTCCCTCATTTTTACCTATGGCCACTCCTTGCTCATGGCCATGCCTGTTTCCTTTAGTCTGATGTTGGGGGGGTTCCCTTCCATTCTCTGATCCCCTTACCTTCGTATCTTTATGCTGCCTCCTCACTTAGGTCTTCTTCTCTGAGCTAGAGACCTCCCAGTTTAAACCCTCCAAGAAGACCTCCAGCTTCTGCCTTAGTGCTCTCGCTCCTTCTCCGGTGAGATGCAGACCATCATCCTTGAAGAGCTTCCTGTCCCGGAAGGTCCCCCAGTCTCCAATGTAGTGCATCCCATTGTCTGCGCACCAACCCTGGATCCACCAGTTGCATTCCCTGATATCTTCATTCCTGATCTTGTCCTCGCTTCTGTCCTTCCTCCAAACTGGCAATACCTCTGAGAAGGTGAGATGTGTTCTGTACTCCTTCAGGCTCTCCCCTAGGGTCTTCATGTCTGCCTTGGCTTCTTCCACAGTCCTACTTGCTATGTCATTTGTCCCAAGGTGGACAATGATCCCCACGAAATCCTGATCTCTTCTCACCAGCCATCCTATTCTGTCCTTAGCTGTCCTTGCAGATGCTCCTGGCATGCACTTCACCATGGTTTCAGTTCCCTTTGCACTGATGGACTGTGCCTCCACTTCTCACAACATAGAGTCTCCCATGACCAGAATCATCCTGTGGTTCTGTGTATTCTTCCTCTCCTTCCTTGTACATCCTTCTTGCTTTCTTGTATCAGGTTTGTCCTGCTTAATTCTTCCTTTTTCCTCACCTGGTTTCTGTCCCCTGGCTGGGGGGGGGGGTGAAACAATTCTGCATGTGTATAGTGTTTGGCTGGCAGTGCCCCATCTTAGCTCTAGGTGCCCCACTGCCCTCTCTCACCACCCTCCATCCCCAAGACCTGTGGGCCTTTGGGGGAGTGAGTGGGTAAGGGATGGTGGTGGGCATCCCCAATCCAGTCTCCTCTGCAGCCTCATGATCTCTTCTCTTGCATGCCATACTGTAGCTCCCTCCATAGTTCTGCAACTGTCCTGCAGTGCAGACACCCCAGTCTTCAGAGTGTCTGCCTTGCTACCAGCCCTCTGCAGCTCTGGCAGATCTGGATGTCCATGTCTGTTTTCCTCCTGACCTGCAGGTGTCACCGTTTCTCCCTTCGCTGCATCTTCTCTGTCCTCTATTCTGTTCTCACTGGTGTCTTCCTTTGGGAGCCCTGCAGGAAGTTCCTTTGGGCTTCTATAAATGTAGAAAGAAGTTGTGGGGAAATAATACTATTACCACCCCTTAGCAGTAGCTGTTAGCAGTTAAGTGATGGGGAGGGGGAGATTTAGCTGATTCCCCTCTTCCTCTCCAAAATGTTGTATTCTTAAAAGCAAATGCTAGCTCCGTTTTAGTTGCTAGCTTCCCTCTCCAAAATGAGGTGCTTTTAAAAGTAAATGGTAGCTCCCTTTCAGCTGCTAGCTGCTGCTTCTAAAAGCTGAAGCAGAAGTAAATGGTAGCTCCCTTTCAGCTGCTAGCTGCTGCTTCAAAAAACTAAATCAAAATGCATTTCCAAAAAGGTGAGTAAAGGTTTATGTAATGAGCATTGTCTGTCCCAGGCAAAATAAGTCCATGTCTGCTATTATGGGTAGCCCAAGTGTGGTAGTCTTCGGAGGCTAAGTCTTTACAGAGCAGTGCTGGAGGCAGGGATAGTGGTCACTTGATGTTGTGGGGTTCTTGTGTATCTTGGGTAAGGTATATATAGCTGGCTTCTTGGGGTACTGTACTGAAAGATAGTACAGTTTGTTGGTAGTAATCATATATTCTGATGTAGATTCAGTAGGTATGATTCAATGTCCTTTTTGATTGGTTAGTGGGGTCAAAGATCAATGGTTGGTAAAACTCCCTGTCTGATAACTGCCTGTATATTTCTTGGTGTACTGTATAGTATTCTGGATCACAATGCTGCTCCCTTTGTCTGCCGGTTTTATGGTTACGTTGGAGTCTTTGGCTAGTTGTTGAACCCCAAAACAGGCAAAATGGAAAAGACCAAAGGTCAACTCAACTGTATTACTGAAGTAGTGATATACATGTTGACCTGTTCTTGTGGAAAATGTTACGTGGGGTGTACAAAGAGAAAAATTAGGCTGAGACTTAATGAACATATACTGGTAATCAAAAATGAGAACACTGACTATGCCATGGCAATGCATATTTTTTTATTTATTTATTTCACAATTCGGATTAATACCTTCAAGCTCAAAAAGGCTCTTTTACAAAGGTTCCAAGTTGAGGTAGCACAAACAATACAAACATGATGTACAGATACAACAAACAGCAAAACACAGAGAATGCATAGGCATAATCATGGTAAAACATTTCAATGCATAGTTTCAAGAAGTGCATTCCTTAAAAATGATAGAAACATGAGTCACGTGATGCCTCAGAATAGCAGCCTTCTTCTAGCTCTCTGTTCACTGTTCCTAAAAACTACAATGTTTTTCTTCAAACCACCGATTTTGAAAATCTAAAGGCAAATCTAAATAAAAGGAAGATCATTTCTACTGCATTATCTCTTCAATAAAAATGACAGATCAAGAAATGAAAGCTGGTCCACTAAAAAATACTCCACCTCTGACTCCAGACAGATCAACAGACCCAAAGCGTTAAAAAAAAAAAAAAAAAAAAAAAAAAAATCGAAATCTCCAAATATCTCAAAAAACCCAGCTTCTCTGAACATCCTTACAGAAGACAAATTCCTGTCTAAACTTCAACTCTTGAAAGAAACTATGGTAACAATACTATCTGAAATCAAAAATCTAAACAATAAAACAGAGGAACTCACCAGGAAGGTTAATGACACAGAAGCGAGGATTTCTTCGGTGGAAGATTGCTGTGCCAGATATGAGCCAGAGTTCCCTGCAGTGCGACAAAAAATCAAAAAGTTAGAATCCAAAATTGAGGACCTTGAAGGAAGAAGTCGGAAAAATAATGTGATCATATTTGGGATTCCCGAGAAATCAGAAACAACCAACCCTATACAGTTTGCTCTAGTAGTGCTTGAGAATAGTGCCGGTGCCTCTCCAAACGGACAAACTTACGTAGTTGAGAGAGCCCACAGATCATTGAGACCAAGCCCTCCAGCAGAAGGTAAACCAAGACCCTTCATAATCAAGCTTTTACACTATCTAAATAGGCAGCATGTGTTGGTTAAATGAAAACTAAACAGTCCTTATCGTGGGATGGCAACAAGATCAGAATATCCCAAGATTTATCGCATGAAGCTCGGTTGCGCAGACAGGCTTTTGCACCGATGGTAAGCAAATTGATTGCTGCAGACATCAAATTTAAAATGTTGTATCCAGCAAAATTGTGTATCAAACATATCATACCATAAATACCACTCTTGAAAATCCAGATATCACCATCAAATAATTAAACTTGCTGTTCCCTGAACTGTTTAAAAAAATAAGCCGTGTAGGTGTGCCTTGGTTATTCAGCTTGGGGACCAGTGCAAAGTGGCACAATGTTTATACCTTCGTATATGTTAACAAATGCTGTCTTTCAATTGATGGAAGTATTGGACTATATACTGGGAACAGAATATAACACCTAACAGCGGTTTTGAGTTTCATCTCGTGACAGTGATGCAACTTTAAATTCTAAGAATTAGACGCTTACTGAGATGGTGGTTGCAACTGGGGAAAAGTTTTTTTTTATGTATATTATATTTTGAATGAATCTGGGCTATTAGAGGTGACATATAAAACAAGCATTGAAAGAAACTTTAGATATACATTAAATTGGGCTAGCTCTTTAGGTTTTTACTAAAGCAAATACTGCTGCTATATGCTGGAACTTTTTTTTTCTTTGTTTATTCAAACATTTTGTATTGAGAATTAGCCTGGTAATTGAAATTTTATTATTTTAGATGTTAAGATGTAGATGAAGGATCCATGTATTTAAATAGTTATAGCAGAGCTTCCTGCAATGCAGTTTATTTAAGTTGCAAAGTGATGGTTGGATCTTATTAATAGCTAATTGTTGAAATTGATTATTTATTCTAAGATTTAGAAAAAATCTTAAGGGGGAGATGTCATTATATCTTAGGCATAGGACGGTTATTCCAAAACTTCACAAAAGCTTAGTTAAAATATAGAAACATAGAAGTTGATGGCAGATAAGGACCGAAGACCCATCCAGTCTCCCCATTTCTTTTTCTACCTTATAAATGTGTCATCGGCCTTTGCTCTGTCAGTGGCCTATCTATTCATACTCATCTATATTGCTCCCTTATGCCTATCCCATGCCTGTTTGAAGCCCTGCACTGTATTCATAGCTACCACTTCCTGAGGTAGGCCGTTCCATGCATACACCACCCTTTCTGTGAAAAAGAATTTCTCATTCCCCCCTTAGTGGCCTCCCTTTAGTCTCATGCTGTGTCCTCTTGTCCTGCTATTTTTCTTATATTTAAACATGTTAGACTCTTTCACCTTGTTAATGCCCTTAAGGTGTTTGAATGTTTCGATCATATCACCTCTCTCCCTCCTTTGCTCAAGGGTATACATATTGAGCTCCGTTAATCTGTCCTCATATGTCTTCTGATGCAGTCCCTGCACCATTTTAGTTGCCCTTCTCTGGACTGCCTCAATTTGGTTAATGTCCTTGTGAAGGTGTGGCCTCCAGTACTGCATGCAGTACTCCAGATGGGGCCTAACTAGTGTCTTGTAAAGAGGGATTATTACCTCCCTCTTATGACTTGTGATATCCCTGCTAATACAATTCTGACATCCCCTAGCCTTACCTACTGCTTTAGAGGTCTGCTTGGATGATTTCAGGTCATCGGCGATGATGATGCCTAAGTCTCTTTCTTCCTTTGTGACTGCCAGCAACTCCCCTCCCAGCCTATAGGTGGCTTCAGGGTTTATCTTCCCTATGTGCCTGATCTTGCACTTCTTTGCATTAAATCCCAGTTGCCACTCTTCTGACCATTTTGCTAGTTTATCCAGATCTCTTCTCATTCTGCCCACCCAATCTGGATCATCTACTCTGTTGCAGATATTGGTGTCATCTGCAAACAGACAAGCCTTACCCTCTAGTCCATCTGCAATGTCACTAATGAAGATATTGAAGAGGACTGGCCCCAGGATTGATCCCTGAGGTACCCCACTTGTGACTTGCATCTCTTCTGACTGTATACCATTTACCACCACTATCTGTTTTCTGCCAGTCAACCAGTTTGCCACCCAGTTGACCAACTTCTGACCCACCCCGAGCCTACCCAGCTTATTTATCAATCTTCTATGTGGAACAGTGTCGAAAACTTTGCTGAAATCAAGGTAGGCAACATCAACTGCTCCCCCTTAGTCCACCACTCTGGTTACCCAGTCAAAGAAATCTTTGAGATTAGTTTGACAAGACCTTCCTTTTGTAAACCCATGCTGTCTTGGATCCTATGCCCCTATGGATTCCAGGTGTTGCACTATCCTTTCCTTAAGGAGTGCCTCCATCATCTTGCCCACTACTGAGGTAAGACTGACTGATCTGTAGTTCCTTGCCTCCTCCCTGCTACCACTCTTGTGAAGCGGGATCACATGAGCCCTTCTCCAGTCTTCTGGGACCTCTCCTGTGCTCAGAGACTCACTAAACAGTTCTGCTAATGGCTCTGCTAGTTCCACCCTTAGCTCCTTAAGTACCCTGGGATGTATGCCATCAGGTCCCATTGCCCTGTCCACCCTGAGCTTAGTGAGCTCTTGTAGGACCCTTTCTTTTGTGAAGAGAATCTTAAGGCCTTTAGTCTTTCTAAAGATATACTAAGCCCTATTCAGTAAGGTGAATTGGAGAGTGATCTTTGCTGAACTGAGAATCGCTGTTTAGAGTAGATAGAAGCTAAGGTATTTAGTATCTGGGGTTAGTTATTTATTATTGTTATGAGGTCAGTTGGTGGGGGAGCGGGATTATGGGAATACAAACTGAGGTTTAACATTTAGATTAAACATTCAATCAGTGACCAACTCTTTATAAAGTATAAACTTGGCATTACAATTTAATTTGATCACTTGGAATATAAAAGGAGCTGGGGCAAAATTAAAAGGTGGCAAATATTAAAACATATAAGACTCATGCAAGGTCGGATCATTTTTTTGTAGGAGACACACCTTTTGTATACTGAAATTTCTCAACTATCAAAAATGGGCTTTAATCAGATATTTGGTTCTGGTGATTCTGCCAGCAAAAAAGGGGTAGCAATTTTATTACCTAGCGAAGTACCCTTTAATAACAACTTTACATTACAAGACCCCTAAGGAAGGTACATACAGTATTAGTGGGAGGAAAGTTAAATAATTCTAAACTTCTATTAGGAAGTATATATAATCCTAATTTGTCTTCCCAATCGTTATTAGCTGAATTAACAAAGATATTATTTCAATATTCTGATTACAATCTCATTCTGGGAGGGGACTGGAATATTTTATTAGATATAAAACTTGATAGTGCTTCACAATTTAAATCTAACTACGAAGCAGATACAAAGGCCCTACTGGAATTTATAAATATTTTTGATTTATATGACCCTTGGAGATCCCTAAATCCATTAACAAGCCAGTTCTCTTTTTTTTCTCAAGTTCATAAAACTTTTTCTAGGCTTAATTATTTTTTTAATTAGTAGTATTTCATTTCTAAGGTAAATGATTCCTCTATTTCCCCAAGAGTCCTTTCTGATCATTTGCCAGTAAAACTTACTTTAAGCTTAACTGACACAAACCAACATATCCCCAAATTATGGAGACTTAATAACCAGTTACTAAAAAATACTTTTATCATAGATTTTATTAAGGAAGAAATTAGTCATTTCTGGACTACTAATTATAACTCAGTCAATAAGCTCAATATGATCTGGCCAACCCTTAAATGCTATATACATGGACATTTTATTAGGTTTGCCTCAAAACACAAAAAACTGTATATAGCTAAATTAAAAGAAGTGTTGGCAGATCTACAAAGGTTTGAGCTTAAAGACTCCTTGACATTGGCAGACCAGGAACTAGATGAACTGCAAAATTTAAGGCATACCTATGCTGAGCTATTGAGAGAGAAAGGAGAATTTAACTTACTGAAAACAAAAGCAATGTATGTAGACCAAGGGGATAAACCATCTAAACTGCGGGCCCATAGAATTAGTCAGATTAATGACTTTAGACTGATAACTTCAATAATTTTTGATGGAGATGGATCAGTTAAAACCCTTACAGAAGACATTATTTCAGAATTTGAAATATTCTATAAAAATCTTTATAATTATATTCAGACATGTTCGGTCTAAAACAATGTGGATCCTATTTAAATTGGTTTAACTGCCCCACATTGTCCTTCCATAATGCCATAAGTTTGATGGCACCTATCACGACTGAAGAAATTTCAGATGTTATTAACTCTCTCAAGCTTGATATATCCCCTTGACCAGATGGGCTATCCCCTATCTTTTATAAAGTATTTAAAGAAGAATTACTTCCTATTCTTCAAATCTTTTACAGTTACATCTTAGATGAAGGAATAGCAGACTATACACTCCTGTAAGCTATAATTGTATTGATCCCTAAACCGGGAAAACCCAAAGAAATAATGTCAAATTATAGACCAATTTCATTAATAAATAATGATATGAAAATAATAGCTAAAATTTTAGCAAACATAATTGTAAACTTTTCAGGCTCCTTGATCTCTCCTGACCAAATGGGATTCATGAAGGAAAGATCTGCTGCTGATCATATTAGGAAACTTTCCCTTATCTTCTCCATATCTGGGGGGGCAAATCAGCTGCAATTCTGGTCTCCCTAGATGTGGAGAAGGCCTTCGATAGGGTGAACATACCATTTTTGTACTAAACCCTTATCAAGTTTGGCTTCCCACCTAAATTTATAAGTTGGTTAAGAGTTCTGTACTCTCATCCCTCTGCTAAACTATATATAAACGGCACCCTTTCTTCCCCCATTGCCTTCCTTCTGGTACTAGGCAGGGCTGTCCCCTTTCCCCAGTCTTGTTCAATTTTTATATTGAACCCTTACTATATTTTTTCAATCATAATGCTAATATTAAAGGATTAAAGTTAGGAGAACATGTTTTAACACTCTCAGCTTTTGCCAGTGATGTATTATTACATGTACACAATCCTGAGATTTCGCTCCAGGCTATTATTGACACAATTAATCAGTTTAGTACCTTTTTGAATTACAAAATAAATCCTACTAAAACCACAGTTTTACCCTTAAGTAATAACATTGATAAGCATGCAATAATAACATATGGGTTTTCTTGGGCTTCTAGAGATATCAAATATCTAGATTTATATTTGTCATGTGACCAAATGCAAATATCAGATCTAAACCTCCTTAAACTATTGGGAACTATTAAATCTGATTTAGATAGATGGGAAAAGCTACCAATCTCATTGTTAGGAATGATTAATATAGTTGAAATTAACATTTTTCCCAGACTCTTTTATCTACTCAGCACCTTAAACTGCTTTCTCTCAATTTCCTGGTTTAAAAAAATAAATACTCTAATCACCAACTTTCTTTGGCTTCATAAATCTCCTCAAATTGCTTTTCAAAAACTGACCCTTAAAAAAGATCAAGAAGAGTTTAAATTACCTATTTTTTTCATATACTATTTGACTAGTCAATTAAACAAACTTTCAAAATTGTATCCCCCAAATAATAATTCAGCTATGTATTGCCCTCCATGGGTAACTATTGAAAGAGAAATGTTAAAAAGGAATAGTATTTCCCTAAAGGTAATTTTTTATTTGACATTTAAATCCCTTCCAAAAAATTTAAAGAAGACAATAATTGGAACTGCATATAAGGCTTTTGACCAGCTTTGTAATTTCTTCCAGATTAATTTATCTAAAAATATAAATCAGCCAATTTTGTGTAACACCAATTTCAAAATGCAATCCAGATCATTTGATACTGACTGGTTCCCTCAATTTAAAAATATACTAGTTAAAAACATTTTAGACAATGGTAAGTTTCTACCATTGGAAGATATCAGAAGGAAGCTTTCCTTAAACAAAGGTTGTTATTACAAGTTATTTATCTTAAAACTAAATATAGCATCTCATTCAGGAAACACATCTTGGTTGGAAGATCATAGTTCACTAATAGAAGCTATAATATCCCTTAGCAGGAAATTTCATCCAATATCTAAGCTATATTGGCTTTTACTTTCAAAGAAACCTTGATTATCACCAAATGTCTTGAATTATTGGGTAGAAAGTCATCTCTGTCCTAGTTTTGATTGGTCACCAATGTGGAAAGATCTTCACAAATTTATCTTAAATGATAAGTTGAAACTGATTCAGATCAAATTACTTCATAATGCCTATTACTCTGTTGAAATTATTTACATTTGGGTTATTAGATATGAACCAATGTTTTAGGTGCAGATTACAAGTGGGTTCACCTTCCCATATTTTTTGGGAATGTCCACTAGCTGCTTCCTTTTGGGCTATATTAAAAGATTTTTATTTATTTTTTAGTCCTTGGTAACTGGGTAAGGCCCACTAGGCACAAGTGCCTGTTTTCAGGGGCGACCTGGGAGCACTGGGCGGTTAAGTGACTTGCTCAGAGTCACACATTATGCAACTGGAGGTTGTGAGAATTAAACTCAGGTCTGGTCTGCTGGACATATCAAACTCATTCACACCTTGTTCCTCTAACCTCTAGGCTATACTGCCAGTCAGATAAAATTGGCTGTAAACTAGGCATGGCTCAATATTTCACTCTGCAGGTGTGTCTACTTGGAAATCTTTCTAATATATCTAATCATGTAAAAAAAAATACAGTATGTCTATGATTGCTCTAACAGCAAAAAAAAAATAAAAAAAAAAATAATCTTAAACCATTGGAAAGACCAACAGGTTCCTTCCTTAATTGAGTGGAGGAATGAGAGTCTTCTTAGTTTAAGAGTTCATAGATTATTACCTAGTATAAGTCACAAACTAGAATGTTTTTTCCTTAAATGGGGAGAACATCATGCTGTGTTCATTACCTCAACCTAACATAGAAACATAGAAACATAGAGTTTGATGGCAGATAAGGACCACTTGGCCCACCCAGTCTGCCCATTTCCCTACCTATTGGATAAGCTGCAGATCCTAGTTAACCAACAGCCTACTTCCTGCAACCCCCCACTATAATTGCCTTATGTCTGTCCCATGCATGTTTGAATTCCCCCACTGTTTTAGACCCCATAACCTCTCCAGGAAGGCAGTTCCATGCATCCACCACTCTCTCTGTGAAAAAGAATTTCCTCACATTACTCCTGAGCCGTCCCCCCTCTAACTTTAAATTGTGTCCCTTGTTCTTACACATCTCTTTTTCTGAAAGATGCTACCCTCCTGCACTTTGTTGATTCCCTTGAGGTACTTAAAAGTTTCTATCATGTCCCCCATCCCTCCTTTCATCAAGGGTATACATATTAAGCTCTCTCAGTCTCTCTTCATATGGTTTCTGATGTAGACCCTGCACCATTTTAGTTGCCCTCCTCTGGACTGCTTCCATCCTGTCTATGTCCTTGCTTAGATGGGGTCTCCAAAACTGCACACAGTACTCCAGATGGGGTCTCACCAACTGTCTGTACAGAGGGATAACCACTTCTCTTTTTCTACTTGTGATGCCCCTCCCTATGCATCCCAGTATCCCCCTGGCTCTCCTTACTGACTTCTCACATTGCTTACCCACCTTTAGGTCATCTGATATGACTACACTTAGATCCTTTTCCATTATTGTTGTCATTAGTACCTCCCCTGCTATTGCGTACTCTTCTCCTGGATTTTTATTTCCCAGGTGCATTACTTTGCACTTCTTTGCATTGAATCTAAGTTGCCATATGTCTGACCATTCCTCCAACCTTGCCAAGTCCTTTCTCATCCTTTCTACTCCCCCTTGTGTATCAACTCTGTTACAGATCTTTGTGTCATCTGCAAAGAGGCATACCTTTCCTTCCAGACCCTCTGCAATGTCACCTATAAAGACGTTAAAGAGGACTGGACCCAGTACTGAGCCCTGAGGTACTCCACACAATACCCCCCTTTCTTCAGAATGTATTCCATTCACTATTACCTTCTGTGTCCTGTTGTGCAGCCAGTTTGCTACCCAGGCTACCACCCTGGGACCCACTCCCAGGCTGGCTAACTTGATTATTAATCTTTTGTGCGGGACTGTGTCAAATGCCTTGCTAAAGTCTAGGTAGGCCATATCCACAGCCCCTCCCTGGTCTATTACTTTGGTCACCCAGTCAAAGAAATCGATTAGATTCATCTGACATGACCTTCCTGCTGTGAATCCATGCTGCTTTGGGTCCTGTGCCCCGCTGGCCTCTAGGTACTGAACAATTCTTTCTTTCTGAAGTGATTCCATCATTTTCCCCACCACTGAGGTCAAACTAACAGGTCTGTAGTTTCCTGCTTCTGCCTTACTTCCACTTTTGTGAAGGAGAATCACATCTACCCTCCTTCAGTCCTCAGGTACCACCCCATCTTCCCATGATTTGTTAAAAAGTGTGGTTAGTGGTGTCACTAGGTCCTCCCTTAGCTCTTTTAAGATTCTAGAGTGAATCCCATCAGGCCCCATTGCTTTGTCCACCTTGAGTTTTAGGAGTTCTTTCAGGACTCTTTCTTCTGTAAATGGACTGGCATCAACCCCCCTACCCAGCGTGCTTCTACTGTTTGGTTTAGGTAACTCCTCCTCTTCTTCTTTTGTGAATACTGAGCAAAAGTATTCATTCAGTATCTCTGCCTTTTCATTGTCTCCCTCTGCCCACCTCCCCTCTCATTTATTAATTTTCATTATCCCTCCCTTAACCTTTCTATGCTCCCTAATGTACCTATAAAAAGTTTTATCCCCCTTCTTAACTGAGTTGGCTATCTTTTCCTCGGTTTGGGCCTTTGCTTTTCTGACTGCCTTCCCCACTTCTTTCTGCTTTAATTGATACAGTTCCCTGTCATGCGCTGTCTGTGATTCCTTATACTTTTTGAATGCAGCCTTTTTCTCCTTAACCTTCCCTGACACCTCTTTTAAGAACCATAGTGTTTTTTTATTCTGCTTTGTTTTCTTTATTTGTTTCACACAAAGGCTTGTTGCCTCCATGATGGCAGTTTTGATTTTTCTCCATTGTTCTTCCACCCCTCCTTTCTGGCCATTTGCTAATGCATTCCTCAGGTATTCACCCATTATGCCAAAGTCAGCCCTTCTAAAGTCCAGTATCCTTGCATTTGTATGGCTTGTCTCCATGGTTGTGTTTATTGTGAAGCACACTGTGCACAACCTGACCTAGCTCCATTGCTTGAAAGTTATCATAACAAATTCTATTGACCATTTTAACATACCTCAGATCTCTATCTTTTTCCGTTTTGCTGAATCTCTTTTATGAGTGGGGTGGGGTAGGGTGGGGTGGGAGGTGGTAGGAGAACTATTTTTCACTAGTATCCTATGTATAAAAGTATTTTGATTATGAAATGGTTATTAGTTGTACCTACTATTCACTAAGATATTACTCAATGTTCTCCTTGTTATGTGTTTATCATTAGAAATTTTTTTAAAAAAGATTATAAAATAAAAATAAAATGGTAGAAACATAACATAAGGCAACATTTTGGTAAGAACTGTGAAGACTGCTGCTAATCTAAGAAGTGCCAAACCTGTGAAAAGATTACAGTCTGAGAAGTCTTTGTCAGCAACACGAGGGAGATAGGAGAAAAAATAGGTTTTGGGGTGGAGAGACATCAATAGTGAGAACAGGAGGAAGTAGGAGCAAAGGAGCGGTAAGAAGTTCGGAGTGTAGGTGGAAAAGACCTAGAGTGAAGCCACAGGGAGCAACCAGTAAGAAATAGAGGGGTGGGACCAGAAAATGGGGGCAGGGATAATTAGAAATTAGGATAGAAAGGGGCACTTATGCTAGGGAAGGAGTGACCCAGGGAGAGGCCATAGGAATCATCAGAAATGAGAAGTAGTGCCAGCCCATCAGTGCAGCAGTTGGATTTCCTCTTGCAATGCCAGTGACCTGGGTTCGGAAGCAGACTCAGATTGCTGGAGGGCCTGCTGGGGAGAAGGCCTGAGCATCCCAGGATGGCTCACCTTCTCCAGGGGAAGGAGGGGATCAAGGTCCACAGCTTGCCTGACCCTGGGCAGAGGCCCAAGGTACAGCAAGTCCTGCAGCTTGCAGGAGGAACTGGTGGAAGCTGTGTTGTGGACATCAGTGTGTAGCGTCTTGATGTCAGGGTGCACACCACACAGGGAGGAAAATGAGAAAAAATGGCTGGCGGCATCTCCGGTAGATGGAGCACCATCACCAATCCTCGATGCCTCTTGCCTGGCCTGGAACTGGCATCCCAATGAAATGAAGGAAGTATGGGGTGTTCGGGCCCCACCTCGACCCTGCCTGAGGGTAGAATCAAGGCTCTGTGGATGATGGACCACTCTAGGAACAGGTAAGAGAACAGGAACTGATAAGGCAGATGGTGTCTCCCGAAGAGTGGAGTGCTGCAGGCCTGGGGGGGTATAAAAAAAAAAGAAACGAGGATTAGCCATAGGAAGGACCAGAAACAAGGAGCAGTCCAAGCAGGATTCAGACAGCCAAGGTTTTAATTGAAAAAGCCAGCCAGCTGATGGATAGCAGCCCGATGAGGCTTTGTCGAGGAATGGAGGGGGAGGTAGGGGGACAATAGTGGTGAGTTTGGAGAGGTGTGGAGATAAAAGAAGGAAAGGTTATGGTTGATGTAGGGGTAGGAGATGTGGTGGGAATTAGGACTAATGAGCTAGTCTCAAATTATACCACTTAGAGTCATCAGCACACAGGGCAGTCACAAAGATTTGCTTATGACAGCAAATACCATAGGTCTCCTTTAAAGGGGCTGATATAAAAAACTCTGCCCCTAGAAGTAACCACAAGGTGAGTGCCATTGGCATTGAGAGTGTATCAAAAAATGAAAGGGGTTGGGGCTTCAAATCCATTCTAAACCAGAAAGAACAGTAATGGATTTATAAACTGGGAGTGCTCAGGTGACCAGGCCTGAATGATAAATTTGAACTCAAACCCTTTCTGGTAAAAAGAAAATAACCCCCCCCAAAGAAATATAAAAACACCTTCCATTAGTCTTGGGTATATATATATATATATATATTATTGATATTATAGTGGTGCAGTATCACTCCTATAGTTAGGGTTGAGTAGGCAGTTTAATGTTAAGCCTCCACATTTTGCACTTTAATAACTTTGCAACCGTTCAATGGATTTGCATGAAATTTGGCATGCACTGTCCCGTGGTGTAGCTCTCTTGATGTACAAAGTTTTGTTTTGATCAGATTTGCAAATTTCGTGCAGCACATAGTGGAAAAAGTGGAAAGGTCACCTTTTTTCACCCATTTTTGCTGAGTTTTCCTCATCGTGCTGCAGTCATACCATTTGGAATTTCTGGCCTGAACTTTTCAGGGTAGAAAGAGCCTGCCCCAAAGAACAAGCCAGCATTGGTTTGGTGAACAAATATTAATCCGTTCCAAACTTATTCAGTTTTGAAATATTGGGTTCTGAGGATGCTCAGTTCAGGCTTTTGGATAGCTGCATAGCTTCAAATAAGGATTTGGGTTTATGAACAGGGATTTTGACAGCTCATGAACAGGGATTCATTAAATCCCTGTTCATATTAAAAAAAATCCTGTTTGCGAGACGTCATCTTGTTTTCAATTTTCTTCAAAAACAAAACCTTGTAACTTTTCCAGGGATGTCTTCTGTAGAGATTGAAGTATGGGTTTTGCTCAGGGTGACGCCCTCTACAAACCCACGGTTTTGGTTCCATTTAATTTAGTCAAAAAACATCCATTTTTAAATTTGAAAATCCCTGTTTATGACTTGCTTCCGATCCTTGTTTGTCATGTGCCAAAATTCATGTTCGTGGCCCTATCTCGCGAACAGGGATTTCTCACGAACAGGGATTTTGACACCTCACGAACAGGGATTCGGCTCGTGAACAGGGATTTTGACAGCTCATGAACCAGGATTTTTAAAGGTTGCTGTTTCTTTGCCAGCTTACTGCAAAGAAATGGTTAGGACTTTTGACTTGAAATTTGCTGGGTACAAAGGGATTGTCCCACAGATGTGACTTATGCTGGTTGGTGTAACAATTTTCATTGGTTCCATAGTTATGCTATTCTGAAGTTGAGAAATTTCCCAACATTGTAGCGAATGCAGCACCTTTCAATGCCTATATCTTGAAAACGGTTCAAGATATGGATTTTTCAATGAGCACAACTTGGCATGAGTGCAGGTTACCAGTCCATGATTACAACTGCAGTGGAATTTTTTCCAAGGTTGCTACGGTTACTGAGATATTGCATCATTTGCAGCACAAGGGTTATTTGGAATGTGCCTAGACCTGCACTGCATCTCTATAATTATACTGTAGGTAGATGGGGCCCCTGCGCGCCCACATTTGTATACCATTATGCAGTAATGGGACTGCTGGGCCATCCATTATGCAATAATGGGCAGGCCCTGTGCTCCCACAGGGAGATGACAGCTCATTACAATGTCTGTGCACTTATGGATAGTCCTCCAAAAAACTGATAGCATGGGAGAGGAGGGCCCTTATAGGTAGATGGGAGCGCAGGGCCCAAATGGCCCTGCACTCCCACATATGGATAACATTATGCAGTAATGGGACTGCAGCACCATCCATTATGCAATACTGAGAGCACAGGGCCCTGAGGGGGGATGATAGTTCATTAAGAAAAAAACTGATACCATGCTGGGCCCTCTGATCCCAAAACCATATAAGCGTAAGATTACACTTTATCAAAAAGTAAAGAAATTCATTGCAAAAAAACTTCATTAATGCATCAGTTAGGGTTGAAGTGACAAAAGTAGGGCAATGAGGTGTTAGGGTTGAGACCTTAATACCCCCCCCACCCTACCACACCACCCCACCCTCCACGGACCAACAGGCAATGGTGTGTGCCTCGGGGTTGTCGAGCCTAACTCTCACCCCATTCTCTTATGCTGTACTTTTGTCACTTCAGCCCTAACTGATGCATTAATAAAGTTTTTGCAATGAATATATATATATATATATATATATATATATACACACACACACACACACACACACACACACACAATAAAATGCCTTGAATCTCACATCTTGAAGTGGTAAAAAAAAAACCTAAACTCCCTGTTTTTTTACTTCCATCTTGGTATTTTCTTTCAATACAGGTGGTCTGGACCAGGAGTTTGAGTTATGAAGAAAGCACAATGAATAAAAAGAATCACTAAAAATAATCATGGACTTTGACTTTAAAATGTCCGAGCACTTACGTGATGTAAAATTTGTAACACACACTGAATGTTTTAATTGGGTAATGGGACAAGTGTTTAATTGATTAATGTATAAATTCACGTAGCTTGATGTATGCTGCATTCTCTGATGAAGCCCTTGGTTAGGGGTGAAGACGACGGTCCAGAGGCACTGTTCTTCCTGTTCGCACTGCTATCTGCTGAGTGAGATGGTACAATAAAGAAGCAACTTAATCGTACAAAATTGCCTGCTTGAATTCTTTCCTCCTAGTAGGGGTGAGTGCTCTCCATTTTTTTTTGAATGACTAAAACTTTAACCAATTTGATATTGGTATTCCATCCAGATTGAGTTACAGCAGCTGGGCCCACATTTTCAAAGGAGATGCGCAGTGCAAAGTGGAAATGTGCCATGCATCTCAGAAAATGAGTGGAACCACGATATACAAAAGGGAGAGATGCATCGCACATATCCGGATGCGCCATCGCACATCTATAATGTATGCAGTGCATGTAGAGGGGGCATGCCCATGAATGTGCTGCACATCCCTATATTCAGCCAAAATGTGCAGCGCATCCGCTGTGCATCTCAAAGATGAGCCGCCCAAAGTTAGGCATGGAAAAAGCATGCCTAAATGGCCAGCTACTCACAGGCAGGCTGCAGAACTGCAGGGAAGCCATCCATAGACAGCCCTTGGAAGGTGCACCAGGACATGCTCCAGGCACCCACACACAGCAATCTTGCCAGGATGGATGAACCCTGAGCCACAGGTGCCATGTCACCACTGGCATCATCCCGGAGCAACCCCCCACACCGCACCCTGGATGTAGACACCCAGCAGCCACATGCCAGTGCTGTCAGGTGCCCCCCAGACACACCAGCAGAGCAGACAGCCACAATGCAGCAAATATACCAGGGGCCAAGACCTGCACCCATGCAGCCTGCAGGGTGCCACCTGGCAGTGGCATGCACCCAGGGTGCTGTCTGGGGCAATGGTGCCCAGGTAACCTAGTGGATTGGTGGCAGTCTGGCACCACAGGTGCCCACAAGTGGGACCCACCCACTAGTGTACCTGATCACTCTCTGCACACTGACATTCCTTGCAGTCATCACCATGTTCCATTCATATGGGGGGAGGGTGCCACACTGCAGGTGACTGTACACTGCATGTGGAGCTGGTGTGTCACACTCATGTGGTATACCGATCAGACTGTATCACCCTGTGCACTCCCCTGTTGCATGTCCAGGTGGTCCCCTGTGGCCACTGTCCAGATGGGCCTCCTATACCCCAGTCTGACCCTGTACATGGCTATGGGTAATAGCACTGTACCCAGGCCAATGCAGTCCACCCACCCACACACACAAACATCCCAGAAAACCTGCCTGCTAGGCTGCAGTACCTCCTGTTTACCTTTGTGGGGTGGTGGGGCAGCCCTGCAAAGCTGGAACGGAGCATGCCTGGGGTATGCAAGTGGCCTGAATACATTCCAGTAAAGAGCTCCAGCATGTGGGAGATGGGCTTGGAATGTGCAGTGAGGTCATTTGCATATACTGGCTGAATGTTGCACTTTTGCACACCATGCAAATGACTTTGCATTGCGCATTTCCCAATGCTCTGCATGATGCTCAGGTCACCTGCTGCGCCGTGCATCTCCCACTGCGCTATTGTGCATCTTCAGGATATTCAGTTGGACATGCGCATATGCATCTCATGACGTGTCTTCTGAATATCTCATCATTTCTGGCCAGTGCATCTCAGATGTGCGGCACAGGCACCTGTGCTAGTTTGCAGGGGACTGTTGAATATGGGGGCCCTGGTGTCTTAGCTAATGCACTTAGTTGTAACTGTCCTGTCTACTGTTTATGGAATGCTAATAAATCCAGTGCACCACCTAAATGTATTTCTTCCCGGAATATACAGACACTGAATAAGGTAACCTTTCAACAGGAAGTTTCATTTACTGATTGGGCATTCCTTGATGCTATGTCTGATACTGGTATGGCACTTGATTATTTTGTTATCAAAATGTTTCTGAAATTTGTGATAAATTTTTCTCAAAAAGAAAGCACTGCATCAAGGTAGTATCCAGGAATGGATTTCATTTGACATGATATAGAGAATAGTGGATGGTCAACAAGGCTGTGTTTCCATCAAGGGAGTTGATGACATCATACAGACCTTGAGAGCGAAGCTTGAGAGGTCGCTATGATGTCATCAGCTCCCGAGATTCAAAACACAGCTTTAGTTGTGTATGGTCTCCCATCCACTATTTTATATAGTATATGGTTGCCCATTGATTCTTTTTTGTGTTTTTTTTCCTGTTTTTGTTGGTAGTTACCTTCAGTGTTTTCTGGGTCTGCTCTCACTTGCTCCGGCTTCTCAAAGTGTCTCCGACCGTGTCAGACCAGAGAATTCTTGTGTGGTGGTTACGACCACCTGTGGCTGCACTGTTCAATTTTAAAATACCCCCTAAAATAAATAATCATTTTGTGACACAAAATTGTGTGTGGCTCCCCGTGTCTAAACTACCTCAGTTCACTGCTTGGCACTCGCTAAATTGCACAGCCATGTTTTTGCTACTTTTTCCATAGCAGCAACTTGAGTGAGCCAATTGGATGGCAGAACAAGGTTGAAAAGTTGTTATACTATCAATGTGATGTCAGAATGGTGGTACACCAACTTTTTTGACCTTTGAACTGTCCTACCACAAAATTTTGAAACCCTCCAAATTCCATATGCAATAAGCATTAACATATACTATAAAATGAATGTGACAAAGGGACCAGATAGGAAAAAATTTAAACATTTGGGTGACGGTTCTCTATTAATTAAATTTAGGGAGCTACAGTATGTATTCAGTGCATATTAAATCAGCAGTGCAACAAAGTAAGGAAAAAATTTGACCCTACCTTTTTTTTAACTCAGATTCCAGACATCTTCCAGTTTCATTTGCTGGTAAAATTATGCAGCTCTGCATGAATTTAGGCATTTTATAAATGTTTTAAATTACGTTTTTTCTAAAATAAGAAATGGTCACTTAATTTGCTGTAGAAATAGCACTGTAAAACTGGCAAGCATAGAAACATAGAATCTGTCGGCAGATAAGGACCATACAGCCCACCTAGTCTGCCCATTTCCCTACTTGGTTTGGCAATCCCTACCCTTATCTGGACTGCCTTTCCCCCACTCTGCTGTACAGCAGGGTGCCTTTATGCTTATCCCATGCACTTTTGAATCCTTATACTGTTTTCACTTCCACCACCTCCGCTGGTAGGCTGTTCCATGGATCCACCACCCTCTCTGGAAAAAAATACTTCCTAGCATTCCCCCTAAGCCTCCCTCCCTCCAGCATCATGTTATGTCCCCCTGTCCTTGTGCACTTTTGTCTCTAAAATATTCTCCCCCCCGTACCTTGTTTATTCCTCTAAGGTATTTGAAAGTCTCTATCATATCCCCTCTCTCTCCCTTCTCTCTTCTAGTTAATAGATGTTTAGTTCCTTGAGTCTTTCCTCATAAGGCTTGTGGTGCAGTCCATGTATCATTTTTGTTACTCTTCTCTGGACTGCTTCCATTCTGTCTATGTCCTTCCTGGGATGCAGTCTCCAGAATTGGACACAGTATTCCAGATGAGTCCTCACCAGTGGTCTATCTATACAGTGGCATCACCACTTCACTCCTCCTACTGGTTATGCCCTTTCCTATGCACCCCAGCATTCTGTTTGCCTTCCCCACTGCTTTTTTGCATTGTTTGGCTGACTTCAGGTTATTGTATATGATAACCCCCAGGTCTATCTCCTGACTTGTGGTGGCTAGAACCTGCCCCACCCCCCCATTCTGTATTCCTCTCTTGGGTTTCTGTGTCCCAGGTGCATTATCTTGCACTTCTTTTTTTTTTTTTTTTGCTACGTCTTTCTTTCCTTGGCCCTGGTCAGCCTCTCATCTGGCCACCATCCCTAGCCTCCATTCCCTTCAGGCCCTCACCCTTGTAGCCCCCATGGCTTACCTCCCATAGTGGGGCAGTGGGGAGCCCCCAACTCACCCACCCATCCAGGATATGGCTCAGGGTGTTACCTCCTGGAACAGTGCACCAGGGGACAGCCATCAAGCCGCCATGATCAGCCACCAGGATCTTTTTCTGTTTTCTTCCCTGTGGGAGTTGGTGTGCAATGATTCCAGCAACGGGTACAGGCATGTTTCTGCGTGCATCCCCGCCAGGCATCTGCCATGCTCCCATCCCCATGTAGTGTCAGCAGTGCTGCACCGAGACCCAGCCTCGGCCAGGGGTCAGACGCACAACAACCACAGGACACCCCCCTCCCCAGAGATGGAGAGCAGTCCATCGGATGTTCAATCCAACTCCTTCTCTGTCAACCCCCTGCAACCCGCACTTGTTCCCGAACACAGGTCGCCGGCATGGTGCGAGCTATGGCAACCAGTGCCTCATCCCTCAGTGCCACTGGGCCGGTGAATTATCTTGCACTTCTTAGCATTGAAACCCAACTGCTAAACCCTTGACCAGTACTTAAGTAGTCTTAGGTCATTTTTCATTTTATCTAGCCCCTCCTGTGTGTCAGCTTTGTTACAGATCTTGGTGTTTCCTGCGAACAGGCTTACTGTCCCCTCCAGTCCCTTTACAATGTTCCTTATGAAGACATTGAATAGAACTGGACTCAGCACCAATCCCTGTGGAACCCTGCTGGTCACCTTCCCCTCTTCTGATTTTATGGCATTTACTACCACCCTCTGGGTCCTGCCTTTTAGCCAGTTTCCAACCCATTTTATCACTTTAGAGCCCACACCTAGATTCCCCAATTTGTTAAGCAACCTTCTATGAGGAACAGTGTCGAAGGCCTTACTGAAATCCAGATAGGCTACATCCACCGCCCCTCCCTGATCCACCACCCTGGTCACCCAGTCAGATAAGATTAGTCTGACAGGACTTACCATTAGTGAATCCATGCTGCCTTGGGTTTTTTGTACCGCTTGACTCCAGGAACTTCACTACCCTCTCCTTAAGCAGGGACTCCATCAGCTTCCCCACCACTGAGGTCAGGCTTACAGGTCTGTAATTGCCTGCCTCCTCCCTACTTCCAGTCTTGTGCAGGGGGACCTCCTCTTCCAGCAAAGGGTTAGGATCAAAAATATGTAAAAAATATATAGTGAACAGACTAAGAATCACCTAAAAAGGCAGGTTTGACATGTATGTTTATAGTATATTAATGGTAGCTTTGAAACTAGCTTTCTGAAAAATATTTTTCTCTGGACTGCTGCTTTAAAGTAGGAAAAGCTAAGGCTGAGTTTTTTAAACAGAAGTAAATGGATTATTTTTCCAATCCCAACTAATACTGGCAGAATGAGAGAGAGAGTTGCTTGGGAAATCAGTTAAAACAACACCAACCTGTCTTCAAGCATCTGATGAAATTATTAACATATCCAGCGATGATGGCTGAACATTTTAATGAGTTTTTTTGGAAATCTTGGGCAATATACAGTAAAGTGTGTCTTAGATATTGTGATTAATGGTAACTTAATGGACAAGACAGATGCTGTTCTAAATTTGAATAAACAATTTTTATTTTGAGTAATTTGCTGATGTTGATGAACTACAATACTTTATATAAAACAAATTAATTCTAAAACTAAGGGGGTGATGGAGCTGATATTGGCCAAGTAAAAATTGCAGCTCAAAAAATTGGTGCATCCAGTAAAAACATTAATCTTGCATTATGGTCTCGATCAGTTCCAAAAGTTTGGAATTAGACAATATTTAACCTTACAGACGACACTGGAAAATGTTTCTGTGGTTATAATTATAATCCAGTACAATATGTCACCCTTTTCTAAAGTACTGAAAGAGTGGTCTAAGATCAAAAGGCACAACATGGCTTTTGTGCTAAGTATAGCAGGATGTCTGTTTTACTGGGGTGTTTTTTTTTTGCTGTCTTTTTTTCTGCTGTTCCCTACCTGGTCTGCTCCCTGTTCCTGGCAACTCTGAGGGATTCTGCAATCTGACATCTACCCGCTCCCTTAGGGTCCCTGCCTGTTCCCCTGTGGCTTACCCCAGCAGCGGGGTGGTGGGTAGCTCCCTCATTCACCCACCTTGTCTGGATCCAGTCAGGCAGCTTCCCCCAGAGCCGGTGCACTGTGGGATGGCCATCGAGCTGCCCGACCATGAAAAATCCACTTTTCTGTTTTCTCCCTGGAGCGGAGGCATGCAATGATGTCAGTGGAGGGAAGCGTGCAGTGCCTAGCCCTCCAGCCTCCGCCAGGGGGCAATCAGGCACCGACTGTCTTGGACCCCCCTCCCCGGAGAAGAAGAGCAGTCCAGCAGATGCTCAATCCTTCTCCTCCTTTGCCGACCTCCGGCAACCCGTGCTCATTCCTGAACACGGGTCACTGGTATGGCGCAAAGTAAGGCCACCAGTGCCTCAGCCCTCAGTGCCACCAGGCTGGCTTTACTGAAGTGTTTTAGATTATTTTCAGAATGCAGGTAAAAGGGGTATATGCTGTGACATTTCTTATAGACCCAGTAAAGGCCCATTATCTTGTTAATCATAGTTGCAAGGCCTCAGCGTATTAGGTGATGTCCTAGACTGTTTCTTACATACGTAGTAGAGAACAGATGGTTAGACTGAGTCCAGTGTTTTAATCTAATGCATCTGTATACATCTGAATACCCCAAGGATCTGTTCCTGGCCCTATTCTAGTCTTCATATTCCTGTTGCTCTGCATCCTTTCATGTATATGCAGATGACGTAGTCCTCTGTGCCTCTGAATCATCTGCCTCAGACCTCATGGCCCGGGTACAACTAGACGTTACCAACACCTAGCATTGGTTCTGGTCTAATCAGCTATCCCTCATTGACAAGAAAATGATCTCCATGAGTTTTGGCACAAGGCTGAGACAAGCTAGCCTCGCCCCAGTCCCCTCCTTTCACACCCTAGAAGGTGTTGCAGTTGAGAATGTTGCCTCCTTCAAAATACCTCAGAGTTTGGCTGGATTGTCAGTTAGATTTCTCAGTTCATGTGGATGCCATCCACAGAAAGCTTCACCCCCAACTGAGTGTGTTTTATTTATTTAGTTTTTATTTACCTGGTAGGTGCACTATTTTCAGGTACAACCTGGGAGAATCACAGAACAGGAAGTAAACAGAAACATTATACAGTATACAGGGTGAACATACAAAATTGCATATCTGTAAGCATAGAAATACCCAAAGAAACAAAAATATAAAATACAATAACTGGGAGATGAAGTACAGGGTATAGGGCAGTAAAAACATTGGTACAACACAGGAACAATCTCAAAAGAGGTTGTAAGCATAATGATAGGCTCAGAAGGTTGTAAACTTGGACAAAACAAACAAGTGCAACAGCTCAGAAATACAGAATATTAATTTTCCAAGGTAGACTACAGGCAATTACAGACGAGGCCTTGGAAAGGAAAGAGTGAAACCCATACTTGAAGACTAGAGGGACTTAGCTAGCCTAAGCCTGGGATGGAATTCCACAGTTTCGGGGCAGAGCAGGAAAAGGACAGTTCACCTAATTTGGATTTAGCCTTGGGGATGGATAAGAACCAGGTGCTTTGGACCTTATTGGATAGGAAATGCGTCAAGAATAAGAAGTGCGTGAAAAGACAGAGGGGCCTGTTTGGTAACCACATTAAAAACCACACAACCTAAAATGAGTTTAGGCAAGACAGGTGGGGGGGAAGCCATCCGAGTTTGGAATAAAGGGTGCAATGGTATATGTATCTGTTGGTGGCCAGGACAAACCTGCATATTTATTTTTATTTATCTATTTTATTCTTCAGAGATAACCTTTGAGCACAATGCTCTTTTTCAAAGGTTCCATGTCAAGGTTTATAGACACAATTAAAACAGGAGCAAAGAATATAGCAAGTGGAATGAACAATACATCGGGTACATTGACAGATAACAAGAATATACAATTGGCAAAATACAGAGCTACTGTAAGGACATCTCAAGAGACTGCTTGGGTTGTACTACAATAATCCAGGTGAACATAGCAATTGAGAAACTAGGGACATTTGCTAAGTGTAGGAAGAGTCAGCTACAGTGGAAGCCTTATAACAGTCAATAGGATTCCAGTGTATATAAGGAATATCTGTGCAGTAGCGGGAGCAGCCTGTTGAGGCATTTTCGAGAGTTCCAGTGAAGGGCTGTATGGAAAGGTAATTAGCGGAGTAGGAGGAAGATGGAGAATGGAGAAGAGGATGGTGGGAAGAGGAGGAGTAGTGGGGGGGAGTTAGGGTGGGAACAGGAAACATAGTAGGCCCCGAAGTTCTAAGGGAAAAAAAAAAGTAAGTGCAAGGACAGTTTGGGCTGCGAAAGAGGGACAGAACCATACACCACCCCTTGCCCTGGTGGGATAGGTCAGCAGGGGCTAGCTGCAAGAGCAGATGCCAGCAGTCGTGAGATGCTGCTCAATTCCAGTTTAAAGGCTGGGAGACAGGACGTATTAGTTATGTGTGAGGGGATCTCATTTAGCCAGAGTGGTGCCCTATAAGAAAAGGACCTTTGGCTGAGAGAGGTTTTCCTGAAAGGGATGGCTAAGGAGCAATAGGTCATACTCCTGGTGCGGTAAGTGGAGTGTGCAGCCTGTACCAGTGGCTTGGGGGGGGGCTTTCCCTAGCAGGACTTTTTTGCCTAGAAGGTATGTTTGGTACTTTATTCTGTTGTCAAGATTCAGCCAACTAGTAAGTTCATAGAGTGTGCGGGTGTGAGCCCGGCTGTCAGCATCCAATGCTAACCTGCAAGCCTTTTTGAGGGCAATCATGATCCATTTGAGGGCAGTGTCAGTGGCAGACCCATAGACCACCAACCTGTAATTGATGATTGATAGTATAGTGTTGGAGACAGTGAGTCAAAGGGCAGAGGGCATGAAGTATGGTTTATGCCTATACAAAATCCCCAGTTTAAGATTAACTGCTTTGACTACTTGATCTGTGTGATGTGAATAGGTAAGGATATCATCTATGTGGACCCAGAGGTACTTAAAGGCGTGTACCTGTTCCAAAAGGATGGCCTGTTTATTGACAATTGTCAGGCCAGGTGAAGATTTCTTGTGCTGGGGGCTGGAGATCAGCATCATTTTTGTTTTCTTGTAATTAAGAAGTAGTTTCTGATTGCAGAACCAGTCTTCCAGTATGTTGAATGTGGATTGGAGCTCATTCTGTACCTGATTCAGATGAGTGCTGCTACTCAGGATGCCCGCATTATCAGCGTACAGAATGACCTTAGACTGGCAGGCTTTTGGGAGTCCATTTAAGAACAGGCTAAAAAGGAGTGGGCCCAAGAATGATCCCTGAGGGACACCTGGTTTGATTTCCAGTGGGGAGGAGACCACTAACCCAATCCTAATGCTCTGGTTGTGGTGAGAGGGATAATCATTAAACAAGAGTGCGACTTCAGGGGAGAACCCCAAAAGGTGTAGCTGTAGGAGAAGTAGAGAATGATTTACAGTGTCGAAGGCCTTTGTGAGATCTATAAAAATAGACCCCACCAGTTTGATATTGTCCAGTGCCTTATGCCCAAAGTCTGAAAATTCTACCAGTGCAGTGGTGGTACTGTGGCTTTTTCAAAAGCCGTGCTGCTGCGGACACTGTAGATCATGTTTCTGAAGATACTCAGTGGTTTGATCAGCCACAATTCAAGCAGGGCAGAGAATAGAGATAGGCCGATAATTGGCTGTGCTGGAGCAATCACTACTTTTCAACACAAGAGTTACTAGTGCTACCTTCCAGGTATCCTGGAATTTTGCAATGGAGAGAGATTTGTTAAATAATTTAGTGATTGGTACCAACAGCTCTTCGAGGGCAACTGCTACAAGCTTCATATCAATATTGTCACTACCTAGTCTAGTTTTTCCAAGGACCTTTCTGACATAGGTTCTGGTCTCCCTAATTGTGACACACCTGAAGTAAAAATGTGGTGATTTAGAGTTAGGTCTAGTGCTCGGCTTGTCAGGGTCAATGGGCACAAGGAAGCTAGGAGGGAGAACGGCACTGAGGTCAGTGAATGCAGAATTGAAGGATTCAGCAATTAAACAGGGATCAGAGGTGGGAGTACCATTTAAATTTAACATAGTGGGATGCACCCTGTCATCTTTTCCCGTTAATTCCTTGATATTCTGCCAGAATCTTTTGCCATTACCCCAGGTGCTATCTAGCTGCTCTTTGTAGTACGTTGCCTTTGCCAGCCTAGTGAGGTGAGTGCACTTGTTTCTTGCTTCTCTGTAGATCCTGTGGTTGACCAGAGTTCCTAGCAATGGCCCAAAGGTTATCCCAGGTCCTGAGGTGCTTAAGGAGGTCACCTGTGATCCAACCATTGGAAGATCCCCTGATCTTTCTTCTCCTTAGCGGGCCAAAGGAATCACAGATTTCATTGAATGTGTCAGTGAAGAACTTTTGGGCCTGGTCTGTGTCTTGGAGTTTGTCCAGGTGGGACCAATTCACCTGAGCTAGGGGTGATTTGAAGGCTTGCAAATGTTCCCTCTTAATGACTCTGCTACTAATGGTGACAGGTGGGACCTTTTCCTTGTTATTCACCCATCTACACATGACTAGAGAATGGTCGCTAAGGCAATCAGGGAGTACTGCTACTTGTTTGAGCCTTGCAGGACAGTTGGTTAATATGGTCAACTAGTGTGCCTTTGCCAGTCCTGTAATTCAGCCTGGTACACTGGGTTGACACCTGTGACCTGGTCTTTATAAGTTTTAGAATCCCTCGATAGCCAGTTACTATTGAAGTCACCCGTGATTATGATGTCTGAATTCCTCTTTATTTTGGAGATCACGCCAAGTAGGGGGCCCAGCCTCAACTTTGTCTTACCAGGTGGTAGATAGGCTGCAGTGATGGTAAGGGATTTGTTTTGCTTCCCTATTCAGAGGTCTATTGCAAGAAACTCAAGGTCACGGGACATACTCGAGATATTCGACATACACCCCTGTATGCCTTCCTTGACATAAATGAGGCAGCCACCCCCTCTTTTCCTAAGTCTGTCTAGTCTGTGTATGCTGTACCCCTGTAGTGCAACTGCACTATCCTTTGTCTTTGGGGTGAGCCAGGTCTTGGTCAGAGAGATGATGTCTAGGGAGTGGAGCCTAGTCCAGGCTTGGAATTGAGCGATTTTTGGCAGGAGACTGCAGATGTTCATGGCAGCAATTTTTAAACCACCACCCTTGTGATCTGTCTTATGGCCACCTGTTTGTGGGCTAGAATTGGAGTGCACATCCCCAGCAAGTAAGAGTAGTATAAGATTGAGAATCTGCATAAGGGAAGTAATCAGCAATAATTGGCTCCTAGTGCGGTAAGATGTAGGTGAACCTGTGTAGGCCACTAGGGTAGCAGTTAGCTGGGTCAGTACCAGAAAGCTGCTACACACAGGGAACAAGATTACATGGTAAGGTGGGCAAGAGGGTAGCGAGTTACCAAGGGCGCCCATTAGGTAATGAGTAGTGCCAGTTCCTATTCACTTGACAGTAGGGCGGTGGGGCAAGATCCACTTTCTGGAGGTAAAATTGTGTGGAAGTATTGCCCCACACTGGGAAGGAGGGCTATCAGGATTCCCAGTGCTAAAAGAGAGAAGCTTACCATTGCAATGGTCGGTGGCAAAGTCAGCCAGGTTAATAGTACAGAAAGACAGCTAAGAGAGAAAACCCGTCTGCGAATCAAGCCTTACAAGTGTAGCAGACAATAAGGAACTGGCTCAAAAGTTGCAATGCATATATTATTATAGGCTATGTCCCACTTCTGGAGATCAGTCTTAGAGGCAGAGCAATATATGACTTTCCATTAGGTCACTTTGGATAGTGAAATGCCATGGGCAATGGCAATATGGGCTTTTGGGGTAAGACTCTGATTTTGAGGGAAAGCCCCAACCTAGTGTTCACTAGGATTCGGATTTTGCCAAAGTCAGAATTTCAGAAAGTCGATGAAATTTAGAAATTTTCCATCCAGCTCTACCTTCTAATCTCTTTGCAGCAATGCCCCTCACTCTCTTGCGTGCCTCTCTGTAAAAATCCTCTGTTGGCCCAGCTGCCTTGTCCCTCTATTTCCCCAAACTGTAGAGATCTTTTCCCATCACCATTCATACTGCTTCCTCCTCCCACTCACTCAGATCTCCCCTTTGTGAATTTGCTACTCACTCCTGCAGTTGTCTGTGGGCCCGCGCAGTATTTTTCCACCCTACAATTCTCTTCCCCCCACCGCCCCTGCTCCTTTCCAAATTCATTTTCCCCTCCCCCCAGTTTCCTGCATCCTTCTGTGCTGAACAAGTGGCAGCAGCGCTTTATTGCTTTATTCACTCTTAAAATTGCTGTTATCTGCACTTTAGCCCTGTACCTAACAGTGCCTTGTTCATATTCCAGTTGTATTCCAACATGCCCTTATATTACTTGTTGCTCTTTTGAAACAAGTAAATAATAAAAAAATGAATAACTAGTACATGGATTATCACAACGCTCAGTTTTGGGGACATTGCTGTTCAGCCTTTTTGCTCTAAAGAAAGTGGGGACTGAGGAGTCAAATATAGTCTATTATAAAATGGCAAGAAAGAATTCTCACTCCTGATTGGCTGACACTGCCTCCAAGCTGGGCATTTATTTCTCAACAGATGCCCAGCTAAAAACAAGTGCCACCAAAATCAACTTCACAATGTACCCCACTGCCCAGCCTACTTCCTCATTGGCTGAAGGCAGCTAATAAATTTAAAATCCCCTCCATGTTTTTCTCCGCTTAGCGAGAGACAACTATCCCCTCCCCACCTCCCCACTTTCCCTCACCAGCAGGCAATAAATAAATAAAAACGAACACTGCGTCCTGTCATTTTGCGGTCAGAAGACTTAAAAGACACAATGACACCAGTCTCCTGACTGAGTTCTCGCAATCCGTAGTCCCGAAGCCGACATTCGCATCAGCTTCATCCTGCATGTGGCATTTAAAAAAAAAAAAGAAGGCATACAGTACTGCTTGGGTCAATGCTGGTCCCGCTGCCGCTCTCCATTGCCTTTCTATTACTCGTTGGCTAAGCACTCTTCGGTTTCCACAAGCTGCTGCAACAACCTCTAGCCGTACCCACAATAATTACTATAAAAAGCCAGCTGCATTCATGCATCTTCCAGAAAATGCAGCATTCAGTTCCACTAAGGTCAAAGGGCGTGAACTCAACAGACACCTTCCGAGTTCCAACCTGCGACCGTAACAAAATGAAACAAAAAAAGTTTAATAATTCAAAACAAATATAAACAGCTAAGACTCTGTTAATTCAATATCTTTTAAGGCACACTTCTTTTTTTAAGGAACACTTCTTTTGTTCTACAATCTGCGTGCGTGTGTGTGTGTGTGTGTGGGGGGGGGGTGTTCAGGAAACCAGAATGGCACTGTAGGCAGCAGGGAGGAGTAACAGCACCTAGAACAGCTGGTGCACTACTTTGTCAATGAACACTGTTTTTAACAGTGTTTTCAACATTTTTGACACTGATTTTCTCTCTTATTTTCACATTTCACAAAAATGTAGTTACATGGCCATTTTATAAGTGCAATAATACCCTCCAGGGTGGGCATTATTGGGAAATACCGGACCTTCCAGGGACTATATGGCCCTCCGCCTGTGGCATCAATCATTACTCCCTGGGCAGTCCGTATTTCCAATAATGCCAACTGTCGGGTATTATTGCTTACATATGCTGATGATACAGTATTGTTTTCAACCAGTTGGTTAATTAATAATTTGACTACAGTTTTACAGCAATATTGGTATAATATAAAACAATGAGCTTGGAATGTAAACAAGACTAAATCAATAATCTTTTCTAGTGGGAAGAGATCAAATAATATTGGCCACTTTCTTGATTTAGTACTTATTGATCAGGGCTGACTTTAAGGTTTTGGGGACCTCTAGTAGAATTAGTCTGTCATGGAGCCCCCACCCAGCTGACCCACTTTTGCTGCATGTTTTGTTGTAGCCATACACACAACATTTTTGTTCAGTACAGCCAGGGATATATTTTTATTTTTTTCATGGGAGGCGGCAATGTTAGTTCTTGGGACTATTCTAGCCATCCTATCTATTTTTGTTCACCTACCTCTTATTGAATTTTATGGCATAATGATGCCACATTAGAAGGAGCAGCACAGCTTTTATTGTTTTTTTTTTTTTTTACAAAGCAATAATAAAAAAAATTAAAAGTATTTAAAAACTAATGAGGTAAACTGGCTCTGACAGTAGGTCCCAAGTAAGCTGGGGGTGTGAGCAACAACAGAGTTAACGGTATCCTTGTTTTGTTATGTAGTCCCGGGTGGCTTTTGTCCCCCCCGTAGGTGTACTGTCCTGTAATGAGTTAACCCATCTGGCATGGGTACCACCCTGCTGCATGGTGTGGCTGGGAGCTCCTGGGGGGGTTGGCCAACAGCTGGAGACTGAGTCATCATAAGAAGCTGTTTACTCCAAGTCAGTCAGTTGGTTGGCAGTAGCTAAACAAGCTGTATGCAGACCAGCTGAGGAGCTGTGAGGCCTAGGTTAAAGTTAGAGCCACCATCAAACTGTAGGATCATGGTGGCAGCCATCTCATCATGCACCCTGTGGGGTGAATACCCTCTGGAACTGCCAGATCTACCAAAGACATAATATTCTTTTTGAGTGCAATGAACTTAGTACACAGACTCTGGGTAAAATGTGAATTAAAGAAATATGTAATGGGTACCTTGCTGCCTTCCCCCTGCTGGATAGCTGGGGGAGAGATACCCTGCAATGGAGTAGTGCTAGATTTTAACTGGGACCCTCTGTATCATGGGGGTCATGCTTGGGAGAGGATAAGAAATCACATCTGTGGCAACTTAGACCCCCAGAAGGGTTATGGCATCTCCTTCCACCATTAAATTGTGTGGTGTGCCACATGGTGTTGGAATGGGGGGATCACAATGTGGACTTGGGGAAGATTATGTAGGCTCAAGGGCCTCATAGCTCATAGTTGGCTGTGTAATTTCTGAGAGGCAGACATTGAGGAACCTAGAGGTGGCTACTGTGGACCTTCCTTGGGTGTCAGTAACAAAGTGGGTACTGGGTCTGAGTGACATTGGAAAGATGGTATCCTTGAGTTAATCTTTTGAGTAATGTACTCCAAAGCTTCATCAACATTCCACTGCTTGCTTTGTATTATTTATACAGAATTATATTGTTTCTAGCATGCCTCAAGCTGACTGTGTGATTTAATATTCTGCTGCAAACTGGAACTAAATCGTGTCCCTGGGTTATGCGCAGTCTGAAGAAAATGGACTCTGATTTTATGAGGGCTCTGTGCCCTGAAGGACTTCCTCCTAAAAAGGGATACTGGACTGTACTATAAATTCTCCCCTGTGGGATCCAGAGTAGATACTTTTCCCCAACTGGGGCTATATTTTTTTACCATTATCGAAATGCTCATGAGCTTTATTTTCATTAAATGAAGATTGTTTGGACTTTATCCTGGAGTGGCGATTCAGTTTATAGTTGGCAAGTGTTTTCCTGCTGACCCCCTTGCTTTTCAGCTTGTAGTGACCCTGAGCATGTCCAAGCATCCAGAAGGTCATCCTGGGCCCAGTAGGTCAAGCAGGTGCTATCATTTAATTTCATGTGTGTCTGTCTACCTGTATAACAAACAATGCCTTTAAACCCCTACGCCAGGGATGGATGGTTACATGTGAGGGCTCTTCTAGGATTTGAGATGCCCCAAATGCAATCAGAGGCCTTGCAGAGTTGAATAAAGGAAATACATTTGTTAGCAAGTTGCTTGTGTTGCAATTTTAAAATGGTGTGTGCATCTTTTCCTCCTAGTTTAATAATGGTGCCAGAAGAAATCCGTGCAAGTACGTATGTGATGCAGTTGAGGGGCTAGACTGTGAATGTGCTGTCAATGCATTCATGCCCTTGTTGGAATTAGCATATTGTCCTTTTCATTGGCAACTCAATGTAGTAGTTCCTGAGAGAGCATGATTAGCTGGGAGTGACTGAAAGAAACTTTCTGGTTGCCTTGTGTGTCAGGGTGGCCATCTCAGGTGAGAGACTGGGAGGCAAGAAGACCCAAGTACTGTAAAATGCTTTGTGGATTGCAAGCACTTATTTTCAGTAAATTGAAAAAAATAATAACACCTAGCTCAGTTAGCCATCTTTTTGCATCCTCTCTTTGTTTAGTTGCTACTCGATAGGAAGCAAGGTGAATCCAGCAATTCCCTTTGGGGGAAGAGGACTGGTCTATCTAGACCGACGTATACATTGAATAACCCCCCAATTTGCAAAACCATCTTTGCACCTCAGTCAACATGAGCAGTGCTGTACTAGAAAGTCTGTAAAGACATGTTGAAATTTGATGTACACCATGCAGTAGAAAGTGACAGAAAACCTGTCAGGAGGAATTTGTGGCATTTTGCTGAGCACGTGACAATACTGGAGAGGAAATAATGAGGAGCATGCAATGAGTCAGTGGAAATAACAGATGAAATAAACTAAACAATGTGAAATCAGAACAATTGCCTCACGGTACAGGCAGGAAGGCAGGATGTAACAAAAAGACAGCACACCCCACTAATTTCTTCTTTACTGAATTTCTTGCAAACTGAGAAGTATTTGCATGCCCCAGGCGGGAAAAAAGGGGTACTCTCCATAAACACAAAAGTACTACTGTTGCAGCACAGACAATTTTGATATTTTCAAGTGATTCCAAGGGAAATATGGCCAGTGGGAGCAGTGGAAGAGGGAGTAGTGCCCAGTGGCTGCCACAGCATGTATCTAAGTAGATTTCCCTGAAAGAAGAATGAATAGCCTGCATGGCTTCTTGGGAGAGATACTGTATCAAGGAATGCAAATGTTTAATAAGAGAGGGAAACCTGTGGTGTTCAGGCAGGCAATACATCTCTATGCAGTGCCCAAAAACAAAATTGCCATGGCTGGCGCTGAGGGTTGAGGCACTGGAAGCCACACCTTGCACCATGCTGGCGACCCATGTTCGGAAACAAGCACCTGCCACCTTGGGTTGGCAGGGAGGAGATGGATCGAGTGTCCAACGGACTGCTCTCCATCTCTGGGGAGGGGGGAGGCCAGCAGCTGGTGCATGCCTGACCCCTATCAGACACTGGGGCTTGACAGCATGGAGCCGCAAGAATGTGGGGAGGGAGCATGGCAGATGCTCCCATAAGGGGAGAAAACTGGAAATATTGGCAGCCAGGTCATGTGGCTTGATGGCCGTTCACCCAGCGTGCCCCATCTCCATGGGCACCACCTGATCTGGATCCATGCCTGGTGGGGGAGTTGGGAACTCCCTCTCCTCCCTGCCATGGGAGGGTAAGCCATGGGAGAGTACAAGGTGGTGGCTTGGGAGGAGATTGGAGCAGGCGGACGGAGAAAGGAGGAGAGGAGAGGAGAAGGAGCTGAGTGGGGAGGGCCACAGGAGAGAAAAAGTAAGAAAAAAAAATTAAAAACAAAAATCAGCACAATAGGTAAAGGAAGGGTGTGCAAAGAAAAAACTGTTAGAGTAAAAAACAAGTAATGCTCAGTGGTTCTAATGGTGCACAAAATACAGAAAAAAATGCAGATCTGGCACCTATTATATCAACAAAGGGGAACTGGGATACAATTTTTAAAAAAAGGAATGCAGTGCTCAGTGAACAATAGACTAAGGGCGGACACTTCAATATTTTACAAAGGACATATTTTACTCCAGTGATAGCACACAGAATTGATCCAATGAAGTCAGATAAGTGCCCAAAATGTAAAATTCATCTGGGGACTTTTTTTCATATAGATACATAGATACATAGACACATAGACAGTGTCGGCAGATAAGGGTCTATGGCCCACCCAGTCTGCCCATTTGAGCTTGTAAGTTCAGTTTATGCTTTGGTCTTGTCCCAGAGTGCTGCCCTTCTGGCAAGAGGTCACATCCTGTTATCAAAAGTCACAGGCCTCTCAAAGGCGTTTGATGCAATAGATATATTATTGGGATTATCGAAGTGAGGTTGGGGAGGAGACCCAATGGACCATCCTCTGTGAAGACTGGGAACAACCGTAGGGAAACATGTTCTGGCCTAACATTGGTGGCTTGAATCCCCCTAACTGTGACTCAGTGGGTGGGCTCCCTCCTTCATTGCATGAAATTAGAACAAACCCAATATATGGCCAGGAGTCAATATGACAAATACTGCCGGATGTGGGGTTCCCTGGAAGAAGCTCTTAGTTTCCCGTGGTTCCCCACCTTTTAGAGAGGCAGGGGAAGGGGTTGGGGAAAAGGCCTGTTGACATTCCAGCACATAATGTATCTGAGAATCATATAGCAGTGCTATTACCTCAGACAACACCAGAATGTGGAGTTAAATTTCACTGTATGATATTCCTCTGCATTGTGATGCTTGATGTATACTATCAAAATGGTATAACGAGTTAAGCTGACCCTTAAATAAAGTATACAAAAAAAGATACAGAAAAAAATACCTCATTTATACAGTCTTTTTGCGCACCCTTCCATTACCAATTCTGCAAATGTTTAATACCTGGCCTGGCTGGCGTACTTCCTCTTGTATTTTCAGTATGCAGAAGGGCAGGGATGTTGTGGCCATTTTGATCTGTGAAGGATATTTAAAGGGAGACAGTCCCTTAGTCATACCCCCTCATGGCCTTACACCCACCAGAGCCACCACTACTGAATCTGAGGAGGAGGGTAGGGACAAGTTATCTAGGTTGCTCCTGCGACATCAAGACCCCTGACACCTCCATTAGAGCCTGTGGAACATCTGGGAGATCTGATGTGGGAGTGCTGTCATGGCCCTCCACCATGGAGCCACCTGCTAAACAGTCAGCCCAAATAGGAACACCATTTGCAGCCTAGTTTGTGCCCTCCCCAATCAGGGCTCCAACTCCCACTCCATGGACCATTCTTCTTACCACCCCCGGGCCTCAATTTTTGCATCTTTAATACTAAAGAATGTAACTCTAGAACCAGAAAACATTTGTCCAAAAGAGAAACGTGCCCCTAGGGAAGGGGCATATCATGTTATCACTACCCCTGAAGGGCAGAATACTTTAATCGGCTAATGTCATTTGGGCAACAAGGAAGTCTCCCATGAAATTCGGTACCCAGGGAAGAACTCGGTGTCAAGGTCACTCGTTTGCAGTCAAACCTTTAAGCTACTGTATGTGGAATCAGCTTTGCCCACTGGGGCTGTAGAGGCTTCTGTGTAGTATCGCCTTCTGGGGGATCCTCCTGGCAGCTCCAGATGGTGGAATGGCAAATTCCCAGTCCTTCTGTAGTAAGGATCCCATGGAATGAAGAAAGTTTAAACCAGATGCAGTTCACATCACCTTCTCCCTCTAGGGACTTCACCTACAAGCTACTCCCACCTGATATGCCCACTCCATCTAGCCCCCCAGTAGGCCATGGGTGAGGAATGGGATAGGTCCTGGTGTGGAAATTGTATAATAAAAAATTGAGGCAGGAACAAATAGAAGCATAATGCAGCCTGAGCTGACTGCCTGCAGGTCTGGACCATTGGGGGGGGGGAGAATGTAACCAAAAATATAACTACCCCCCCGGTCACAAGTTGAGCGAATTACAAGGTCAGTGAAACAGGATTATCCCCAGTACTCCCACCCCACCATCAAAATGTGTGGGGCATGATACTGATGACAAACAGGAGGTCTGGTTGTATGAAGCAGCCTTAAACATACTGTACTGTAAACATGGGCTCGATTAATTTTCTGATACTATTCATCTTTGAGACGCCCAAGCCAGATCTATGGTGTCTTAGATGTTTGAAGGGCTCCTCATAATGAAAAATAATATTCAGCACCTCAGCTTTGATGTAAGAAGAACCCCTTATTTGATGCAAGCAAAACACTTGGAAGGAAAACCCTACACCAAGCTGGATCCGAACTTCTACTACTGAAGGAATTGAAACAAATAGGGTGGCCTCTTTTGGCCACCCGAAGTAGTGAAGGACTGAAAAAGGTGTAGCCACTGTTGGCATCTGAAAATGACAGCTGACAGAACTCCACCCGTTGCTGTCTTTCTGGATCTTCCCCTGTGGAGTGTGAAGCCCCTAAGCCCCCTCCTATGCATCAAGATTTCTTGACACCATCGGCCTAACCAAAGAGGAGGAAGAGGCTGAAGGCTATCCTGTTCTGTGATGGATTCGGTGAGATAAAATCTTTTTCTTTCTTTCCATGACCCATCTTTATTTTTGCAGGTGTGTGGGACTACCTACCCATTGGGTATTATAGGGGTGCAGTAGCACCCCTATAGTCAGGGCTGAGTAGCATGTTTAATGTTAAACCTCAAATTTTGCAGTTTAATAACTTTGCAACTAATCAATGGATTTGCTCAAAATTTGGTATGTGCTGTCCCATGGGATAGATCTCTTGATGTGGCAAGTTTTGTTTCAGTTGGATGTGCAGATTCTGAGATCCAGACAGTGCAAAAAGTCATAAAGTCACCACTTTTTGCAGTTTTTTTCCTCATCTAACTGCATCCAGACAGTGTGGAATTTTAGTGTGATTTTTTTTTTTATGGTAGAAACAACTTGGGTCCAGCCTGGTGGTGCTGAAGGTTGAGGCGCTGGACACCACACATCATGCTGTACCGGTGACCCGGGTTTGGGAATGGGACTGGGTCGTCGGGGGTCATTGGTGGGGAGGGAAGGAGCAGGACTGAGCAGCCATAATGGCAACTCTCCTCTCCTGGGGAGGATCTCTGTCACCCCCCCCTGTAGTTCTGCTGCCCTCAGGTGGTGGTCCGAAGGGCAGCGCAGGCTGTCGGAGGTGGTAAAGTACAGGGAGGGTACCTCAGAGCCATGCTGTGTGTATGCCTCCACATGCACACGTGTGTGACCGGGGCAGGGTGAGGGCAAAAACTGGGAGAAAAAAACATAAATAAACTAAAAAGAAACAGCTTGTGTAACAGAACAGGCATGTTTAGTTTTTTGTTTTTTTTTAATATAACTTTTTGGTCCGTCGCCTCCTTCTGCCAACTGTAGACGGGGACACATATACATTTTACTGATTTTTCTCCTAACCCCCACCCAGGCCCTAGCACATGGCCGTGCAGTGTGTGGAGCATGTTTCACACCCTGTGGCACCAGCTCAGCCCCTTCCACCTCCCGATACTTTTGCAGCCCCTCTCCATCTATGCTACCCACTGGACCTCCACCCAGTGGGAGCAGAACTATGGGGCCAACCCACCCTCGCCACCCTCAGAAGAGGAGAGCTGCCTGCTGGCATGCTCGATCCTGCTACGGCCTCCTACCCCACGCTGACACCCAGATGACCAGAAGTCATTCCTGAACCCGGGTCACCGGTGTAGCTTGAGGTAAGGCACCCAGCGCCTCAACCCTCTGTACCACTGAGCTGGCATATGCTTAGTTTTGTGGAAAAGTATTAATCCATTGCAAAGTTATTAAGTTTTTCATTTCCCATTGTTTTCAATGGGAAGATCACTTTTCAGGATAGAACGGGAAAGATTGACCAAGGCATTTTTATAGATGTGTTTCTTTTTCATGAGGAAAAAATCCTTTTTTGTGAGCCGCCATCTTGTTTTTTTTCCCACCGACTAAAAAGCGCGGAAAATACATAACATTTTTTATCATTTTTCAAAACAAACACCAGAATCTAGCTAAATGGGCCCCGTTTATGTAGATTCTGGTGTTTGTTTTTTACAATTAGCCCCAGAAATACTTTTTCTGGGCATCTGAAATCCCAGCTGCCCAGCTTAGCGAGAGGAGCCTTCTGTCATGTTCTCTGTATGAGAACAGCAGAATTATCTTGACTTCTGCAGCTGCAGCTGGAACTCATGCTGCTGACTGCAGTTGTAGATGTGAGCCGCCCTTTCCCTGGTGTCTAGTGGCATCCCTCAACCTCCAATCTTTGTCCCCCTTCTTTATCTTTTTATATTTATAACAAAAAAATTTGACACCGGGATGCCCCTCCCTGCCCCCCGGCCCCTTATTGTAGTAATAACTGCCAACATTGGGGGGCCAATCCCTGTGTTGGTATTCACAAGTTCCACCCCCCAGCAGTGTTGGACACTGGGGTGCCCACTGCCAGTGTCCCCAAATACTTCTAATATTGTCTTTGATACCTAAAAAAACAAGAAAACTGTCCCATGACATCTTTTATTTTTTTTTTAACCTGAAAAAAGAAAACGGTCCCTTGTCATTCTGCCCAAACCCCCCCCAGAAGACCTCTGCCCTCCATTCTTAGCCTGTCCCCTGTTGCTTATGCCCGTGTATGTATCCCGAGCTGTTGCATTTGTCCACTGTATCTACCCCCACCACTCATTCTGGCAGTCTATTCCACAACCCCACCACCATCTCAGTAAAGAATTTGCCCCTGATGCCACCTCTGAATCTGCTCCCCCCTCCAGTTTGAATACATGCCCCCTAGTGGATTTGTTCTCACTCATGCTGAAGATGTTGTCAACCCTTACCCTGTTTATGCCCTTCAAGTTCTTGAGTGTCTCAACCATATCCCCCCCCTTTCCTGCCTCTCCTCCAGCGTGTACAGGCCCAGCACCCCCAGTCTCTCTTCCCCTGACTTCCCCTGCAGCTCTTTCACCATTTTGGTTGCCCTTCTCTGGACCCTTTCCAGCCTGTCCTTGTCTCCTTGCAAGTACGGCCTCCAGAACTGGACCCCATATTCCAGGTGTGGTTTGACCATGGGTGTGTATAGTGGCATGATCACATCCCTCCTCCTGCTTGTAAATCCCCTTGCTATGCATGCTAACATTCTAAGTGCTTTCCCTGCTGCCCTGTCACACTAACTCCGGACTTTCAGGTTGTCTAAAATATTGATCCCCAAGTCCCTTTTCTACTCTGTTACCCCTAGTTCTCCCCCCCAAGCCAGTATTTTGCCCTTGGGTTATTACACCCTATATGCATAATTCTGCATTTTTTTGCATCGAATTGCAGCTGCCACTTTTCTTTTTTTTATCACAACATTATTTTTCCACTCCCCGCGGACCCGGTAGGGGCTATGAGCCCCCACTCTGAGGGGTACGTCCTTTGGCCCATCAGAGCCATCATGGGTTCTGCTGGGTCATGAAATTTTCCTCAGTTTTTCTCTCCTGCCCCCATGCAGTGGGTGCAGCAGCTGTCTCCACCTCCACAAAGGCAACCAAGCACACCTGGGCGTGGGTTGAACTGCTCTTGTACTGACGCATGCAGCACACAGATCCCCCAACCTGAGGAAGGAGAGCAGTCCTCCGGACGCTCAATCCTTACCTCCCTGGCCAACCCCCGAATGACCGAGTCTATTCCCAAACCCAGGTCACTGGCATAGTGTGAGGTGTGCGTCCAGCACCTCAGCCGTCAGTGCCACTGGGCCGGCAGCTGCCACCTTTCTGACCATTCCTCCAGCCTAGCCAGATCCTTCCTCATACTTTCCACCCCCCTTCTGCCATATCAATCCTATTACTACATAACTTCAATTGTTCTACACATGTGCATAACTTTTGTAATTTTCAATGTTTTGACTCCAAATTTTCAACAGTCATTTTTTCATACCACCTCATGAACAGTACAGCTGTCATTTTTCACATCCTGTCTGAAATGTGTTTTCACACCTGTGGCACTGAAGGCCATTTTGGCACAAATCTGAACATTTTTAACTATGGGGTTTATGAGGTGGTGTCATGTGAAGACCATGTTGAAAATTTGGGGTCAAAATATGACAAAATGCCGACGTTATGACAATTTATTGCAATTTCACTATGCCCACTTGTAACTTCAGAAATGGTAAATATTTTTACCCCACATCTTCACCATAGCCTTCTTATTGCCTCACCTCATGTATGTCACAGCTGTAATTTTTGAAATCCTGGCCAAAATGTGTTTTTCGTAGCTGTGGCGTGAAATGGCGTTGCAGTTGCGCAGAATTCCATTTTGGCGGGGCTTTGAAAATGTTCTGTACCGGGTACATGGGGGGGGTTAATAAGATGGCTATGCTGACAATTTGGTCACTGTTGTTCTGGGCCCTGTGCTTCCACAGCTTCATACATATTGTATATATGCATACAGAGGGATGGGAGTGCAGGGTCCAAACGACCCTGCGTTCCCACTGTAAAATAAGGATATTATTATACTATCTCAAAAAGTAAGGAAATAAGTTGCAAAAAACTTTATTAATGTTTCAGTTAGGGTCAAAGTGACAAAAGTTGGGAAATGAGGTGTTAGTGTTTCCCTAACACCCCACCCTCCCAAACCAGGCAAGAGAGCAGGTGTGGGATGTGTCTTGGGCTTCTCAAGCCTAATACTCACCCCATTCTCATAAAGTCTACACATCTGACCTTATTTGCAGATAGAATGGGGTGAGCGTTAGACTTGAGAAGCCCAAGGCACACACCACTCCTACTTTCCTGCTGGGTTTATGAGGGTGGGGTCTTAGGGAAACTCTAATGCCTCATTTTCCAACTTTTGTCACATTGACCCTAACTGAAGCATTAATGAAGTTTTTTTGCAACTTATTTGCTTCTGATTCAGAATTATCTATTTTTTTTGTCTATTTTCTTTGTGCTCTGTCTTATGGAGAACTGTCTCCGGCATCCTCCACCTCATCCCACGCTCTACCTCCCACCAGAGACACCTCCTTCTCCTGGCACCAGCCCGACGGACCCCCCCATCTCTGAACCCCTCGGGCTGGGGCTGCCCTATCTGCCCAGGGCACTCTATCTAGGATCTAGCATGTCAGGCTTGGTGATTGGCCTGGAGAGGAAAATGCCTGGTGTTGGGAGTCTGGCCTGGCAGGGACAGAGATGCCTTCACCTATCGCTAAGAATGGGGATTTTTTTCAATATTTTCCCCCAGGAGCATGGCTGTGCAGTGACATCAGCACACCTGCCCCATAATCGTCCTTCTAGCTCCTCCTGCTTAGTTGCTCCATGCGAGTAGTACCTCCGGTCTATACTGGGGGTCTCTTCTGTGCCAGAGATACCCTGGATCCCTCCCCATGGAGAGGAGAGCAGTCCATCGGATGCTCGATCCCCTCCCTCCCCTGCCGACCTCCGGTGTCTGAGCTCGTTCCCAAACTTGGGTCGCTGGCATGACGCGAGGCGTGGCATCCAGTGCCTCAACCCTCAGTGCCACCAGGCTGGACTAATTCTATCTATTTTGACATGAACTTTCCCTGTTGGGGTACTTGAGCTATGAATATCTCACTAGATGGACAGTTAAGGCCCTGTTCCCCCTGTTATTTTAAATTAAAAAAAAATCAAAAAAGTGTAAAATATAAATAAATAAAACTTCATCTTTTGCCCCCCACCCAAAAAAAAATACAAAAAACTTTTTTTAAAGTTGTGGGATTTGCATTTATGGTCTCAGTTGCACTTTCTACTGTTTTATGTCTTTTTTTTTTTACTGTTTCTCAGTATAATATTTTAAAGTCTGAACATTTATTTTTTTCTGCTGTTTTCTACTGCCATATTCAATTATTTTTGTAAGCTGTTTATATCTGGAAATCTGAAGAAATGGCTGAGATGCAGAACTTCAAGCAATAACTGATTAAACCAAGGAACATAAATTGTTCACTGAACAGTAAATCAATTGAATCTTCAAATCAGCAAATATGAAAAAGAAATAGTAGAGATGGAGAAAAACAAGTAATGAGAGAGCAGAATGATTATATGCAGAGTAATATAAGAATACAAGATTCACCAACAGTGTTATATCCTGGGGGTGTAGTGTCTGAAGAGTAAAAAGAACAAAAGAAAAAAAAGGTGCCAATGTTGAAAGTGAGGCAGTGACTTCCAATTCACATGAAGATTCAACTGCCACAACTTAAAAACTAATCAAAAGAAAGGAGTTACTTTTTAGAGGCAAGATACCAAACACAATAAAAAAAAGGACAAAGACAAGAAGAGGTAAACGAGGATGGTGATGAAAAAAACCAACAAACCATGCTGGCTGAGTAAAGAGAAGAAGATGGACAGAAAATAATGAACCTCTGAAACACTGAAGTGACAGAGAATCAAGACAAATTGCTGTCGAGAGGACTCTCATTGGCGTAACTCCAAGAGTGAACCTCTTCCAGATTCAGGTAGATATACTGAAATTTCTATGGAAAATGTATCTGAAAAACATTTTTTTCTAACAAATCAATTCAAGGGGATCATGATACTATTGAAGACTCTGGGACTAACAGTGCAGTTATATATGCTGGCAAGGACTCTAATATGAATGGACAAGAAAAGGTAACCTTTGTACAATCAAGTTTGCATTGTATTTGCAGTGGACCCCAAAACTCTTTGCATTCCTTGTCATAGCATTTGGGCATAAAAATGATGTTAATGCATTACAGAATCAGCCTAATATTGGTTTGGGTGCAGACTGGACAGATGAGGATCTTGCAAACTTGGGTGTGTATCTGAGGCACTGGAGATGAACATTCAAGGCCCACATATTCAAAGGAGATGCACTGCCCAAAATGGAGATGCGTGGCGCATCTCAGAAAATGCACGGAAGCGCAGTATTTGAAAGGGAGAGATGCAGTGCACATTTTCCAAAAATAATGTGTGTGGCACAAAAAAAAGGGGGCGGGTACATGAATATGCTGCACATCCGTATATTCAGCCAAAATGTGCGGTGCATCTGCTGCACATCCCAGAACTGTGCCACACAAAGTTAGGCAGACAAATGGGTGACCTAAATTGGCCATCCATCCACAGGAAAGCCACGGAACTGCAGACAGACCATCCTGAGACAGCCCTTGGAGGTGCACCAGGATGTGCTCCAGGCACCCATACACAGCAGTCATGCCAGGATGGAAGTACCCAAAGCCACAGGTGCTGGCACACCATAGGCACTGCCCAGAGAGCCACCCCCCACACTGCACCCAAGACATAGACAGCCAGCTGCTACAGGCCAGTGCTGTTGGTGCCCCCACAGCACACCAGTGGAGCACATAGCCACACTGCAACACATGTACCAGGGACCATAGCCTGCGCCCATGTGGCCTGAAGGGTGCCACCCAGTGGTGGCATGCCCCCAGGGTGACATCTACAGCAACAGTGCCCAGGTAGCCTGGTGGTATGAGTGGCACCCTGGCATGGGCCAGGGACTGACCCGTGACACACACCCAAGGTGGTACACCATAGATGCACACAGGTGGGACCCACCCACTCAGCTACCTGGTCACCCCCTGCACACTGCCATTCCTTGTAGTTATCACCATGTTCTTCTCATACATGTGTGTGTGTGTGTGTGTGTGTGTGGCATTGCAGGTGATTGTATGCCACATACAGAGCTGGTGTATCACATGCATGTGGTATACTGATCAGACTGTGTCACCCTGGGCCCTTCCCTGTTGCTTATCCAAGTGGACCCCTGTGGCCACTGTCCAGGTGGGCCCCCTGTACCCCAGTCCGACCCTGTACATGGCTATTGGTAATAGCACTGTACCCAGGACAATGCAGTCCACCCACCCATACACAAACATTCCATCACACCTGCCTGCTAGGCTGCAGTACCTCCTGTTCACCTTTGTGGAGTAGTGGGGCATCCTTGCAAAGCTGGAACTGTGCATGCCTGGGGTATGCAAATGGCCTGCATACATTCCATTAATGAGCTGTGCATGTAGGGAATAGGCTTGGAATGTGCAATGAGGCCATTTGCATATCCTGGCTGAATATTGCAATTTTGAGCACCGCGCATGAGGTCACCTACCATGCATTCCCCAATGCTCTGCATTGGGCTCAGGTCACTTGCTGTGCCGCGCATCTCCCACTGCACAATTGCGCATATTTGGGATATTCAGTCAGACATGCGTGATCGCATCTTACAGCGCATCTTCTGAATATACCATCATTTTGTTCCGGTGCATCTCAGTTGTGTGGCACAGGCACTTGCACGATGCAGTTTGGGACTTTTGAATACAGGGCCCCAATTGCATAATGAAGAAATAGCTATTTATAGTGCCACAGGTAGTAGTAGGAATGTACTTCATAAAAATATCTTTAAAACAAAGTTTTTATCCCATCCCATAGCACTAAATGCAGTCATTATGGCATACAAAAGAACTGTAAGACCAGAAGTGGATAAGATAGTATGCAGTTTGCTGACCTACTCTGCACAGAATTTGCCCCCCTTGGAACAAAAGGTTTTGGTATATCTATGGAATATGAATGTAAGGACCCCACCCCTGCCTTTTTACTAAAACGACAGGTGGCATGCTGTTGGCGCTGGCAGCAATATCTGGTGGGGGACCTGGGTTTGGGGAGGATGAGGTTACCTGGCACAAGGGACCTAGGTTTGGCTACTCTGCACAGGGGCACCCAAGTAAATCCAACTGCAAAAAGCAATAACTGTAATGTCCAGGACCAGAATTGGGATTTTTCAGTGTGGCTTTATTTATTAACTAACTGAACATAAACAAAGCATTGCATGGTCCCCCAAAGGGCTACGTTACTGTATGTGCAGATTAGAGGTTAACCAAGTGGTCCATTTGAAGAATGAACACATTACTACAGTTGTCTGGCTTTGGACCCACCAGGCACTCAGCCCGGACTTTGCATGCGCTTTGGATACATAGCCTGACTGGCCCGGCTCCCCTGCTGGCCACTTGACTGACGGTCCACTTGAAGAATGAACCCAAACTTTACTTGGAAAGACATCCCATCAAACAAGGAGACTCCCAAACTGTGGCTCCCCACACCACTTAGAGTCTGTGACTCCTAGAGAGATTTGTTTTCTTACTTCCAATTGAACTCCCATCAAACAAGGAGACTTCCATCCAACAAGGAGTAATTTTCCCATCCTGTGGCTCCCCACACCACTTAGAGTCTGCGACTCCTAGAGAGATTTCCAAGTTGCCACCCACGTCTGTGTACCCACCCCATCACTGGCCAAGTGCATGAGGCAAGTAGCAAAACACAGAAGAAATCCGTAGAGGTGGACCTTGTTACTAAAGATGGGGGGTTTTCCCACCTCCAGCTCCCACAGCCCATAACCGGCCATTTCTCTGTATACACACAGAAAGCTTTAGAACTTTAAAATGTAGATTGAACGGTGGATGACCTGAAGCACCCCCTCTACAGCGTTACTTGAAATCCAATGAAACTTTAGACTGTTTGACTGCTCCATTTGTTCATCCTAGTAACATAGTCTTCCCAAATAGCAGTCCACATTCATTTCCCAACTGAAGAAAACAATTTGTTTGCCCCTTCAAATGGAGCCAAACACTCACCCATTCGTTGCAGGTGCCCCACAGGCGAAGTAACACTTTCTTTGCTGTTATACAAGAACAGACTAAATAAAACCAGGCAGCATCCTTCCATGGTGGGAGAAGGGGGATTGCCCCTGGAACCCACAGAGAACTTTTCCTCCCCCCCCCAGAGGGAGGGGGGCACTGAGACCGGGGGAGCGGTCTCCATCACTTTAAAAAACGTAAACACAGGAACACTTCCTTCTTTGAAATAAACTGAAGACTGACTGACTTCCTTCCTTCCTGTTTGCTTTAGGACAAACTGGAAAAAAAAAAAATGACTTTGAATTTCCCAAAGTTCTAAACTCACTCCCTGAGCTGTAGATTCCAATGTGGCTCATGCAGCTGCGACAGTTCTATAGTGATGTCATCTCTCAAGTCTCAGCTGTGACTGAGGACAGAGTGAGACAGTGTGAAACCCATTTAACTGGAGTTTCACAAGCTGCCTTCCCTGCCTACCACTAGGTCTTACTGGGATTCTAGTAACCCCGGGTAACAAAGGAGTTACACTCGCCCTTGACCAGGAAAATGACTGTCCCCAGTCATTATGCACCCGGCCTTAGGCCATCCCACCCTATGTGCTACCTGCGGAGGGGGGTGATCAGGCCCCCCTCCTACCATGTGCAAGCACAGGTAGGCAACACTAAGGGCCTAGAGGCCTATAGCTGACACATCAGCCTCTACTCTATCCACTTACTATGGACACCTAGTGGATCTGGTAGAACCATCCAGAGCATAGCCCTGATAGATCAGCACTGCAATCCCTATGGCCATTCAGGACCACAGCCTGTCTATCCCCCCTAACCCTCTAGGGAAAACCTATCTGCCTCTAACATAATATTCCCAAACAAAACAAAACCCGGGGACCTCCCCGACCTTGGGCAGCCTGCAACTACAACCATTAGCAATAATAACACAGTACATTTAAATTCTACACCATAAGCACTGACGAGGAACTCCGATGAGCCCCTCCTCCTCTTCTTGTCTTCTCTTCTGTCTTCCAGGAACACCTGTAAGAAAAGAAAAAAAAAAAAAACACATCCTAATCTGCATGCACAGTCTATCTAAACAACAACAACGACAATAACAACCCTTACCATACAGAAAAAAAAAACACTGAACAATCCCAAAAAAGGAATTTTTTTTTTTAGAAAAAAAGGGTAGAAAAACACAGTATTTACATTAAAGTACAATTATGACATTGGTAACAATACACCTTTGGGGGGGATGGAGTGCCCTAAAAGTCCCAACTAGTGACCACAAGGCCCGAAGGCCAGTCCAATAAAGAGTCTCTCCTGGGCCGGAGCCCCGTGAAACATAGTTCTTTAAGGCCATAATCCCGAAGGGGAGAGTCTTTGCAGACAGTTCACACATTTTTGAAGTCTGTAGTGTAGGGTGTGTACTGCAATGTCATAAAGATAGAAAAAAGGGTTTTTTTCGGACTTACCAGCCTCTTGAAGTATTCGAACATCACAAACCTGGTCCCTGCCGAAGACTCTCCCTGGCAGCATTTCTTCTGATACAGCTGGGCGGACATCTTCCGGGAACCCACAGGAGTGCACATCTGGAAACATCTGGGCTGATGTCATCTCTGGAGAAGGGACCTTAGAACAGGAACAAAAAGAAAACAGCTGGTCCGACGTCATCCGATTACCAGGCGATGAACAGGAAAACAGCTGGGCTGGTGTCTTCTCTGGATCTGAAGTCCTCTGGTGGGCTAGTAGATGGTTGCTGAACAAGAGAGTACACTGTGGACTGATGAAGGTGGGCACCTGATCCTTGGTTATTCATATTGGCAGATCAATAAGGGCACTTCACAGTCTAGTGTGGCAGTATTGACTACCACTGCTCGGCTCTCCATTTTGTAGGCATGGGCTTAATTACTGGGAGGTCCTTGCACTGAGGCCAATAGTAGAGGGGGTCAGGGGCTTGAATTATTACTCTATCTGGATGCACATAATTCACATAGTGGGAGACTTCACGTCCCTCTCCATTCACTATTCTCACTCTGTCCATAAACAGTGTCCTGCCTCTCTTCCACTGTGTATACTTTTAGTGGAACAGTCTATTCTTTACATGCTGGTTAGCCCCAGGATGCACATGTTTCATTGCTTCATCCCAGATCCAGGATTTCCTGCAGTTCTCAATCTCCTCCCAGACTCTCGAGGAAAGGTAGGAAAGGTCATACCAAAGATTTCATTGGCCTTTCTCGACCAGTCTCTCCTCTTTACTTGCTTTGGTCAATCTGAGACCGCTGGCCTGGCTTGGGGTGGCTAGTCCTGGTTCTGCCAGCTTCGCATCCTCAATGAAATTTAAAAAGGATCCCTGACTTCTTCTTCTTCTGGTGAAGCCAGGGCAGTGGCATCACCACCTTCTTGAACACATTCCTCCAAGGCAAGATCTTGAGGCTGTGTACCAGTTCCTTTCTCACAAGGCCACATAGGTTCCCCCTCATCTTCCTCTTCACTGAGGATCTGAGCCCAGGAGTGAGCAGTAGTTCTCACCCCCGAGACTATCCATTCATTACTGGGAGCGGAGGTCGACACCTCCCATTCAAAGGCCTCCCGCATCTCATCTTCACCTTCGAGACTTGGGCTAGGCCCCTCCCACCCAGGGGTCTATTGATGCTTTATCTGAACTTGCCTTCTGAGGTCCAGCATCCAATGCTTCAATTTCAGATTCAGTCTCTAATTCTGCACTCTCTAACTTTGTACCACACTCCCCCGAGGGACCTTCCTCCACAGGCTCCGCCTGATGCTGTGTGCTGCCAACTGCAGATTCTTGAATTTTTGTCCATGTGGGAGCCAAATGAATTGGAGGCGCTTTATACAAGCCATATTTTTGAAGGCATCCGGCACAGTGAGGAATCATGAAGACATCCCTTCCAGCACTCAAACACATCTGGCATACACGCACTGGATAATTAGGAATTGCCACATCAGGAGGGAGTTGCCGTCTATAGCACCAAGTTTCAGTATCTCTCAATCTATTTACTGCTGCTGTTACTGCAACCCAGGCATGATCCGGGTAACGAGCTGGTCCTGAGGCCATAACTGCAGAAAAACAAACAAAAGTTCACTGTAACTGAAAGTCCTACTTTAATGAACACACTCTGTAGCTTTAAAATGGCTCCTCTGCTGCTGTGTTTACTTTACCACCCCACCCTGTAATGGCGGCGGCAGCACTCCTGTGCATCAACATTCAGACTCTGGGTCAAGCCACTGCACCCGATTTACATCAGCTACTAATAACTTTTACTCAAACTGCACAACTTGCTCTGTTCTGGCTGTTCACACATTTACAGGATTTTCCTTGGACTTTTCACATGCTGGCAACATTCATTTAATTACAGTCCCTTTAAAACTTCAGGTTTCAGCACAGGATTGCCTGCTTCTACTAGTGTTGCACTTTTTACAACCCACAGTCTCTCTGGCTGCAAACTTTAAACTGAGGCAACTTTCATTGTAATGCACACATTTAATGGCTTTACAGACTTGCACTTGCCAGCAGGACATCACACAATCACTACTTGCAAAGCGACTATACAGCTGCACACACATTTTATATGGCATTACTGAAAATCACTGATTTGAGCAGTTTTAATTATTTACTCACTGTTATTGTAGCAGATTGCTGTGATGGGGTAAAACAGCCTGCAGCCAGATTTTTGAAGGCCTCAGAATGCAAACGGGCAGGCAGTCTCCGCGATCGTCGTTTTAACCACACAATTCACTGATCTCACGATCGATATGCGGGTTGAGCCTGATTTTTAACTAGAAAGTCACTTTTTTACTGTTTACAGCGCTTTGATTACTTCGCGAACGCTCCTCCACTGCCAGTACACGCACTACTGTCTGTCTCCCTCTCGAATGCTGAAGCAGACTCTGAAGAGCTGGCTGAGGGGCGGGACTAATGGCAAACTGACCAACCACACGACACCATGCAAATGAGCCTCTTCTTCCTTGCGAGGGCTCCTTCCTCACGGCGATCGTCGAGCAGGCAAATTTAAACTGAAAATGCACTTTTTTTCTCAACTGACTCACGCATGAGCCCATTTCAACCATGTAACATTGCCATTAACTCTGCAGTCTCTAGCATTGCACAGAAAGCATTTCCAACGTCCAGGGCATAATTTCTCTGTTGCTACCCCTAGTTTTCCACACTTTCCTTCACAGAAATTCATTTTAAAACTGACAAAAACGCTGTAAACTTTTTTGATTCAGGACAAGGACACACACTTTGGCTTTACAGCTCCCTGGTAAACAGTTGGCATTTTTTAAACAGCAGCACAAGATTCACAGCACACAACAACACACTAGGGAAATTGCTTCAACTTTTTTGGGCTACTGACTGCCAGACAGCCAAAACGCTAGCCTACTTGCCCAAGCACCTTCCTTCCCGAACAAATCCAAAGCGGTGCCTCCATTTTTGTAAGGACCCCACCCCTGCCTTTTTACTAAAATGACAGGTGGCATGCTGTTGGCACTGGCAGCAATACCTGTTGGGGGACCTGGGTTCGGGGAGGATGAGGTTACATTGGCACAAGGGACCTAGGTTTGGCTACTCTGCACAGGGGCACCCAAGTAAATCCAACTACAGGAAGCAATAACTGTAATGTCCAGAACCAGAATTGGGATTTTTCAGTGTGGCTTTATTTATTAACTAACTGAACATAAACAAAGCATTGCATGGTCCCCCAAAGGGCTACGTTACTGTATGTGCAGATTAGAGGTTAACCAAGTGGTCCATTTGAAGTATGAACACATTACTACAGTTGTCTGGCTTTGGACCCACCAGGCACTCAGCCCGGACTTTGCATGCACTTTGGATACATAGCCCGACTGGCCCAGCTCCCCTGCTGGCCACTTGACTGACGGTCCACTTGAAGAATGAACCCAAACTTTACTTGGAAAGACATGCCATCAAACAAGGAGACTCCCAAACTGTGGCTGCCGACAACACCAAGAGTCTGTGACTCCTAGAGAGATTTGTTTTCTTACTTCCAATCGAACTCCCATCAAACAAGGAGACTCCCATCCAACAAGGAGTAATTTTCCCATCCTGTGGCTCCCCACACCACTTAGAGTCTGTGACTCCTAGAGAGATTTTCAAGTTCGACCCACGTCTGGTACCCACCCATCACTGGCCAAGTGCATGAGGCAAGTAGCAAAACACAGAAGAAATCCGTAGAGGTAGACCTTGTTACTAAAGATGGGGGGTTTTCCCACCTCCAGCTCCCACAGCCCATACCCAGCCATTTCTCTGGATACACACAGAAAACTTTAGAACTTTAAAATGTAGATTGAACGGTGGATGACCTGAAGCACCCCCTCTACAGCTTTACTTGAAATCCAATGAAACTTTAGACTGTTTGACTGCTCCATTTGTTCATCCTAGTAACATAGTCCTCCCAAATAGCAGTCCACATTCATTTCCCAACTGAAGAAAACAATTTGTTTGCCCCTTCAAATGGAGCCAAACACTCCACCATTCGTTGCAGGTACCCCACAGACAAAGTAACACTTTCTTTGCTGTTATACAAGAACAGACTAAATAAAACCAGGCAGCATCCTTCCATGGTGGGAGAAGGGGATTGCCCCTGGAACCCACAGAGAACTCCCCCCCCCCCAGAGGGAAGGGGGCACTGAGACCGGGGGAGCGGTCTCCACCACTTTAAAAAAGGTAAACACAGGAACACTTCCTTCTTTGAAACAAACTGAAGACTGACTGACTTCCTTCCTGTTTGCTTTAGGACAAACTGAAAAAAAAAAATGACTTTGAATTTCCCAAAGTTCTAAACTCACTCCCTGAGCTGTAGATTCCAATGTGGCTCATGCAGCTGTGACAGTTCTATAGTGATGTCATCTCTCAAGTCTCAGCTGTGACTGAGGACAGAGTGAGACAGTGTGAAACCCATTTAACTGGAGTTTCACAAGCTGCCTTCCCTGCCTACCACTAGGTCTTACTGGGATTCTAGTAACCCCGGGTAACAAAGGGGTTATATGAAGGGGTAGTTATAAAGCCACCAGAAAAAGGGTATACTATTGTAGTTATGGACATGAGATTTTACAGAGAAACAATAATTAAACTGCTCCTAAATGAGGATAATTATAAACATCTGTGTGTGTGTGGGGGGCAACAAAGGTGTTTAAAAGAGAATTATCAATTCTGTTAGATGAGGCAAAATCCAATGGTTTAATTTCAAAGAATGAATTAAAAAACATCCATAATTTCCAATTATCCTCACTTTGTGTATCATATATATATATATATATATATGTGTATATATATATATATATATATATATATATATATATTAAAGTTCCATAAAAATTTGAAGAACACCCCAGGCATTCCATTGTCTCTGGGATGGGATCACTCACTGACAATGTCTACATTTATTAATTTTTTTTCTCCTTCAGGGTCTGGTTGCAAATCTGAGGTCCCATCTCACAGACTCTAAGGACAACTGTCCAGGTTTCAACATTTTGAATGTTTTCAAGTTTCAAATTTATTTGAAAGTAGCTATAAAAACCAACGTTTGTAACGTACAGTACAAAAAGAAAAAGAAATGTAATCAATTTAAAACATGTAAAATCTTTAGGATTAAATTTTATCTCAGCCATAAAATAAACAGGGTACAGAATTATTCATCATCAGGGCAAACAGGTTGCAAGGTTCATAAAGTGCAAAAAGCAGTATGCAAATGATGCACTTGCATAAATATGAGCAGACATATTATAGAATAGCATACTGTACATTCAATTACTTTTTGTCTCTCTCCATACAATTGGAAATATCCACTCATATCGGAGATAGCCATCTGTCTCTTGCTTTCTGTAAAAGTGGCCAGTCAAATAAAAGGTGTGAGAGCAATAATTTGACATAACTATCACATTTACAGGAGAAGAAATTGTTTAAATCTCTGGCTCTACTATTGAAATGTTTACCTCCCACTAAGAATCCAAATTGGAATTTGTAAAAAGCATTTCTGTTTGCTTCTTTCTTGCAAAATCTAAGATATTTTTCTTCCATTCTGAATACCTTCCAGTATGTAACATAGATCAGCCTTTGGTATATCAATCAGTTTGCTGAATTCAGACTGAAAAAATGTGTTACTCAGACATTGAGTCACTATGTTAACATATCTATCAATATTGTTTATTATAAAATTGTCCCATGTTCCAGTTATGCCAACATTTTTTTTTTTGGTTCAGCCTTTGGAATCAAAATACTTGGTCATGGTTTGCTATGCATTCTTCCCAACATTGCAATAGTGTTCTGTCTGAATCTAAATTTACCATTTTTTCCCCAAAAATTCAGTGCCCTTAAAGTTTCCAGTAAAGGAACTGATTTCAGATTTAGCTCACTCCTAATTAAAGCAGATGGCAAGTCTCTCTGCAAGTTTAGAATTTGCCTATAAAAGATGTTCTGGATTGGTTCAAGATTATTCACCCATTTGCTAAAAGCCCACACTTCTGAGTCATACAGTAAAATGCTGGCCACCATGGCACTGAAAGCTTGCTTCAGTGTGAGATAGGAATGACTTGCAAACACCTTTTCTAAAGCGTAAGATTCCCTCAGAGGCCTGAATGCCTTGCTTCTTAATGTTGGTAATATGCCTTTTCCATGACATGGATTTGTCAAAGGTAATTCCTAGATTTATTTTTTTATTTTAAAGTTGATAACCAGGAAAGGCATCAATAAACCAAAGCTCGTTTCAGATGACCGGGGTGGGGGGTGGGGGCAGAAGTCAAAGACATAATTACAAGCAATGGCGGTGCAATGAACAGAGAAGTGCAACATATGAGCAAATATAACAATGGTATTACAGTGATCAGAGAAAGTGCACATCAAAAAAACAATCTACAGTGTTTCAAGATAAGGCTGAATAAATTACATAATAGATATTTACACTTCTATGCAGTAGATAGAAACATAGAAACATAGAATTTGACGGCAGATAAGGACTGCTTGGCCCACCTTGTCTGCCCATTTTCCTAACTAACAGATAAGCTGCAGATCCTAGTTAACCAACAGCTTACTTCCTCCTACCCCCCACTAGGACTGCCTTATGTCTGTCCGATGCATTCTTGAGTTCACCCACTGTTCTTGACTCCACGACCTCCTCATGGAGGCTGTTCCATGCATCCACAACCCTCTCCGTGAAAAAATACTTCCTCACATTACCTCTGAGCCATCCTCCCTCTATCTTCAAATTGTGCCCCCTTGTGCTTGCACATCTCTTTTTCTGAAAGATGCTACCCTCTTGGACTTTGTTGATTCCCTTGAGGTACTTGAAAGTTTCTATCATGTCCCCTCTCTCCCTTCTTTCCTCAAGGGTATACATATTAAGTTCCTTTAGTCTTTCTTCGTATGTCTTCTGGTGCAGACCCTGCACCATTTTGGTTGCCCTCCTCTGGACAGCCTCCACTCTGTCTATGGAAACATAGAATCACAAAAGGTTGGGTATTTACATTTATACACAGCAGGGAGGGGCATAGACATGCTGTAGAATGTGAGAACTAGAATGGGAGGCAGATGCAGGAGGTTAGGGGAGAGAGTTTGAGCAAGCGTTTAAGAGCAGGGAAGGAGGAAAAGAGGCGAGTGGGGGAAGGGAGGCTGTTCTGAAGGGAATCTGTAGGAGAAGGAGACTTTGCCAGCCGCAGTGTGAATGCGAGGGAGTGAAAAGGTGAGTGTGCAGTTAGATCCCGAGTTATAGGGCAAGGGAGAGGCAGGAGTGAGGAGAGAGGCAAGGTAGGAAGGAAGAGAGCCAAATCAGAATTTGGCTATGAAGGTGGTGCAGTGAATGGAACGCCTAAGTGCTAGGGACTGAGGGGGGAGTTAGAAGCAAACCTACAGAAGGCATGTAACAAAACATTAAGTTTGGTGAGGGAAGTGGCTGGAGCAGCACTGTAGGCTATGTCGGCATAGTCAAGGGTTGGGAAGATCCACTTGATGACGAGATCACGTCTAGCAGGGAGGGAGAGGCTGTCCTTATGACAGTAGAGTAATCCTAGTTTAGGATGCAGTTTGGTGTGTAGTGCATTAAAATGGGAGGAGAAATTGAGGGAGGGGTCAAGCCAAATGCTGAGGTATTTATATGAAGGGACATTGTCTAGAGGGGAGTTAGCAGTTGAGTAGAAGACTAGTTGGGAGGGAAGCGTGGTGAGTATGTGTTTGGAGCCAAAAGTCATGGCTACCATTTTCTTGGTGTTTAGTTTTAATAAGTTTGCATCAAACCAGGCAGAAGGACCTGACAGGAACAGGACGCTGTCATCCACGTACATGTGTATACTGGCATGTGAGCAGACTGAGGGCAGATCATTAATAAAGAGAGAAAAGAAAATGGGCCCAAGAATGGGGAAGGAGAAAGATTTGAAGTTGCATATTGACACTGACTGAGAGCAACCAGTAAGTTAGGAGCTGAATCAGGACACTGAGGTAGGAGAAAGTCCAATGGAGCTGAGTTTATGTAGGAGGAGAGGGTGGGAGACCGAGTTGAAGACCTTTGCAAGGTCTATGAAAATGGCTGCGGTACTATGGCCATGATCCATGGCAGAGTGGATGGTATCAGTGAAGCGAAGGAGAGAGGAAGTGGTTGAGTGAGATTTCTTGAATCCTGATTGGAAGGGGGAAAGAGTATTTGAGGTTGAGAGGAAGTTGTTTAGTCTAGAGAGGATGAGGGATTCTTGGAGACAGGTGATGGGGTGATAGTTCCCAGAGACTGTAGTATCACCTCTTTTTAGGAGAGGGATGACTGTGGTGGATTTCAAGGCTACTGGGACAGTGGCTGAGGAGAGAGAGAGAGAGAGAGAGAGGGGGAGAGAGAGAGAGAGAGAGAGAGAGAGTAGGTTAAAGGGGTAACTATTGAAGGGCAGAGATATTTAGGAGCCTGGGGTGAAGACCATCCGGCTGGACTGGAAGGGTTTAGTGCAGTAAGAGCTCTCAGGACTTCAGAAGGCAAGACTGGGGAAGTTGAAAGCCTGAAAGCTGGGGGGGGGTGAAGGAGGGGTGCTGGGAGGGGAGGACAGGGAACTGGATGGAACTGCACAAGAAGTAAAGTACTTGTTTAGGGTTTCGGCAATGCGAGAGGGATCGGAGACAAGTGAGCTGCCTTCACGGATTGGGGAGGGAGAAACAGAGTGGGGGTGTAAGAGCGAGTGGAAATCTTGCCAAAAAGAGGATGGGGAACTGTTAACGGGATGTAAACGTGACTTGAAGAAGTTGACTTTTGCACGGCGGATACTGACTGTGCAGCTATTGCGTAGGGTATGATAGGCTTGGAGGGAAAGCAGGTCACCAGAAACATAGAATTTGACAACAGATAAGGGCCGCTTGGCCCACCTTGTCTGCCCATTTCCCTACCTAATGGATAAGCTGCAGATCCTAATTAACCAACAGCCTACTTCCTCCTACCCCCCACTAGAATTGCCTTATGTCTGTCCATGCATTCTTGAATTCCCCCACTGTTTTTGACTCTACGACCTCCTCAGGAAGGCTGTTTCATGCATCCACAACCCTCTCTGAGAAGAAATACTTCCTCACATAACCTCTGAGCCATCCCCCCTCTATATTCAAATTGTGCCCCCTTGTTCTTGCACATCTCTTTTTCTACAAGATGCTACCCTCTTGGACTTTGTTGATTCCCTTGAGGTATTTAAATGTTTCTATCATGTCCCCCTCCTTTCCTTGAGGCTATACATCTTAAGCCCTTTAGTCTTTCTTCAGATGTCTTCTGGTGCAGACTCTGCACCATTTTGTTGCCCTCCTCTGACAGCCTCACCCTGTCTGTGTCTTTATGGAGATGGGGTCTCCAAAACTGTACACAGTACTCCAGATGTGGTCTCACCAACTGTCTGTACAGAGGGCCAACAACTTCCTGTTTTCTACTGGTGATGCCTCTCCCTATGCATCCCAGTATCCCCCAGCCCTTCTTACTGCCTTCTCACATTGCTGGCCCACCTTTGGGTCATCTGATATGACTATCCCAAGGTCCCTTTCCATTTTTGTTGTTGTCCGTATCTCACCCCCCATTGTGTATTCTTCCTCTGGGTTTTTGTTTACCAGCTGCATTACTTTCACTTCTTTGCGTTGAATCTAAGCTGCCATATATTTGACCATTCCTCCAACCTTGCCAAGTCCCTTTTCATCCTTTCCACCCCACCTTGCATATCAACCCTGTTGCAGATCTTTGTGTCATCTGCAAAGAGACATACTTTCCCTTCCAGACCCACTGCAATGTCACTTATAAAGACATTAAAAAGGACCAGCCCAGTACTGAACCCTGTGGTACCCCACTAGTAACCCTCCTTTCTTCACTGTGGATTCCATTTACTATTACCCGCTGTGTCCTGTTGTCCAGCCAGTGTTTTACCCAGGCTGCCACACTGGGACCCACTCCCAGGCTGGCTAATTTGTTTATTAATCTTCTGTGCGAGACTGTGTCAAATGCCTTGCTAAATCTTGTTAAGTCTAGGTAGGCAATGTCCACAGCCCCTCCCTGGTCTTCTACTTTGGTCACCCAGTCAAAGAAATCAATTACATTTGTCTGACATGACCTTCCCACTGTGAATCCATGCTGCCTTGGGTTCTGTGCCCCACTGGCCTCTAGGTACTCAACAATTCTTCCTTCAGAAGTGATTCCATCATTTTCCCTACCACTGAGGTCAAACTAACTGGTCTGTAGTTTCCTGCCTCTGTCTTGCTCCCACTTTTGTGAAGGGGAATCACATCTGCCCTCCTCCAGTCTTCAGGTACCACACCATCCTCCCATGATTTATTAAAAAGGGTAGTCAGTGGTGTTACTAATTCTTCCCTTAGTTCTTTTAGAATTCTGGGGTGAATCCCATCAGACCCCATTGCTTTATCCACCTTCAGTTTTAAGAGTTCTTTCAGAACCCTGTCTTCTGTGAAAGGACTAATATCAACCCCCCCATCCAGAGTGCTTCTGTTGACTGGATTAGGTATCTCCCCCTGCTTTTCCACTGGGAATACTGAGCAGCAGTATTCGTTCAGTATCCCTGCTTTTTCACTGTCACTCTCTGCCCAACCACCTTCCTCTTTATTCAGCCTCGGTATCCCTGCCTTAGTCTTTCTTTGCTCCCTAATGTACCTATAAAATGTTTTATCCCCCTTCTTAACTGAGCTGGCTATCTTTTCCTCAGTCTGGGCCTTTGCTATTCTGACTGCTTTCCCCACTTCCTTCTGTTTTAACTGGTACAGTTCTCTGTACTGCTCCTTCTGTGTGTCCTTGTACTTCCTGAATGCTATCTTTTTCTTCCTTACCTTCCCCGCCACTTCTTTTGAGAACCATAAATGTTTTTTTCTTTCATTTTGATTTGTTTATCTGCTTCACACAAAGGCTTGTTGCCTCTGTGATGGCAGTTTTGATGTTTCTCCATTGTTGCTCCACCCCACCTTCTTGCCTGTTTGCTAGTGCTTTTCTGAGGCACTCTCCCATTTCAACAAAATCAGCCCTCCTGAAGTCCAGTACCTTTACTTTTGTGTGACTTGACTCTACAGCTAAGTTTATCGTGAACCACACTGTTTGGTGGTTGCTTGTTCCCAGATGTCTACCCACTTCAAGATCAGAGAGCCTCTCTCCATCCCCATTTGAGAGTACTAGGTCTAAGATTGCTCCCTCCCAAGTGGGTTCTAAAACTAGCTGTCTGAGGCATGCCCCCTGTAGGGCATCGAGAATGGCCCTGCTCTTGTATGTGGTTGCAGCAAAGGTGTTCCAGTTAACATCTGGCATATTCAGGTCCCCCATCAGCAATATCTCCCCTTTCTCTGCCATCCCATGGATGCCTTCTATCATTTCCTTGTCCATTTCCTCTCCCTGAGACGGGGGTCTGTATACAACCCCTCTGCGGATTGTGGAGCCATTTCCAGTCTCCAGGGTGACCCACAGTGCCTCCTCTCCTCCGCTTACCCTTTAGTTCTGTTGCTTTGATCTCTTACCTTACATTGAGAGCTACTCCTCCTCCTCTTCTTCCCTCCCTGTCCCTCCTGTAGATTGTATACCCTGGCATGTTGACATCCCAATCATGATTCTCTGTGTACCATGTTTCTGTGACTGCCACGATATCCAGGCATCCCTCTTCCATCAAGGCCACCATTTCAGGGAGCTTTTGACCTAGACTATGGGCATTGGTACTCATTACCCTCCATTTTTTTTATGGCTTTATTTCTTTTTGCCCCATCCATGGCCTTACTGCCTTTGTCTTTTTCTCCATTTAACCCTGTCCTTCTCCCGATCGACTGCTCTATTTTGGTGTTTACCTCACTAATTACCCTGATTTTGGGGGGGGGCTAGGATTTCCCTTCTCCTTTTCAGTGCCTCCCTTCCTTGGCTAGTTTAAATGCTTACCAATGAAGCATTTAAACCTATCACCTAAGATCCTGGTTCCCCTCCTGGATAGATGCAGACCATTGTACCTGTATAGGCCTGCATCCCTCCAGGTGGAGCCCCAGTCCCCAATGAAGCCAAATCCCTGAGTTCTGCACCAGTTTTTCAACCAGTCATTTATAGGTGCGCCAAGCACAGTCAAGAGCCCTGCAATTGGTTAGGATGGAGGTGGGCATGTCTAACCCTACTAGTTTTTAGCGGTGTATGGGTATCCCAGATCTTTAAGAAAATGGATGAGAAGTGGGCAAGGGCAGTGTCAACCAAGAGGGAGGAGAGGACTGAGGACCAGTCAGCCAGGGCCAGGTCATGAAGCAGGTTACACACATCTAGGGATATGAAGGGGTGGAACTAGATGTACTTGAGGGGGTTGGAGGAGGTTGTGACTTCCTGATGCAGAAGGTGGGGCAGTGGTCGCTGAGCACATTGGGTAGAATACCAGCAGAGCATATACGGTGGGGGTGGGATATAAGCACCCAACTGAGTAGGGAGTGTGACTGACTTTTTGGGTTTGGACGAGTAGGCACTTTGATCAGTTGGTTAAGGTTTAAAGCCTCGATGTGCTGGCAGGAGCTGAGTGAAGAGTGGGAGGGCCAGTCAAGGTTGAAATCGCCTAGAAGGATAAGATCCCCAGCATTTGCTAGTGCAGAGACGGTGGAGATGCAGGAGACAAGGGATGAAGGGGGAAGTTTTTGGGAGGCGTATATAATCACCACAAGAAGGGGAGATGAGGATAGAAGGGTAAGATTGATTAAGAGAAGTTCATGGGAGTGAGAGATAGCTTAATGATGGAAAATGTAGCAGTTAAGAGAGTTGCTAAAGTAAATTGCCACTCTACCTCCATGTTTACCATGGTCTTGTCTGAGAATGCAAAAGTCTGAATGGGCTAATTGGGAATCTGGGATGCGGGAGGGTAACCACTTTTCTGTTATGCAAAGGCCATCGGAGGAGTGTTCAGCTGTCTAAACTTTTAGTTCATCAAGCTTGGGGAGGAGGCTACATACATAAGTATGGATAATTCGAAAGCCTTTGGGGATAGCTTGCTGGTAAGAGGTGGGGGGAGGGCAGGTGAGACCAGGATTGGGTTCAGTGTCCCCTGTTAAGCGTTGTAAGAGGATCAAGAGATGAAGGTGTATGGTATTTGTATTACGCTTGAGATGGTTAGGTGAGGTGATGACATGCGAGGGGGGCAAGCAGGGGTGTAGCTGACAAATGGCTGCATAGTTTAGGAGCTAGTGACTGAGCAGCCTGTGGTGTATAATGATGTGCTGGCAGAGGGAGGTTGGGGGCAGGGGAGAGAGGAGATGGTAGCAGGAGAAGGAAGATTGCAGGGTGGGTAGAGGGCAGTACTAAGTGGGTCCAAGTTAGGTGAGGGAGGGGAGGGATGGGGGGAGGAGGAAGGAAGGAAGGAAAAAGAGAAATGTGAATTATTGCCATGTTACAAGCTTAGTTAGCCCTGTTCTAGTGTGTTACCTTTAGAGCCTGTAAGAACTTACTGTTAGAATTCTGTTTCTGGCATCTTTGTCTGCTCGGGTCTTCCGGGACTGCGGACAGGACTCCCGTAGTTGCACCGCCCATTCCCCCTTCAGGTCTACCGGTGTGTTCCCGCTGCATTACTAATTACTGCATGTAAGTCTTTGTCCGCTAAATAAATCCTTTCTCTTCCTTTCCTCAGCAGGAACTGCCACAGTGACTAGCTCCCTGAATGGAGCTCTCCCTTACAAGTCCCCACACTCTTCTGGCAGAGAAGAAGATAGAGAGAGAGAGACTGGACTAGCCCAACCCCACTGTGACTTGTCCCTACATATACAGCTCATATCCTGTCACATGATGATCAGCTGCTTGCCATAAACAAACTCCCCACTTCCCCACTTGTTTTTTATGCTTGACCCCCACTAGGAGTCATTATCACAATACTCCACCCACCACTCTTTCCTTCTGTATATGTAGGGACAAACCATAGTGGGGTTGGACTAGTCCAGTCTCTATATCTTCTTCTCTGCCAGAAGAGTGTGAGGACTTGTAAGGGAGAGCTCCATTCAGGGAGCTAGTTGTTGCGGCAGTCCCTGCTTGATTGCCGGTAGAGCGTGGGGACTTGCAATGGAGAGCTCCATTCAGGGACCTAATCACTGTGACAGTCCCTGCTTGATTGCCGGTAGATTGTGGAGATTTGTAAGGGAGAGCTCCATTCAGGGAGCTAGTCACTGCGGCAGACCCTGCTTGATTGCCGGTAGAGTGTGGGAACTTGAAAAGGAGAGCTCCATTCAGGGAGCTAGTCACTGTGGCAGTCCCTGCTTGATTGCTGGTAGAGTGTGGGGACATGTAAAGGAGAGCTCCATTCAGGGAACTAGTCACTGCGGCAGTCTCTTGATTGCCGGTAGAGTGTGTAGATAACAGTAATCATTCTTAACTTGCAGTGAAAAATCCCTGTAGGACCAAGAAGTGTGTCTTTTACATTTCCAAAATAAGAGAATATTAGTTTTGTCAAGATTCAATTGTAAATTTAAACATTTTAAATGTGATATTGTCTTACTGATTGCCCACATTAAACCTACAGTAGGGGTTTTAATGAACATAGTGGTCCTGATTTTCAAAGACCTTGGAATGACGCAAGGGATTTGCATCAAAAAAGTTTGACGCAAGGGGTGACTTGCGTCAAAAATTGCAGCAATCACAATTTTTTTAACACAGTCTACATCAAACCTTGATGCAGTAGCACCAAAGCCCCTTGTGTCAAGCTTGCATAAAAAAATGCAGTGCGCCACGTTGAAATGCAGCTTGTGGCAAAAAAAAAAAAAAAAAGCTGCCATATCCCCTTATTTTGAATTTTAGAAGGTGGTGCTCCCACACTTGCGGCAATGATTTGATGCGCCTGTTAGACCTGGGTAGAGTTGGTCTAAGGCAGAAAGCATACAAATAGAGTCATGCTAGGCAGTTGGAATGTGTGTCACTACTGAGGAGCTACTGCAGCAGTGCAGGCACCAGAGGGGTGACAACTAAGAATGCCTGGGCTAGCAGCCCTACTAGCCATTAGACTGGTGATATGTAGGTGGCATTGGTGTGCCTGGTAGCAGTCCAACTGGACAGAACATGATGCCCCTGCTGAGAGAGAGGGTAGTGGGTGGTGGAGGTACCCTGAAAGGGTGCACAGGAGGTGGGTAACATTCTGGGAGCTCTCGGAAGAGTAGTGTCTGGCACAATACCGTCTTCCATGTGATGCCATACATGAGCTATGTGAGGAGCTCAGGGGGGATCTGCAGAGCTGAACCCGGAAGGGGCATTCAAAGTGAAGGTGTCTGCAGCACTATGCTTCCTGGCAATGCGAACCTTCCAGACCCCGACTGGTGACGCTGTGGGCATCTCACAGTCCACAGTGTCCAAATGCCTGAAGTAGTTCTTGGAGGCCCTGCTAAATAGGACTGACAAATGCATCTTCTTCCCTTGGGAGGCACAGCAACAACTTGCTGTAAAACAAGGCTTTTAATTTGGCATTGCATGGTTCCCTGTGTACTGGGTGCCTTGGACTGCACACAAGTGGTAATATGAGCACTGACTGTGCATGCAGATGTGTATGTCAACATAAAAGGGTTCCATTCGATGGACATCCCCAGGTCATGTGTGACAGCCAATGCCACATCCTCTATGTTGTTGCGCAGTTCCCTGGCTCTTGTGATGATGCATACATCCTGGGACAGAGTGTGCTGTTTGAGGCCTTCACACATGGGGACATCCACAGAGGATGGCTATTAGGTAAGTGCTTCAGCAGGGATGCAGAAGAGGCACAATGGGCAGTGGAACAGTGTGTGTGCAACTGCATTACATGCTGCTGGACCACCAGTGCAGGAGACACAGTCAGACATGGCACAGCTGATCTGGACGGAGTGATGCCTGATGTGGCATGCAAGACATGTGCCGTCCAGGGTGCCTGGAATGTCAGTGGAGCTGTACGTGGGCAATGTGTGTGAGTGACCTGATCTCTGGGCTGGAGGGGAGCAGAGAAGGGCCAGTGGTATGGTAGACTCGCATGTGGGCTGGGGGGATAGTAGGACAGATGGTGGTGTGACTAGGTGGCTAACTATGCCAGTCAATCCCCAAAGGTGATAGTGGCTACCCCCAGCAACTGTGGCTGATGACCCCGGTGAAGCACCCTGAAACAGAGACAGAGCTGAGATACAAAGAGGCACACACCACCACTAGGTCCACCATTGAGTGTACCTTCGGTCTCCTCAAGATGAGATTTCACTGCATAGACTGGTCAGGAGGAGCCTTGCAGTATACATCCCAGATGGCATGCCATATATTCATTGCCTGCTGCATCCTCCATAACATCGCACTGGCACACCATGTCATCATGCCAGAAATGGTGGAGTACTGTGAACATGAGGAGTAGTAAGACAAAAAGGAATGGCCCGGGGAGAGCAGAACTGGGCAGGTGATGGGAAGAGAGAGAACATCAGCAGTGGGTCATCATGCCAGAGTGGACCTAATTCGGAGCCACTTTGCTTGAGTACAAACACATGGTACAGGACAACAGCCAGTCCATGGAGTGTGCACTAGGATGACATCAAGCACATGACATGCACCCAGGTGGTGTACCGAGAAATATCCTGTCATCTGGGGCAGGCATCTGGGAGTGGGGGAGCATTGCATGTCAGTGCACCCACTGCCTGGTGGTTGCCCCTGGTGGGGGGTGGATCAGCATCATTGTCTAGTGTGGTTTGCCTGGGGACACTGGAGGCTGGTGGCATTCTGGCCAGGTGAGTCATGAGGAAGCAGGTTTGAGTGCACACACAGAGATGGGAGGAAGAATGGAAGGTGACTGCGCAGGGTGGAGAGGACTGCGGGTTGGAAGTGATGGCAAGTGTGGCCCAGAGGCAGCACAGGACAGTGCCATGGCAACAGGCAGCAAGGGTCCCCAGAACCCAGAGCCATGCGGGACAGCAGTGACTAAGGGCCAGGTGGGTGGCAGTCAATGGCAGCAATTCATGAGGCCCACGGTACACACAGAACATGCGTGCATCCTGGGTTGGGAGGGAAAGGGCTCACGCTTCTCACCGTGGCTGGCAATGGTGGAACAATGGCGTGTATGTGGTGTAGGCTGTGCATAGTGTTGTAGTCAGCAGTGGGTGACCTGTACTACTGGGTGAAGACTGCCAGTGATTACCACAGACAGTATGCTGGGGATTTGCAGACAGCAGGTACACTTGGCAGAACAGGGAGGACAACATCTTAAGTGCTGTTAGGTCTGTTGGGGCATGGGCAGGGGTCATAGAAATGTCTTAGCAGAACGGTGTCAGCCTTATACATTTGTACGGTTCAGATATGATACATATACATGGGCTGTGTTTCAGAATTAAGCCACTGGCCTTTAAGCATTCTATGAGAAAACTGGAGGAAGATGGATAGATTGGTAGATACAGTAGATAGATAGATAGATAGTTAGATAGATAGGTGGTATATAAATAAAATATCAATCTCCAAAGACTCTGGGTGCTGCACAATATAACATAAACAATACAATAATACAGATCTAAAACTAGCTACCACATTATACACAATACCACTAGGAGCAACAGCTTAACTGAGCATCACAGAATATATTATTATAATGAAACCCCTTCAGTTAAAAGCCTGATTAAATAAGTATGATTTGAAGCCCTTCTTAAAGGCTTCCACCATGGGAGCCTCTCTAAGATGACCAGGCAAGGAGTTCCACAGGGTAGGCGCAGCTGATACAAATGCTCGATCACCAGAATGTTGCAGCCTAACCCTGGGAACTCCAAGGAGACCACCCCCGGCAGAATGGAGAGCCCATGCCAGGCACTACGGCACAAGGAGCTCTTGCAGATAGACTTGGCCCCTCTTGTTCAACGACTTGTAGGTTAACAGCCCTATCTTGAAGACAACCCGCCTCCGAACTGGCAGCCAGTGCAGTTCACGGAGCACCAGGGTGATATGTTCACATCTTTTCACCCCCAACAATAATCTTGCTGCCGCATTCTGCACCAGCTGCAGTCTGCGGAGGTTGCCTCCAGATATCCCTAGGTACAAGGCATTACAGTAGTCCAACCTGGAAGTGATGAAAGCATGTACCAGTGTGGGTAGGTCATCCAGCAGGATCAGGGCTCGAATTCGGGCAATATTCCTGAGATGGTAAAACCCGGATCTCACCACGGCTGACACCTGTGCCTCAAGTGTCAGGCCATCGTACAGGATTACTCCCAAATTCTTCACATGCCTAGAGAGGGCTAAAGGCACACCTCCCCAACACAAGTTCAGGGGATAATGTCCCGCCAAGATGACCCGGCTCCACCACCAGTACCTCAGTCTGGTCTGGGTTTAGTTTAAGCCAATTGTGAGATATCCATGTCTGGATTTCCTCAAGGCAGCTGTTAAATACCGAGTCTGACACCTGGCTATTGGGAGCACAGGATAGATACAGCTTTGTATCATCTGCATAGCAGTGAAAACACAGCCCTTACTGCCTGATAATGTCCCCCCAGTGGCAGCGTATACACCACGAACAACAGAGGTGACAAAACTGACCCCTGCGGAACACCACAGCACAGAGGCTTCGGGTTTGATGAGAAAATTCCCATGGTCACCCTCTGCATTCTGTCAGGTATGACCTAAACCAGTTGATGACATTTCCAGAAAGGCCACACCAAAACCGCTGTCGGTCAAGTAGCACCTCATGGTCCACGGTGTCAAACGCCACAGAAAGGTCTAGGAGGACAAAGATGGTATGGTCCCTCCTATCACTCACCATCAGGAGGTCATTAATCACCCTCACCAGGGCCGTGTCTCTGTACTATGCCCCTCTCGGTACCCAAATTGGAAAGGCTCATAGGCGGAGGAAGCAGCAAGATGTCTTTCCAGCTGAATGGCCACCACCTTTTCTAGAATCTTCCATAAAAAATGGGAGGTTCGAAACAGGTCTGTAATTGCTGAGGCAATCTGGGTCCAAAGATGTTTTTTTCAACAGGGGTCCAACCAAAGCCCCTTTCAAGGCTAAAGGAAAAACCCTACTCCTTAATGAACTCCAGACTACCCCAGCAATCACAGGACCAATCGGGTCCAAACATTCCACCAAAAGGTGAGTTGGACCTGGATCTAAATCACAATGGGTTGGCCACAGCTTAGAGATTATCTCTACCACCTCCCCAACCCCAGTCAGTTCAAACTCATCCCACAAAGGAGAAGTGCTCCGACTCAACTGAGGCCGGACCCTGCAGCCCTTTCGAGAGACATTCGACGAGACCTCAGCCCTGATGGAGGACACCTTGTCATCGAAAAACAGCCAGCTCCTCACACCTTGTACTCAAACCTACCCCTCCCACACACAGACAGGTAGGATGTAATAGTCTGTCCATTGTGCGGAAGAGCTGGGCCGGTCTGTTTCTCACTGTAGCCATCTCCCTAGACAGAAATTCTGCCTTTTTATAGGAGATTGCCCCCGATAGTCCACATAATGTGTCCTCAGGGCTAATTTGTCCTCCACCAGACCAGATCTCCTCCAACGCCTCTCTAAAAAGCTGAGTGATGGGTCTGGCTCTCAGACAGGCTTACATATTAAAGGACTGTAAGCCAGGCTGGCCCGGTGGTGCTGAGGCACTGGTTGTCGCACCTCGTGCCACGCCAACGACCCAGGTTCAGGAGCGAGCTAGGGTTGCTGGGGGTCGGCAGGGGAAGGAGAGGATGGAGCATCCGATGGACAGCTCTCATCTCCCGGGGAGGGTTGGCTGTACTGAGACAAGCATAACCTGACACCTAACAGAGGCTAGGTGTTGACACGTCCAGACTGTTAAATTGGGGTGGTAGGTGGGGAAGCTGGTGGGCATGCTGAGTGTGGACGCCTGCACAGTATGCCCCCTGCTGGCATTGCACGCCCTGCCTCTGAGGCAGAACAAGGAAAAAAAGGGGTGCCCCAGTCATTGCAGCTTGATGGCCGTCCGAGTTGTCCCCGCGCCAGCTCCAGAGGGGACCACCAAGTGCGGATCTGGTTTGGTGGGGGAGTTGGTCAACCCCCGCCACCCTGCCATGGGGGGTTAAGCCATGGGGTAATTGGGTGGTTTCCCTCACTGGAGACCAACGTGGGTCAGACGGCGGCCAGAAGGAAGGGATGTGGTGACACCAAGGCCAACCGGGCCCCAGGGGAGAAAGAAGCACTAAAAAAAAAAAAGGACTGGAAGCCAGGAACTGGCTTAAATGAATAATTTAAAATGTCATTTGTGTTTGAATGTCCAGACCTCACAACTAGGAGAATGGTGATGTGACGTCTGGGGTCCTTTTGTACTGTCTGCTGTGGGTTTCTTGAGATCAATGGGTAGGAATGTCTCTTACCAGAAACTATTCAGCAGAGGTCAACATGCTAAACTAAGCTCGTTAGACCACAGCGGGGGATGTAGGGTGGTGGACAGAGACCCCAATTTGAAGGATTTTCTGGTATTTTATACTCTGGAGTAACTAGGGTGGAGCGAGAGAGATCCCTCCAGGAAAAAGGGTGAACTGCTGAAAATGCTGAACTTTTTGAGAATTCTTTTTAGAAAACTTGGAGAAGTTTTCTGGCAGATGGGACTTCTCATACCTTGGACTCCAAAAATCAATAAGGTAGAACATTTTAGCATTCATAGTGTGTTGGTTTATAGTTTAATTCCACATTTTTTAACTTTGTTGTCTGCAACCCCACACCTTAAATTGTGTAGAATATTTTAATGTGTTTTCTGTTTTTAATTAAACTTTTATTTTCTTAACAACTCTGCCTGGGTCTAATTTGTATGGTATAACATTTTAAGGGAAAAGGTTTTGTCAGACTTATGCCTCATTTTAATAGGACTGCTCAACTACTAACTATCAAATTTTAGAAAAAAAAGCTCCTCTGGACAGAAGGAGAGGAAGCTCTCCATCTTGACAGTCAAAGTAACAGGGTTCATCAAGTGGGGGGGAAGGGGTTCTCCTGGGAGTACAGGATCTGGCTGGGCCTAGGGGTGAGCTCATGACAGATTTGGTGCCAACTACTGGGATTTCTGAATTGTCTGTACAAAACCACCACACAATAGAGGGCAGAATTTGGAAAGGGGGAACAAATTGCTTACAGACAATAATACCCTATCCTGTTTATTTTTTTTTCTGAGAAACAATAGAGAGTGTTAGTATTGGGGAAGAACATGACTTCCAAGTACAACATTTTAAATATGGAACAGCTAAGGCAGCTGTGTGACAAAAAGGGAATTTCATGTGAGGGACAAAATAAAAAGTGGCTCACTTAAGCCCTCGTGGTGGCTGATGCAGAGGCAGCCACAAGGAATGTGGAGTCACAGTCTGTGACTCCAGGTGACCAGACATCAAACGTGGGGGTAAAGAGGAACCAGGAGCCATGGGTCCAAAGGGAGGTATTTAAAGACAAGGAGCTGGAGAGGCTGAGATGCCAGGTGGAGCTGCAAAAAGCACAGCTTGCCCAGCAAACACAACAGCATTAGATGGAGCTGGAGCAGAGATGGAGGAAAAACAAGACCAAAGAATGGCTGAGACAGAGGAAAAGCAGCGTCAAATAGAGGTAGAGGAAAAGCAGCGCCAAAGCAAGGCTGAGGAAAAACAGCACCAGAGAGAGTTTGAACAGGAGAAGCTGAAAATGTAACCAACTGCACCTGAGCAGGTAAGTGGTGGGGGTGAACCTGAGACTCCTGGGCTGAGGTATAAATTAGATTCAAAATAGATTGTTGAATTTAAAGAGGGGGAGGATATGGATACATTTTTAAATTTGTTTGAAAAGGTCTGTATCCAAGCCAACATACCCAAGAAGGTCCGAAGCTTTCATGTATCCCCACTGCTCACTGGCAAGGGACATAAAGCATTGGGACAGATGGACAATGTGGATAGCCAAGATCATGAAAAACTAAAAAGTGCATTGTTAAAAAAATATGATTTAAACTCTGAGGCCTACATGGTAAAAGTTCAGAAACTTAGAAAGGGGCCTGCAGTGAGCTTTGAAGAACTCTCCACCAAACAGCGTCAGTATCTGAAATGCTGGTGGAAAGGGTGTGAAAGCTAATTCAGTTGAATCAATTGAAGAGGTGGTACCGTTAGAACAATTCTTTTGGGCACATTCGAAAAAGCTGAAAACTTGGCTGGAGGACCGAGATCCTCAGACAGCCAAACAGGCTGCTGAGCTGGCAGACCGCTATGCTCAGAGCAGGCCTGCTCTCAAGGGAAATGGGGGAGCAAGGAATACAAGGGCAAAAGGGAAAGGTGTGCCTTTTGAACAGCCAAAAGCCACATTGCCTCTACAAAAAGAAGGGAACCACACTGTGCCTAAAAGGGATTTTGGGGGGGAAAGAATGATGAATGTTGGTTGTGCAGAAAGCCAGGCCATATTTCTAGGCAGTGCCCTAAAAAGACACAACATGGAAAGGGGCCTGTGCCAACTGAGCTGACTGCAAACTGTATTCCTGAAGCTATTCCTGTGAATATAAAAATGTTCATCCAGTTACAGTGAATGGGGTACAGATTTGAGGGTTAAGGGATACTGGAGCATCTCTTACCCTAGTGAAAGGGCATTTGGTGGGACCTGAACAAATCTTGCCAAATCAGCTTGTATCCATAAGGGATTTCACTGGGGGGAGACAACCTTCCCCTCAGCCAGTGTTACCCTGGATTGGGGAGATGCAGGTGAATGGATACAGAAGGTGGCTGCAGCTGACACCCTCATTATGGATGTTATTATAGGAAATGACGTTCTACAGGGGTTGGTATGTGCTGTCACCTGGAGCCAGATGGCTAGTGGTGCCTGTTGTAGCGGTAGGGTGACTGCCTTTAGTGTTGAAGGTTGGGGGTTTGAAACAGGCTAGAGCAAGATTAAGGTACCTGGTAGATTAATGAGATTCTGGAGGGTTGCACTAGAGGGTAGTGGGGGAAATAAGAAGGTTAGAGAGTCAAGAGGAGTGGGAAGACCCAAGGGTAGTGTATAAGAGTAGAGGTCTCACTAGTGACTCCTACTGGAAGGTTAGTATAAGCTGCTAATGAAGAAATGGGTCATGTGACCGGTCCTCCTAATAAAAAAAAAAGGACCCCACAGAGATTCCTACAGGAGAGGTTAGGAGACAAGTCAGCCCACCTGTGGCTCTTGAAAGAGAAGGTGCTAACAGGGGGCTTGATCTTCCCCTAGTGGCAGTTCACCAAACACCTACTGAGGTTTGCTCTAAAGACGGAGGGGTAACACATAGCCAGAGGGTGGGGGTGGTTGTGGTACTGAGTCCCCTAATGCCATAGCTATGAATATCAGCCTGGTAAATGTTGGGGGCATATCCCATGCTTTGGG